>JAOXXN010000246.1:10818679-10842896 GCA_026770055.1 Myrmophylax atrothorax | reverse complement strand
ATTAACCCCTGCCCTTTTCCTCACTCACCTACAGCAGCATTTGGGATGCTCTGAGGTACATTAGGGATCCCCTAAGCAATAACAAGCGGTGTGAGCAGCCACGGTTGGCCAAACACACCTGGGGCACAACACCACAATACCAACACTCACCTGTGACAAGTTCATGACTTCCTCCTGCTAGTGGCTCTATGTAAAAGAACAGACCAGAGGGTGGGTTGCAAACGAAGGAGTAAGAAGTTGCAAACGAAGGAGTAAGAAATCACAAACCCCTTCCCTCCCTTCCCATCCCTCATAGGCCTCACAGCCCTCCCAGAGCCCAGACCCCCCCATGCCAGGCAGAGAGGACAAGCCCACACAACATCCCAACATCAAGACCCTGACACCTACCATGCTGGAGCTGCCGTGGCTGAGCTTGTCAAAACGAAACTTCAGGTTGGACCTTGGGGAATTTCTGTTCTTTAGATCTGCTGGAGGGAGGGGAAAAACAAGGAACAAAAATAATAAACTGTGAATAAAAATATTTGCTGTAGTGCTGGCTGCACTTGCCCAGCCAGGCACTTGAATAGACTGTCAGGAGTGCTACCAATATTTAGTCTGTCTTGGCTGAATGTTTGGCAAAAGCTGTACATTAAATGTTTGTGATGGAACAAATTGAGGCTTAATTACATTTCACAGTCTTTCTCCTGGAAATGCCACTGAAAAGGCTACAAGAAATGACTGATCCGAACAATGTATGGGTGGATTTCCATGTTCTTGGCAGGAAAAATACAAAATAAACACTTGAAACACTAAAAGGGGCTGGTTTAAGAGTTCAGAAAATTACTAACGAAATAAGGAGGAGGACTTGTGGGGTGCTGAGACATGAAAAGCCTGCCTATGCTCCATGAACTCGCTTTGCCCACACTGCTCCCAGCTATGGAGCTGTTGGGCTGTATTTGTGCTTCCCCAGCTGCTTCACAAACAGCTCCTCAACTGATAATGTGTCTCCATGTGGATGGCAGTGCCTTGTGGCAGGCTCTCTGTGGCTCAAGGAATCAGAGCCATGGGTATCTGTGGGCAAGGGGTGCCTATGACCATCCCCCAGCTCACCACACCATCACCACCACAGGATGTGCTGGCAAAGGGCCATTCCTACCAGTTTTGCCCTGTTGAATTGCACCTCATTGTGCAAATCGTCCAACTGAAACGGATGGGGTTGGTGAGCGGGTTGGCAGGAGGGGAACAGAGCCAAGACCACAGGAAGCTGCCTGTTGATTAAATAATTGTGAGTCATGGCTCAGCCCCTGGAGACAGCAAGTTTCCACGACTACTGCACATGCCTGTCAGGGGAGACAGAGGGAACAAAGCCACAGTAAGAGCCACCTCTGTGCTCTAATTGGGAAGGGAAAACAGTCCCCACGGAAATACAGAACTAGAGTACATGGGCTGTGTCTCCAGAACAGCCTTGTCAGGATGGGGGCTGCCCCACACCCTGTGGATCCCTGTCCTGCCAGGGCGAGTGTGGCTGCCGCTTCACCCTGGCACCTGGGCAGGGCTGGGAGGGGGCTCCTCCATCCCAGAGCCATGGAACCCATTCAAACCCACCACTATAGGGAACCTGGGGGCTTCCACAGGCTTCAGGGACAAAGTCAGAGCCAGTACCTCCCACCAGCCTTCCTTCAACCCACCTGTGGGGCTCCTGCTCATGATGACAGGTGTGGCTGTGGCTCCTGAGCTGGGGCTCTCACTGCCGGATGAAGCGCTGTAGACAAACACGTCCTGCTTGAATGGTGATGCGGTGGAGGGTTGGCTTCCCTGCTCAGAGAGATGGGACACAGCTTTTCCTGCAGCCAGCTGCTCCTCCCACACCCTGCTGATGCCCCACTGCACCTCTGCCCATTGGAGACCCACCATCAGCTGCTGGTAGGAGACCTTGTCCTGAAGGTGCAACCTCCCAGCCCAGGCATACCAAGCAGTGCCCAGGGCACTCCATGGCTCACTGGGGTGTCACAGAATCACAGAATGGTTTGGGTTGGAAGGGACCTCAAAGACCATCCAGTCACACCCTCGCTGCCATTGGCAGGGACACCAGCCACTAGACCACGCTGCTGCAGGCCCCATCCAACCCGGCCTTAAACACTTCCAGGGATGGGGTAGCCATAACACCCCAATGTGCCACCAGGCACCCCAGCCCTCCCCCTCCCCACACCCAGAGATGGAATGAAGTCCCTCCATGTCAGTGGTGAGGAAGCATCTGGTGGCCTAGCGGTCACGTCCCCCCCCAGAGACGACCCAGGGGTCTGGAGGCAGTAGGGAGTCCAAGGACATGTGGAGTTCGCCACAGGGTGGGTTTCATGCCTACCACACTGTCGTACTCCTCCAGGGTCTCGCTCTCCCCCGCCGTGCTGCTGAAGCTGCTGGTGCTGGAGGAGGAACGGGAGATATTCGACCTCCCGTTCTCTTTCAGCTTGATAAATGGCCTAGGGAGAGGCGGAACGGAAGGAAGGGCGCGTGGCTGTCACTAGGGAAGTGCGTCCCTTGGACTGTGACGGGGGACAGACCCTGCTGTGCACCCCTGGAGCAAAGTGCTGCTGTAGGGATGAACTTTTTGGGGTGCTTTTGTACATAACCACTTCCAAAGACGTGGGACAAGGTGGTCGGTGGGTGGCCCAGCAGGAAGCCCAGGCAGGAAGGGATAGGTACTGCAGCCTTCCCAGTTCCCATGCCCCGAGGATTTGGGTAGCCTCTGTTAAATACTGCTCTTTGCTCTTCTTTGTAAAGACCATAAAGAAGCAGTGCTCATGAATCTCGAGAATCTTTTCTCCTCTTAGTATCAACCTTATTTATAGTAAAACCTAGCAATGGTTTTGTTTGACAAAGTCCCTGATGTCTGTTAAGCTGTGGTGGGAGAAGGATGGATTCCTCCTGGCTCACCTGTCTTTGTTAGGGCATATTTCAGGGGAGCTGGGGTTGGATGAGGTTTCAGACTTCATCTCTTGGGAAGAATGTCCCAAATCTGGTGTCTTCTGGGCTCCAGAAACACTGTCACTGAGGGCAAAGACACAGGATGCATGTGTTAAGCAAGAGACTTAAAATGGTGGTCAAGTTATACTCCCCAACACTAAATATAAACTGAGACTGACAGATGCTCCATGGGTATGACAACTTCAATTTAAAACAGAGGGAAGGGATCCAAGGCGCAATTTCTCGAACATTGCAGAAGCAGCTCTTGTTGCTGGTTGCATGGAAAGGGGTGGCTGGGAAACCCAAGGACAGGTTTCTAGCACCCACTAACAGGTTTTCTCATATTTAACACGTAATAGGAGCTTTTAACCTTAGTGACAGGGCGATGACAAACTTACCACCTCGTCCTGCTCTCTGCCTGGCTCTCTGATGTCGTGTGCAGGCGAGGGAACAGCCCTGACCGGCGCTTGATGGGGCTCCTGGACTGGTTCTTGGCGGCAGCGGCTGGTACAGGGGGCTGAAAGCAGAGAAGAGTCTGGGTTGGAAAGCACAGCTCCCTCCTGGGAGCTCAGAAACTAAACATCCTGCAAGGAATTGTGCTGCCCACAATTCCCAGCCTACACATCTAGAAAACATGTAATGCCAGAACTTCTTTTTTATCTCCTTTGTACTTTGGGGCTAAAAATCTCAGAAAGTTTGTCTTTGGCTCTTCCACAAAACAAACCAAACTTGAACAAGGCACCCAAACCCACGGTCTGCTCAGGTCTTCCCCTCTACTTTACTCTTGCTGCTCATGCAGGGGACTGCCAGACTGTGTCAGCACAGTGCCCCACTGGACTGTGGTGGGCTGGACAGAGGGAGAAACAGTGAGACAGAGGGACAGCAAGACAGAAGGGCAAGTGGCTGCACTCACTGAGAAGGTGGTCTTGGTCACCTCACCGCTGTTGTGTGCGATGCCCCCACTGAGGCTGCCCGGGATGCCACCACCATGGTGCTTCTTCTGGCTGCCCACCATCGTCTCCATGGAGTGGCTGCGCACCCGGATGGCTCTCTGTGGTGGAGGGGACAGGGGACAGCAGGTCATCACCCCCCTGCAGTGTGACAGCTCCAGAATGCCTCCCCAGCTCCAGGTCTCCCCCAGGCACATGGGAGAGCAACCTGTTTGCGGCTCCCTGACAGCCAGCACACCTCAACAACAACCTGACTGGTGACAGCAGCAGGTCTGGCAGGTGCAGTTGGGTGTGGGTCGTCCTTGGGGAGTTCCTCAGCCACCACAACATCAGATTTTCCCTACATTGCTCCATGATACCAAAGACTGCAGCTATAGGACTGGGAGCAGCAGACACAAGCCCCAGGTCCAGCCTCCTGTCCAGTGCCTGAACAATGTCCCAGAGTCCTTGGCAGGAATGGGGACCACAGATGAATGATAAGCCACGTTTGCGTGCACACCTCTCACAATTCTCCCTGGACTACAAGAGGATAGAATCTGCACAGCCTCCAGCCCTGCCTGCACATCTCCTGCACTGATGGACCTCTCCAGCCTGCCCCAAAACAGCCCCTGAGCTGGAGCCTTCACACAAAAGTGTTCTGTTCTTCAGGAAGTTAATGCTTGAGAATACATTCAGCCTGAACCTCTGCTGCTGGTTTGATCCATCCACCTCTGGAAGAGAGTGGAAGTGAGCTGTATAGCAGAGGCCCCACAGCACTGCTCTCTGCTCCCTTTGATCTTCATCTCTCCCCATGAAGCAGCTCCCTTCCCTCACTCTACACAGCACTCACCTTTCCCTGTTCCCTTTCCAGCTATTCCCTGTGCTGTGCTATCACTGTGCTACATCTGCTGCTCCTCCAGCCCCTGAATTCCAGCCCAGGCTAAAAAGAGGAAATGAGCCAGATTCTTGAAGGTGCCAGAACAGCATCCACAGTGCACAGGCAGGTCATGGGGCTGTAAGTGGCTGTAAGTGCACTGGTGTAAGTGGGAGCTGCAGTCCCGAGCTCTCACCAAGCCCCCAGTTCTGGACACCACAGCTGCAACAGACCCTCTTGCCCATCCAATAATAAACACCAAGCAAAGAGTACATCAGATCAGATTTATTTGTGTCAGCAGCAACTCATACATAATTTGACCATGTCTGTGGGTAAAAGTGACCAGTTGCTCTGCTGCCAAGCAGCACCTGTGGGTACTCACACCCTGCAGGCTCCTGCCCTGGGCTGTGGGGCTCTGCGGGGCACCCCAGCATCCCATTCCCACAGAACAGCTCCTGTGCCTGCAGCAGAGGCAAAGGTACCTCTTGCTCACTCAGAGCCCAGCAAAAATGAGCTCCGTTCACCTCTGAGAGCTGTTCCCCCATCACCTGGCCACGGGGATTGGGCTGCAGGTTGGGTTGTGTGTGTGAGGCATCGGGCAAAGAGGTACTGTGAGGGCCAGGTCTCACCCCTTCCAGCCCTCATTTACCATCTGTCCTCTCCCTGGTCACTCCAAGAACGCACGGTGCAGGACGTAAGCCAGCAGGCAGCCCAGCAGCGCAGGCCCAAGGCGGCCGGGCAGGCGCAGCCCAGCACAGACCATGGGGATCACCTCCCACCCCAGCACTCCCTGCAATGCCAAGAGAGCACGGTCTGCCTCCTCGCACACACAAAGTAGGCCAAAACATGACTGTTTAACCTCAGTATAGAGATCCTGGCATGAATGCTGTGATGTATGACTGACTGCACAGCAGTTTCACTGGTACATGTCTCACACTGCAACGGGACACACCTACGCCATTGCAGTAGGGCCTAGGAACCTGCACACCCCTCCTCCATGACCCCATTCTCCGGGTGCAGGATGAGGTGACTCATCGATCAGTGCCCACTTTTCTGCACTGTGGAGATCACCTTGCCTGAGATAACTGCAGGAGCTCTCCCATGACAGTGGCAGCCAGGACAGCTCCCCTGCCCAGACAGTGACGGCCACACTGCATCAGCCCTCTCCCCACTACAAGGCAGCCCCACCAGAGACACCCAGAAATGGCTCATTCCCCCAGACTCAGGTTTTGCCCCTTCATCTCAAAGGATGTCCCAGCTGCCCAACCACTCACTGACCCTACTGCCAGTAGTTGCTCAGAGTTTCCTCCACAGCATTTTACTTCTATTCCTTCTCCTCCAGCCCACACCATCTGCTCTACTTCACACTCACCCAGTCCCCACAGCACCTTCAGCACCACTTCCCCTCTCCACAACCCCCATCTTTCATTTTATCTCCTGTGTAAGCACAATAACCACCACCTCCCACCCGCCTGCCATGGCAGCCATCCCAGGAATCTCTCACGATCCCTGTCCCAAAGCAGTGGCAGCCAGCAACTGGTGTCATGAGCAGGACATGCCCTGTCACAGCAGAGCCCAGCTGCAGGCACAGCACACTGGTGGAGAAGGAAGAGGTGCTCAGGAGCTCCAGAGAGGTCACCACAATGGGGACACTCACCAACAATGCAATCACACCAGCCAGCACCTGCTCCCACTGGGGTCAGCTTGAATGCTGGTGGGCTGAGTGAGTGGTGGTGGCAGCAGCCTCCACCTCCTCCCACCACCCTGCCCTCAGGAGACACCTCTTGTCCCTCAACACTGCTCATCTGCATCTGCCACCAATCTGCACTTTGCCAGCCCTGGGTGCATTTTAGCTTTGCTGTTGGCAAGGGCAGGGCTTTACCTTGAAAGACTCCAGAAAGCCTCCATGACCCCCATTCTCCAGCTTGTCCTCTTCGGGCCCCAGCCCCAGCATGGTCTGCGTGTGCCCATGGAGCTCATCATGAAGGTTGTCCAACAAGGCAGCCCGTGTCCGGTCCTGCGGGAATGAGAAGGGACTCAGCCAGAGGCCCTGAGGGAGAAGCAGTGGCACCAACCCACTGCACAGCTGGCTCATCTTTCCTCGAGGGCAGTGCCTTCCCCATGGAGCCCCATGGCTGTCACGCTCCAGTCACTCATCCCTGCAAGCACCGACCCAGTTCAACAGGGAAAGGTGAGGAGGAATGGAAGAGTTTCCCACACCGTGCCGTGGTGCTGGGCAGGGACACACGGGCAGCATTACCTCCAGCTTTGCAAACTTGTCAGACTTGCAGCAGGCATTCTCGGCATTGATGAGCTTGGTAAGCAGGAACTCCCGGAACTCAGGGCTCTGCAGGGACAGTGCCAAGGTGGAAAACACCCACTGTTACAAGACTCTGCATATCCCTGGAACCAGAGCTGTCCAAAACCTGAGCTCACAGCACACTGCAGCCCCTCCAGACATAGAAGCATTGGTGGAAAACCCCAGACAGGCTTGGGGTGCCCTCCTGCATCAACACAGATGACCTAGCACCAAAACCGCCATTGCTGCCTTGTATGGGTGATGCCATGCAGTGTTGAATGGCCACTCACCCTACCATAAATCCCAGGGCCTCATTGGAAACTAAAATCAGGACAGATTAATTCCAGAAGTCATGTTTTCCCCAAGAAGGTGGAAATGCTTGGAAACACCTCAGACATACACATCTATTGTTTTTATGGCTTGGAACGCACTTCCCTCTCAGCTCCTACCTTCTGGAACACTGGTGGGTTCGGCAGGGGTGGGCCAAAGGAGGGGACATCTTCCCGGGCTGTGACTGACACCTGTGGAGCCAAGAGACATGTTATTTCCATGGGTGCAGCAGGATAACAGAGTTTAGGCTACTTACATCCAGGTGATGTGTCAGATGGGTGTGAGCTGTTACACGGCACATTCAAACACCGAGGAGCATCAAAACTCTTTAACAAAGGAGCTGTTATACATGCACGTCTTTTATACACAGATGTCTGTATACACATGTTACATACCAGTGCATACATAATATACCCGTGTGCATACTTATGTGTGTTCAGTACAAGGTACATGAGCCCCTTAGACCTAACACTGGTTGCATCACTGAGCATGGGGCAGGTGCTGGACAGCCACCTCCAAAACGCGGTCTGAGATTGATTTATGGAATGAGTTGGGTTGGAAGGGACAATAAAGATTATCTAGTCACATACTCCCTGCCATGGGCAGAGACACTTTCCACTAGACCAGGTTCTCCAAGCGCTGTCCAACCTGGCCTTGAACAATTCCAGGGATAGGGCAGCCACAGCATCTCTGGGCAACCTGCGCCAGAGCCTCACCAACCTCACAGGGAAGAATTTCCTTCTAATCTCTGACCTAACCCTGCCCTCTGTCAGTGGGAAGCCATTTCCCCTTGTCCTGTCACTCCACACCCTTGCCAAAAGATGCTAAAGCAAAACCAGGGAACTGCAAGTTGGGATTCTCCTCACCTTGTATGCTGTGTTATCTCCCTCAGGGTTTTCCACCTGCACCACAATGTAGGCGTGCAGGAAGTTGGAAGCAATCATGTCTGGGACAAATGGCGTGTTCTCCTCTTGGAAGATAATTGCCACGATGTCATTGCCAATGTGCCTCTTCCTCTGGAGCTAAGCAGGAAGGAAGAGTACTGGGTCAACAAAGCCAGGCAGTTCTATTCCCTTGGAAGCAAATGCCAGCCCCGAGCCAGGGAGCCAAACAGCCACTTCTGCAGTGCCATGGTGTTGGGGCTCAGCAGTGCCCACAGCACAAGGCAGGCTCAGACCCTTCTGGGCAGGGAAGTCCATCTCTCTTACTTGTTGCGTGTCTCCTTCGGTAAAAGGCAGCTTTGTAGAGACATGAAACATTATCTCCCTGTCCCTGAACACCGTGTACACAGATTCCGCTCCCGTCTGCCCATGGCTGACATCCAGGCCTCCTCGAAAACTGGAGATGAAGGGAAAGGCGGGAAGAAACAAAGAAATATTAATTGAAAGCTTCACAGAGAGCGCCAGCAGCTGTCAGGGGACAGGCTGATGGAACAGTCCAGCTCATTTATCTTTATCTACTAGCGAGCAAACGGAAGGAACAAACTGTGTGTCATGTGTTGTAACCAAGCATTGCCATCACCAGCCTGAAATACAGGGTGTGCACAGAGCAGGGCCAGTCAGCCAGGGCTGACCACAGCCATGGGACTGGTGGCCTCACCATCCCTCATGGGTAGGCAGAGGCTCTCTGCCCACACCACAGCCACCGCAGTGACCGACCTGGAGGCACCCGCAGCTGAGCCATAACACTGGGCACAGCGCATTTCCACACAGAGTTCCTTCCATCTCTGGCTGAGTATAGCCAGATTTTATCACAACCTCAAATTTGCAGGAAAAGAAGTTTTTCTCTCTTGGTAGCTCCAATTTTTTTTTAAACTCCCCCGGCTTTGAAAAACAAGCCAAAGCTATATTTGCTTCTGCTCTGCACATCCCGCTCATGAGCAAGATGACTTCTGTTCTCGCACGTAGATATTTTTACATATGACATGGTCTCTTGTTAATGTATTTGTAAAATCATCCTTTTTATCTAACTTACCCTTTGAAGTCCTGGAGTGTTATGGTGTCTCCCAGAAAATTTAGGAAGTTCTTGAAGGCAGTGCTCTCTTCATTATTGCCAAACAGCTCCTCCTCTTGGGTCTGCAAAACACAGGGTGCATATGCTGACAACCCCAATTTCCCTGCCTGTCCATACCCTGCCTCTGCTCCTGTTTCATCCATGGGGTCCTTGGAGTGTGACCAACACCTTGTTGCAGGCTGTTCCCTGCCTCTGCTCCCCAGCTGGCACCACAGCACTAGCCACCAGCCACCAGAACTGTCCATGGGCCATCACAGCCCACTTGGCTCCCAGGACACACCAGGATAAAGCTACTGAGGGCCACTTCTGATCCCCACTGAGCACCTTAGGATAATGTCCAGGCAATACCAAAACACAAGTGAATCCTCCATCAGAAACTCTAAGCCCTAATCACCCCCCACATGCTTTATTTCAAAATAACGAGACCCACATTATGGCCTTGCATGAGTCACTCAATCCAATCCAAAATGTAGTATGTAAGATAATTAGATTGCCTGTCAGAATAATTCTCAGTGAGTTCTGAGGCTGAGCTGCCACTGTACTCCCCAGTCAGAGTCCCCTGGCTAATGACAGCGTTTTTAGCAAGCGCCTGTCTTCAGAGCCCACAGTCCCTCTAGACAAACATAGCTGTTTTGCTGTCTAAACATATATCTGATTAAAATACCACGCCTGCTAAAATCCATTTTCACATCCGCTTTTCCCTACAGCAGCTTGTGGGCCGATTTCCACACTGAGATTTTTCAGTCCCATCATTTTTTAATGAGTCGGGAAAACATCCGAGCAACGAGAAACTCAGTCAGTGAGGAAACTGAGGTGCTGCATGTGGCAGAATTAATGACAGGGTTGAGTTTGTGCTTGTGAAATGCGGATCTCTGGTGTGCAGGGACATGGTCCACAAGAGTGGCATGGGGGCAACTCACCTGTCTGAACTTCTGATAGATCACACCAAATTTGAATGTGTTGTTGACCTCATGTTCATCATAAGACACTATCATCTGGGATGCCTGCAGGAAAGCAAAATAAGAATTGTTTCATCAGGTAGTTCAAGGCACGATGGACAAAAGATCAAACCCACAGGCTGTGACACCACTCCTTCATGGTGAGGGGCTGGGGAGAGCCCACTGGAGCTGTGACAGTGTATGGCAATGGCTGGGCAGCACCTGAGGGAGTGGAATGGGGAAAGCAGCCAAATTCCCATATAATTAGGCCAAAAGGTTTCAACAGTCGCCCTGGGTGGGGTTCTCAGCATCCCCGCTGGGCAGGTTACCTCACCTTGGGATACAGAACCGGATTAAACTTCAGCCCAGAGGCATCATCACAGAAGGCCTGTGGGCAAGGAGAAAGAGTAATCAGTGCCAGATCCCTGGCAAAAACTTCACAGCAAGTCCATGAATGTCTTATAAAGAAGACAGCACCACCCAACAGTGCCCAACACATCCCAATGATGCCCAACACGTCCTAACACATCCCAACGATGGCCAATACATCCCAGCACTGCATGAGGATGGCATAGGCTCTGCTGAACGTGTCCCAGCCCAGTCAAGCATTTTACCTTTGCAATCTGGGGAATACTTGGAAGCTTGCTCAATCCTGCCAGTGGGATCCTTTCATGCAATGTCTTCACTTTAGACCTAGCAAAGAAACAACAATGAGGCAAAGAAACAACGAGCAGACAGACATCAGGCAGTATCTACAGCAAAGTGATGCTGGCTGTTGGGAACCATTGTTGCACTGCAATTGTTGGGCCTGGTTAGTGAGCAAAGGCTCAATTTGTCGTCTCATCTCTGCAGCTCTTAAAATATTCATAGTTTGGAGGGAAATGACAGAATGCTTCAGATGTGCTGGGTCCTGTCAGCTTAGAAGGGAAGGCAAGAAATGTGACTAGTGTTATCCCAAGGAGGATTAAACCCACAGAGGTTTACATGCTGTTCCAGCGGGTTTAGCAACAGATCAAAGTCTCACATTCATTATCAGTTTTGGGCAGTCCCAGCACAGAAACACAAGGATGCTGCCACTGCCTCAATCCCACCCTGACACCGTCCACATTCATGCCAGTCCAGCTCGAGCATCTGCTATAGAAACCAGAGACTCCTAAAGAGAGAATATTTTGTTAAACAAAGCACTTTTTTTCCATACCTGAGTATAACCCTTAAATATTCTGTGCCATCTGTCTCCTCACATTTAACAGAAAGGATCAGATTTCCAAGGCTGCTGGCTGTACAGTAGAAATTTAAATGATCCTAAAAATAGAAAACAGCACACTAGTGGCGGGGAAGCAGCTTACTGATGATGAGGACACTGCCCGGACACTCACCTGCCATCCTGCCACCCTCCCGCCCCTCAGGGACACACACTCTCACCCCTTGCCGGGACCAGGGCTGTAATCTCTCTACCAGTGAACTTTAGCACCCTGTTCTCGGTTTGTTCAGAGGGTCAAAGAGCATTACAGGACTGTAAGTAAGAGGGCAGGGGATGCCATGATGAGCCCCTGCATCCAGCTAAGCCCAGAGTCCCCACGGACAGGAGGCTCTGAGCCAGTGTCCCCACTGGTGTCCCAGGATCCCTGTGGCTGTGGGGCCAGGGGTAAAGGCTGTGTGTATTTTGTGTGTGGCCATTACTGCCACGGTGGGGACCTGTTGGTCCCTTCACTCCTTGCAAAGGTGGAAGTTGCAAAATTTACCCATTCTGTGTGAAATTAGAGATTTTTCTTGGGCAAGGATCTGCAATTTTCAGCTCCATGGGGCAGGGGCACCCACCTTCCCCAAGAAATGCTTGCGATAGGCTCTGGCCTCTCCCTTGCACTCCAGCTTGTAACCATAGGTGCTGGGGCTGAGGTTCTCCTCCTCCTCCTCACAGATGCTGCTGTCAGACGAGGTGGGTGTGCCAAGGTTTTCTGGGTCTTCAATCCAGTACCCCCCAAACTGGGGCAGGATGATCAGCGGGTACGGGCTGCCCTTTTCTAGGATCTGCAGAGACATGTGCCATGAGGGGTCAGGCCGGGTGTGGATGTGGGATGCAGAGCTCATTGCCCCATATTCTGCCCCCTCCTGCAGCAGATCCGAGCCCTGGCACCAGGGGGGGTGAGTCCAGACCCTCTGAAACCTCTTCTCTCTCTTAGAAGAGGGCACATGCTACCGAGGAAAAGCAGAAGCCACAAAGGTGGGGAGGTAGAACATGCTTTGTGCAGCTCCTCTCAGAAACAGAATCTCCACCAATCCCTCTGCCATTGGGAAATTTGGAAAGGCATTCACCAGAAGGCATTCAGGGGGGTTCAGTGCACTCACCTCATCAATACTGGGGTACGGGATGTAGTCTTCCTGGAAAAAGGAACCAAAACACCATCTATGACCATATGTTTCCCACCAGCCATCCCTTCACCCCAGCCCTGCAAACAAAACCTGGGGAGCACCTCCAGCCCCCGTTGCCCTGGTCCCTCCCATCCCATGCCCTGCACCAGGTGGTCTGGTCAAGTGAGGCTGCAGCAAGGGGCGTGAGCCCTGGAGTGGTGCCACCATGCTGCCTGGGGACACAGTGCAGAGGCCCCTCCATGCTCAGGGTCTGCAGGAAGGTGGCAATGCAGGGGAAGTCCTGCTTAAAGGGGGTTCTGCTATCTGTGCAACTTCCCAGTGCTGCAGCAAACCTCAACCCTTTCACACAGCCCTATACTGAAATGCACTGGCCTGGACATAAAGCTGGATTAGGGATTTACAGGCACCCAACTCCCATCTTTGCAATTAAATCAGTGTCTTGTTTTCAGATAACATCTAAATCCTTTCCAGCCCTTTGAGTGACTGTCTTTGATGACCACATTAAATCTCTGAGATGAGGGGGAAACACTTGAAGAGATCCCCAAAAGAAACAAAAATCAACCAACCTTGTGTTTCTGGCTTCCAGACTTCTGTTCTTCCAGTTTTGGTGCCTGTTTGGAACAAAATGAATGGATCAAATAATGAAGATGTTTTCAGCAACACAGGGGATGGGTCCACCAATATGAGGGTATTTTGCTACAGGGAGATAGCCCTGACCCAAGTGGCTGGAAACTGGGTCTGTGCTCAGGACAAGCCTGCCAGCACGATAATCTAGGAGGTGTTGTGGGGCCTCTGCCCTCACGGGTTCTGCTGGGGGGAATATCCCACTGTTACTGGCATGCACACTGCTGCTCACCTGCATTTTTTCCAGCATTTCGAAGAATTCTGCCGACTGAAAAGAAAAGAAGGAAATCTCCTGTTCGATGAAAGCAGACACAAGGCAAGCCAGCCCAAGTCACATCACAGCAGGGACACTGGATACCCACCCAAGACCAGGCACCCTGGCTCTGGCCCTCAGCAGAAATGGGAAGAGACCCTATCCATAACTGAGGGAGTGTGCCCCCAAGATACACCAGCCAGGCCCACTGCTGGGCAGAGTTGGGGCCCTGCAGACACCTCACACCAAATGTCCCCACCACTGCCATGGGAAGCACATGGATCAGTGAGGGGCAGCAGCTCCCTGCCCACTCAATGGCTCCTGCTCCACATCTCATTTCCAGAGAAGCCTGGGAAGAGGGGCTGAGCGAGGCCACAGCACTTGTCCTGCTCCCCATGCATGAGGAGGCAGCTGTGACTGTGGGACCTCCTGTCCAGCCCAACTCAGAGATCAGCATCACTGCTACAACTCCCATCACCAGCAGCCCTTGGCCCCCACAACTCCCCAGTCATGTGCATGGTTTGGTCAGGGGTCTGAAGACATTTCTTTACCTAATCACAGCAGTGTTAGCGAAGCCACTGCCAGTGGCTCTGGGCTGCCCAGTGCACGTTTAATCCCCACTTGCCAAATGAACTAAAGAGATTAGTGTGCTGGACTGCAATTAGAAACCCTGCATGTGCCCTCTGCAGAACACCAGTCCTGCAGCCCATCCTGCTGCCTGGCTCAAGGGCTGTGGCTGCCCTGCCCGGCCAGTGCCACGTGGAGGACCCACAGCCACCACACACGAAGGGTGCACAGCCCTGCTCCTTCAGCAATGCATAGTGAGGGGGCCCAGGGACAGAACCCAACCAGACCAGGAACAGCCCATCATCGCCTCTCCAAGAGAGGTGCCAAGACCATGCCAGTCACTCAGGAACTCAGGGAACTTCAGGTAACCCCCTTCCCACCCTAATCTACCTGTGCTTCCCAGTGCGGCCCTGGTTGTGGCGGCAGCCAGTGCACAGAGGAGCTGCTGCAGGGCCACCCCTTCCGCACAGTTGAACGTCAGCTGGACAACCCTGATCCCTGGCCCAGCTTTTCCTGCTCTCAGGTACACACAATTACGCAGTCAAACTATGGCTGTAAATGTTGTGGCACTCCGAGTGAACCAGTAAGTGGCTTTTCTGGAGGTGTGACGCAGCAGCCCTGTCCCTCCTCTCCCCTAACATATGTTTGCTCCCGGCCTCCTGCCCTGCTCCAGCTGCAGTCATCCCAGCTCACAAGGCTGAGGAGAGGCTGGGCCATGGCAGACACTGCCAGTCTGGAGAGAGACTGGAAAGCAGGATCAGCAGCTCCCATGCTACTAGCTATCAGAAACGGTTTGTGGGAGAGGGATGTGTGATTTGGGCAGAAGGGGTCATAGTAACAAGGGGAAAGGCCCAGGGGGTGATTTTTAGTGAGCTCTTAGAATAGACTGAATTCCTCAAAACACAAAAAAGAGGAGGAGATGAAGAAATGAAAATCAAACACCAAAGGAAAACCTGAAAGAGATTTTCCTTTAATACTTGCAGTGCACAAAGGTCGAATTTACAGCAGGAGCAGTCTAGAGCTGCCAGCACAGGTGGGGCAGCCATGGCTCGGACACAGCCTTGGCAGTATTTCCAGCTTTAGACTAAGCCCGCCCTTACCTATCATCCCTGTGGGACTTAAAAAGAACCCTGGCTCAGACAGTCCACAGCTGCCGTTGCACTTAAAAAGTCTTTACCTTAGTTTGAGCCTGGTTTGGATTCTGTTTAACTCCAGGTACAATCATTCTTCAAGTCAATTTGGATAGTTTCAGGTCCTACTCTGACAGTAGCCAGAGAGGAGATCCAATCCCACCATAGCAGCAGACCCACCTGCTACAGCAAGTCCTGCAGAAAATGCCCACATGCACTGAACAAAGCAGGCAGCAGTCTGTGCCCTTCAGGACATCGTGCATACTTACAGCCAGCTTTACAAGGCAACAAACATTTCAATAATTACAGTCTGTGTATAATGACACCTTTGTGGTGCTGGCAACAAGCCATGTCACCCACCAAGGGTGCAGCCAGCAGGAGGGATGACACTGCGTGGGTTCTTGGGCTTTTGCTCCAAACTGAACCTGCACTGGTGTCTGCAATGACACCAAAAGCAGCCCAGAGTGAGCAGTGCTGCCCTGCTACCTACACAAGACAAACTTTCGGCTGTGAGTTTGGTGGCGGATCTCTGTGAATAAGGAGCACTTGGAGAAGTTGCAGGTGGCAACTTCTGGCACTGGCAGTGGCCAGCAAGAACCTGCTTCAGAGGTTTACAAGTAAAATGACACCTGGAAAAACCCTGCACCAGGCAGGAGCTGCCAAAGATGGAGGACAGCGAGCAGAATTGTGCCAACACCCCTCCCCAGCACTCCCCTCCACATGAGGCAGCACTCACCAGCAAACCCCGGAAGAAATCCATTACCTTCTCGGCATCAGCCCCCGCCTGCATCAGCCATGAAGCCATGGCTACTGCCGTGGCAAGTCTTCCTCATGGGCACCCAGCAAGAGGGGCTGAGCGCCAGCCCGGCCATCCCTGCCCAGCCCCACACCTCCCTTCGTTAATGTTTCCCCAAGCCAGAGGCACAGCAGGACAGCTGCCTTGTTATTTCAAAGGGTGGTTCCCCTGGGAGGCAAAGTGCCCGGAACAGGTTGGGCAGGAAGCAGAGAGGATTTGCAGGAGACAGGCAGGTGCCTGCTGGGATGCAAAGCTCCACAGGCAGGATGTGAAGCCCTATGGTGGGATGCACGGCCCTATGGTGGGACTCATGACCCTACAGTGGGATGCACTGTGCCTCTCAGGTGGGCACTCTCCTGGGAGAGTGGCAGGAGAAACCAGGCACTGGGCAAGAGATAAAAAATCCCTCTTGACCTGGAAATCTGTATACACAAAATAGTCACAGCCATTCCAAAGGAGCTGAACAAATCCCAAATATAAATCCACTCAGAATCAGTGCAGGACAACCCAAGCTGCTGGCTCAGGAGCTGCAAATGGGCATCAGCACCAACAGGGCCTTCCTGTCCCAGCAGCACAAGAGAGAAGGCAGAACATGGCCTGAATGGCCAGAATGCCTGCACGGCTCTGACAAAAACCAGGCAGTCTCAGAAGCCAAGGACTTGTTCCTATCCCTGTCCCAACACTCGTGCCTACCCCCTGTCCCTCTCCATGACACTAAGCCTTGTGCAGATCTCTGGGAAGTACCTTAGAGTCTACCAAGAGCAGGGCAGAGTGGGATTAGCACCAAGGATATCAACTCAATGCACTCATGCTGTGCAGCATCTCATGCCAGGGCCAGGTCATGTCCTGTATCCTCTGTGCTGGCTGCTGCAGCTGGAAAACCCAGATGACTCCTGAGAACTACGTCTCTGCCTCCCACCCTTCATGAAGCTGATGGCTCCTTGATCCCTGACATCTCCTGTACCAGGCACCTCGAGGTACACCCCACTCTCTGCCTGCCTTGAGCCAATGGCAGCAGGACCAAGGTGGCAGCAGGGGCACTGGGAACCTCCAAACAAGGAGACATACAAAAAGCCCCAGAGGCTCACAGGCAACTTCCAACCTGGAGAACACATGGCCTTATTTCTGTTTGGCACCTCTGGAGTTCCCTGTGCCTGGCACAGCTTAGCAGTGGCCGAGTGGTCCCTGGCAGGAAGGAGCAGCAGGTTGGCCCCTGAAGCAGTGCCCACCTGCCAGGGATGCACTGTCTGCCTTGTGCTGGCACAGAGCCACCCACCATGGTGTTTGGGGAGGATTACTGGAAGGAAAACAGCACTGGAACTCAGGACCCTGCTTGGCATCACTGCTCGTGATTGCATAATGTGAGCGGCAGTGCAGGATGGGCTGCCAGCACGCATGCCCCAGCACCACGGACGGATAGATGGATGGTGTCGGAACAGGCTGCTGGCTGAATTCCAGAAACCACCTACTGCTGCTCCCGCGGGAACAGCCCTAATCTGTACAGCTGCTGCGTTGGAAGTGCCATTCCTCACCAGCCTGGCTTTCCAAAACCGGCGCCTTGGCTGGCCTGTGTGCCCACGGCCCGGCCCAGCACCACGGCGTCTGTACACTCACCTTCATGGTTGGAGGGGCGGTGAGAGGAGGGGACAGTGGCCGCTCCGGGACAGTCACATCCGCGCTGTTCAGCAGCTCCTGCTTCCTGGAAAACCAAACACAGGCGTGTCAGCTCTCCCCTGCCCGAGCCAGCGCGCGAGGCAAGAGATAAGGGTTATCTCCCTTGGCAAAGCCACGACATGTGGCTGCCTGTACAGTAATATCTGGAATCTGAGCAAAAACCCAATGGACAGTGTGAGAAAGTGATAAAAGTCACCAGAAAAGCCCTGTGTCCCGGGCGGGCTGCGAGCCCTCACTGCCCCTCAGTGTGGTGCTGGTGGTGCAGGAACAGCAGAGCTGGGTTCCTATGACAGCTCGTCCCCACGGCTTTTCTACCCCCAGCACTTTCCCCACCAGGGCAGGACCTGTGGCTGAGCAGCTTACTGGCAGCAGAGGAGGCTCCCAGCTCAGCACCACCCAGGGACACCCCAGCACGGGTTTGGAGGGACCCAGCCAAGGGCCCCTTTGACAAAAGGGCACCTGGCACAGGCACTGAGTTTGGAAGCAGCAAGAGGGATCGTGAAGATGTGAGACCCCAGGGAAGAAGGGATCAGACCCTGTGCCATGCACAAAAGCCCCCCCAAATCTCAGAATGGCATGGCCTCAGCCATCCACTGAACAAAATCCCCATTCCTCTCACCCAGCGGTTCCTGGGCAGGCAGCCACACCATCACGCAGTGACACTGCCAGATGCTCCCCCGGGAGTCAGAAAATCTGAGATTTAATTTAGTTTCCTCTCATCCCTGCCAGGTTAGTCCTGCAAAAACTGGGCCAAAATGTCCAACTGTTTATCTTGCCATAACAAGGTTTTGTTCCCATGGCAGCCCGCCCTGGGATGGCTCCGCACAGTACAGCGTGCACAGCAGTGGGCACTGATGCCCCCCAGGGCCCTCTCCAAAACACACAGCTCCTGCCAGAGGGTGCTCACCTGACCTCTGGAAACACCTGCCCTCACCACCAGCCCTACTATTCTGGGCCCTGCCCTCCCACTCACACCGCCCCCTCCTCCCAAGTCCCACCACTTGAGACCGCAGGTGACAATCCCCTGCCGCTCACAGGGGAGGCTCAGGTGCCTGCAGACCCTCCTCAGCAGGGCCCTGTGTCACAGAGATGTCACGAAGATGCTGAGGGGATGAAGTGGGGCTGAAGCAGGGAGGTAGTGGGGATGCTGAGAAGGCAAAGTGGGACCAGCATCACTGTCACCCTCACAGCCATGAGGCACTGGGGACTGCGGCACCACCTGAGCTGCGCCAGCAATGCGGCCACAGGCAGAGCCACTGGGAGAAACACCCATGAGGTTGTGTCCAAATGTGAATCCAGACCAAGGACTGATGTTTCACATTATAGCAAACCAAATACAACTTTTTTTTTTTTATCAAAGCAGGTTAAATATACATTGTTACACCTCTTTTGAGCTCTTGGCGTGTTCCAGTTTTTCAACGCAAGAAATGAATTGAAGCAATCTGGGGCAATAGCAGAATTCCTGTCCTGCCCACCCATACTGTTTATCGAGCTCCTTCCCTCTCTGCTCTCCACAACCTCACCATGACTCCACTGCTGAAAAATGCCGAGGCTGACAGATTTTGCTCTTTGACTTTCTAGGACACTAAAGCACAGCCTGATCTGGAGCAAACCACTCATCCTCTGCTCTCCTTGCTTTGAACTCTGAGCTCTGCCTGATTGCACTCAGCTGCACAGTGGCCTCAAAGGCATAAAATGGATACGACTTTGCAAAGATTAAAGTTAAAGGGATGCGCACAAATAATTTGATTTGATCTGGGATTTGTAGTGGGTTGCCATAGCATCGTATTCTAAGTATTATAAAATCACCCAACTTAACAACACGTTCCTCTGTCACAAGCTGGCTGCTTCTTTAGGGCCAAACTGCTGGAACTGCTCCTACAGTTCTGGGAGAGCAAAACAAGCCCATCCCCAACCACCACTAGGAACTGGCCTCCACATTGGGAAGGGAATCTGTTATGTTAAAGTCCAACCACAGATGCCTGTGATTCAACCCACCATCAGTGCCAGGGTCAAGGGCTGGTGACCCATTTCCCAAACAGATTACCCTCACAGCACGATAAATGAATCATGAGGAAGATTAGCATGTCTTTGTCTGCACACCAAGGTACAACCCAAGGGATCCCCCTGAAGTGACCCCAGAGCCAGTGGGGGCTCTGGGCAGCCCCACACGGAATCATGATGCCCAGCTGGCACTGAAAGTACAAGTCTCTGCAGAGCTCAAGCCCCAGCAAAGGTCACAGGTGCCCACAGCAGTGAGGACAGGGGCTGGGGATGGCGTGCAGCTCACCCTGCACTCTCCTCTACCTGGCACCACGGAAGATGCACAGCCCCAGCATCAATAAAGCAACCAAAGGTCATGGCACTGTGCTCACTCCCCGAGGGTGAACAAGTGTCCCTGCACCCACCTGGCCATGGCCACAGCCAGGCACCAGTGTACAGGATGGGCAAGAGCAGACTCCGGAGCCGCACAGCTGGACACTGGCCTCTCTGGAAGGAAGCAAGGGCACCACTTTTGTAATTTCATTTCTTTGTTTTTCTCATTAGGCAAATTAAGAGAGAAGAAAAAGAAAGAATTAGAATCCTGCATACTTAGTAAATCTAATTAAGGAAATACCTTAATGCAGTTATGCAGGGCTGACTGCAGGGTTTCCTAGCAGAGACTGAGATAAGGTCTGCCATCCTGGCATGGTCCCATCCAGGACCCAGCTGTTGCCAGTTCCCAGGGAGGCAGAGCCCACCAGGCCAGGGCTCCTACCCTGGCTCCTCATAAAGTGGGAGGAAATGGGGATTTTTTTCCCCCCGTTCTGAATGCACGGGCATTGGCAAGCTCCCAACACAGCAAGGGCAGGTGAGGTCTTTCTCTTTAGAGCATCCCTGACCACATCCCAAAAGTACCTTCAAATTCATATCCTAAACTGGGTAAACCCCACCAACATACTGAAATGCTGACTAAAAAGTCCTGTTTAGCACAGAGCTGGGGCTGCCTGGACCCCCAGAGCGCTCCCAGACAAACCCTGACTCTGAGTTCACACTTCCCTCCTGCTCTCTCAGGCCAAACCCTGTGGAAAACTCCTAATGCATCCCACCTTCTCGTTTTGTCTGTCTGACCTCCCAGATGGGTTTTAAATTCACATAGTACATTCATACAAATCTCACGTGGGAAGGGGAGATGTCAACATACTATCTGACATGGGGAAGTGCTCCACACCACGCAGTTGGCTCCATCTCTGTCACACTGTGTAAATGAGGCAGGAGCATCCCAGGTTACCCTTATGCTTACACTTAATTCCACAGATCAAACCTGGCCTAAGGAGGAGCCAAACTCCTGCAGCAACAAGTTCCGCCTGTCAGATGCTGCATCCTTGAGAAGGTCAACAATGACTCTCCTCTAAATCAACAGCCTCTATTTCTGGACTCATCATTTTTTATCCTTGATGGGCATCACCTAACCAACTGCTTCCTTTTTAGTTTATTTAATATTTGATGCCCAGTCTCTTAAGTTTTCAGAGGGGACCATCCTCCCCCAACCTGGGCTCAGCCCTGTCCATGGCAGGTGGTGGGAGCAGGGTGCAGGTTGCCTGCCCTCCCTCTGCAGAGGCTCCTCTCCATCCCCCACACAGCAGGGACGGACCTCTGCCTCCCATGACACAGCACCTGCCAACACTCCAGCAGTGGCCAGGACTCCTTGGCATCTGCTCGTGAATTGCAAAAAAAATCCAACCAAAATTGTGGGCTTTTTTCAACAGAGACAAGGGCACCTTGCTGAGGGTTTACACCTGGAAATCTGCAGTGAGTGTCTGAACAAAGCACCTTGCCCTGACTTTGAGCAGCTCTCCACCCAATCCTGGGATGCCAGGCAAGCAAGATCTCGCTGCATCATCACTCATCCCAGAGAGGACATGAGTAAAGGACACGCACTGCTGCAGGTTTCCACCAATGTCAGACAGCCCCAAGGCTCCAGAACCCTCCCAGACCCAGGCTTCATATTCCCCCAAGACCCGGGCTCCTGCCCAGGCAGCCAGCACTGCGGAGCACTGGGCAGAACCCCTGCCATAGAGCAAATGCCCCAAAAACTGATTTACCTTGTTATGTCCTGGCTCAGGATAGCCCTGCAGCATTACCTTCTCACCTAGAAGCCTCAGAGTCAGCAAAAAAAAGAAGTGCAGCACTTCCTGGTCCACATTTCTTGCAATAAATTGTGTATTTGCAAACTGCCAGCCTGCACCTGCACAGACACAGCATCGCTGGTGCACCACTGCCCGAGCGGGACCAGAGCCAGGCTTGGAGCAAGGTGACATTTAACTGCCAATGGGGTTGGCTTTAATTACCCCTCCAAACAGAGAACAAACATTGTTGAACAGTTCAGAGTGTCCCGCACTTGTGCAGTCAATGGATCCCTGCTGGCTGCACTGGCCATGGGAGTCCCAGCTGCCTCTGCTGGCCATGGGGGTCCCCTGCCCACACTAGCTGTGGGGTCCCAGCTGCCTGTCCTGGTCATGGGGGTCTCTGCTGCACCACAGGTTGCCTGTTCTGCTCAGGGAGACAGTGAGGAGCTGACTCCTGCTTTGCCTGCACTTCTACAGGCACTGGGATCTTTCCATCTGGCCAAGGACTTCTCACTAGGCCAGACCAGGACAGTGGGGCTTGATATATAAGTAATGGTGGAAAGGAGTTCTTATTTTTTACAAAATATGCTGCCTGCTCTCCCTCACAGGAGCAGAGAAAGTGGAGATTTCCTGCAGATCTGGGTAAATCAGCCAAGGCACTTGCAGACGTTTTCAGACCAGAAGGCTCGTCTGATCCTATTCCTGCCAAACCCGAGCCAGGAGCCTCGGGCAGCCGTTTCCGAGCTGATTCAATAATTTGCAAATTGCAGAGAACAGCTCCCAGAACCCTGCGTTTCTGAGCGCCACGGGACTGATGCCAAAGGGCATGGGGAGGTTGTGAATGGAGGGGTGCCCCACACGGAGGCACCCACCCACCAGCTTTACTCCGCGAGAGCACGGCCACCATCACATCACCACACTTGCAAGTGGGACATTCAGAAAAACTCATTCAGATGTAAATACAGTCCAAATTCCAGGTTTCCAAATCAGAACAGGTGCCAGGAGGAGCCCACAGCAGCAGCCACCTCCCAGGCCTCCCTGCTGCTCCTCTCCAGCTCAGGTGTGCAGGGGAGGGAGAGGTGGCAGATTGTAGGTGGAAGGGCATCACTCAGCTTTGAGAGTGGAGCCTGGTGAAGATGGTGTGTTGAGTTGCACTTTGCTGTGTTGCTAACAAGAAAGGGACATGGGCCACCAGGGACTCCGCAGCTGCCACTGATCCTGCCAGGCTTGCATATGGCTCATGGAAAGCAAAATTCAATTGCAAATGCAGAACAAAGACTGAATGTAGGAGGAGAAAAAAAGCAAATAGGAGCAGGTGGAGGAACTGAGTCCCTTTTGACGATGCCGCTAGCAGTCCCTTCCTTTTCCTGCAGATTATGTCACTTTGATGGCCCTGGCAGCTTGCATAAGATGAAGCAACCACCATAAAGCACTGCTTGAATTCTTGCAATCACTCCCATGGAGGCTACTCAGTCCACAGCAGACAGGAAAAAACCTCCTCAGGGTCTTGTTCTCTCTTTGAGATGTCTGTGTGATTCTCGTGTTCACTAAACCCCGCAGCAAGAACTGCACTGAGACAGTTTGTGCACAGCATGATGCTGGGGGGAAGAGTAAAAAGGAAAACCAGACTTGCACCTCATGGAGCAGATTCCTGTGTCAGTTCAGAGCCAGGGGTTTTTCTCAGCCCTCCAGGGTCATACTGAGCTCATTCACAGAAACCTGGTACCTGGGGGAAAGACAACTCTTTGGGAAAGTCTTGTTTGGTGTGATTGGTAAAGCAGTCCCTGGCCTCAAGGCAAACACAGGATGGCCAACAGGTTTCAGTGGGGACAACATCCAGAGAAGCATTTGGACCCCTGCTGGCAGCACGCACCTCCCCGGCACTCTGACACTCCCCACATACAGCACCTTGAAGTGGGAGAAGAGACTACAGGCCACCTCCCCAATCAGCCAGTCCCTCCAAAACTTGCTAGCCTATAGCTGAAGCCCATGGTCCATGGGTAGAGCTATGTCAGAGGTGGGCCTTGGGTAAGCAAGACAAAACCCAGCTGGTCATCTTTGATCATCTACTTAAAACCCCAGCAAGAAAGAAAATATCCCAAAACAACAGTGACACACGAGCTCCCTAGGAAGGCCACTCTTCAGTCATTAAAGCATCACTGAAAACCTGGTCTCAAGGGCACCAGCTGTACAAGGCAAAGCCTCTACAGCAAAAGCACTGAAAAATGGGGTACGGACCTGCAACTCACAACTTGGCGGCGGACAAAAAGCTTCATCCCCAGTTGCCTTATTCTGATTTTTCATGCTTATAGATTAGGGAATGGGAGGATACTTTACAATAAAGATTCCAAATAATCAATTCTTCATT
>JAOXXN010000246.1:10799476-10817537 GCA_026770055.1 Myrmophylax atrothorax | reverse complement strand
GTCCAACCTGACCTCGGACACTCCCAGGGATGGAGCAGCCACAGCTTCTCTGGGCAACCTGTGCCAGGGCCTGCCCATCCTCACAGTCAAGAATTTCTTCCTAATATTCTTCTGAGGCATCTCCTCAGTCCCTTCCAACCCAAACCATTCCATGAAGAACCCTAACCCTCTCTGCACAGCCCAGAGCTCTGGCTGGGAGCTCAGCAGGAAGCAGCACCCTCTGCAAACCGAGCCCTCAGCAACGGGGAGCAGAGAGGACAGAACAGGGCTGTGGCAGGAGAGAGAGGGATTTACTGCACAGAATCCAATCACCACCGAAATACCCCCAGAGAGATTCCACAACAAGAGGAAACAGCCAAAGGATAGCAAGTGCTCACTCTCTGAGAGCGGCCGTGACACCTCCTTGGCGCCAGCAATCACAGCTTGATTTCCTACAATGTTTTTGATAAATGCCTATTAGTGGAGCAGCTCGGCTCAAACAGCCTCCCAGCTCAGCAGCCCTGTGTGGGGAGGAGCTGAAACAAGAGGGATCCAGGCTGGCAGCTCCCCAGGGAATTGCTGGCAGGGCTGTACCCAGCTCAAGTGTTTATTTTCCGTGACCCCACGGCCTCTCCCCTCCACCTTCGGAGCGTTTCCCACCCAGGCACTGGCTCTGCTCATCATTTCTTTTGCATATCAACCTCAGTTTCTGCTTCTGCAAAATAAACTTGTGATTTACTGCGGAAACATCTGGGGGGGCAGAGAGGCTTCAAACCCCGAGCAGGGTGACCGTGTGAACCCCTGACATTTGCCACCAGGATGGAAAAAAACAAAGCAGGTCGCGACCAAACTCGTGTGACATCTTTCCATTGCTCTGCAGAGAATAAAATATAAAGAGCCAACACATTTCAAAACCTAAACTAAACCCAGGGCAATAACTGGAAGCAGTGATTTCCCAGGATCCTGCTCTCAGCATCCTCCCTGTTCCCCGTGTGGCTCCAGAGCAGGTGTTTGCTGCTCCTTCACAACAGCTCCTTCCAAAAAAAATCCCATTACCCCATTCCCACGAGTCTCGATTTAACAGAGCAATAAACAGCAGCACCTTCAGCCAGGCCTGGGGATTATCACAGAGCTGAGCCTGTCTGTGTGTGCAGACTCACAGACACTCAGGACGGGAGGAAGGAAATCCAGGGGCTGTTTTCTTCCCCTTCCCACTGCTCAGGGATAACTGGGACCACAAACTCTGGCACAGCACTCCCGGAAAGAAAGCTGGTCACCAGGGCTCATGGGATGATGGTGGCAGTGCAGAGATAGGGCTTTGCTGCCTTGGAAGAGAAGGTTCAAATCCCCTGGGAAGGGAACATCAAGAAGGGAAGGTTTGGCCCCCTTTGGAAGAGGAGGATCCAAACCCCTTCCCTTTGAAAGGGAAGAGTCCAAACTGCTCCCCACCTTTGGAAGGGAAGGGTCCAAACTCCCTCTCTTTGGAAGGGAAGGGTCCAAGCCCTCATCCTGCTGTGACTGAGGAATTTAAAGCAGACAGGGGCTCTCATCAGCTCCCAGCACAACCAAACCAGTGCAAACTGGGAGCTGACCCAGCACAGACCCATCCCTGCCCACTCTGTGCCAGCCATCCCCCTCTGCACCTTCTAAAGGGCATAAACCACATTCCCTGAGGTAAAATGATCCATGGAGTTACTCTGAGCTATTCCAAACGGAGCTTTAACAGGAATAATCATCATTCCAGCTCTGATCACAGCTTGGTGATGTAACTATCACTGCAAGTCCAACGTGCAGGATTCCATCCTTTCCTCATTTATAGACATAAATACAAAGTTGTTCCTGGCTGCTTCTAAAACAGAGGAGATTAAAAAAAAATACCCTTTCCTTAGAGAAGCATATAATAATTAGAGGAGGAGACTTGAAAAAGATATCACATAATGACTGAGATCCTGATTATTCTCCTTCTCACAACACAAAAAATAGAGAAATACTTAATCCTAGAAAGCTTTGGGTTGGAAGGACTTCAAATATCATCCCATTCCACCCCCTGCCACGGGCAGGGACACCTTCCACCAGCCCAGGCTGCTCCAAGCCCTGTCCAGCCTGGCCTCGGACACTCCCAGGGATGGGGCAGCCACAGCTGCTCTGGGCAACCTGTGCCAGCCCTGCCCACCCTCCCATGGAAGGACGGGCTCTGTTCTTTCTCACCCCGGACCGGATTCCCCGCTCCAGCTCTCTGCCCTCAGCCTACCCACGGCACCTCCCGGAGCACCAGCACGAACCCCCCATAGGCCGCGACCCCCCGGCCGGCGGGTCCCTCAGGGTGGGAGGGCAGCGGGCCCGGCCCGGCTTTGAGATCCCCCCGGCCCGGCTTTGAGACACCCCCGGCCCGGCTCTGCGGGGCAAGCGGGGCTCTGGGCACGGTAAGGGACCAAGGAGCCGACTGCCCGCGGCAGAGCCCCAGGGTCACTCCCGCTGCCTTGGCTTTCCCGGCGCCCACTGCCCTGGCTCCTTAAGGGGTGAAGTGCCAGCACAGCCCCTTCAACCTGCACAGCGGGAGGACTTTTTCCTGCCCCCCAGATGTGTCCCTTACCGCACCAAACCCCCGCGGGAATGCTCCAGCTCGTCCCAGCCTGACCCTGCCATCCCTCTGCCAGGGCCGAGCATCTCTCCCCACTGAGCACCAGTCTGCAGCTGCGGGACAGCACAGGCCCTACAGCCCGTCCCTCATGCCAGAAGCTGGCACACAGCTCCCGCCAGGAAATGAGAGTTATTTTTTTTATCAAGTAAACTGTAAATTATCGACTTCTCACACCTCAGAACCTTTCCTTGGAAGTCTGTGTTGCCGTGGTGATGGAAC
This sequence comes from Myrmophylax atrothorax, assembly GCA_026770055.1. Classification (NCBI taxonomy): domain Eukaryota; kingdom Metazoa; phylum Chordata; class Aves; order Passeriformes; family Thamnophilidae; genus Myrmophylax; species Myrmophylax atrothorax. Next base: position 10,814,698 of record JAOXXN010000246.1, on the reverse strand, counting down.
ACCCAGGTTCCTCTGCCCCCCTTGTCTCACTTTCCTCCTCTGCCAGTTTAGTTTTCACAGGAATTAGACACAGGACAAACTATAGCACTTTGAGCAAGCTCCTTGTCTGATGGATGAAAGCACCATCCATGCTATGTGGGAACAGAGATGAGAACATCACACCCAGCACAGGATAGGATGCTGACTCCTGCCCAAAGCCCACTAGTGCTCTAAATCCCTGCAGCCCCTCAGAACAGCTGAAACAATCTTTCTGCATTTGGTCAAGCCCATGGAAGCGTTCCCCTGGGTAGGTTTAACCAGCTGGGTCTTGAGAGCAGGGAGGGCAGAACTCCACTGGCAGCAGGGCACAGGGCCGTGGGGGCAGCAGCTCTGCAAAGTGTCATAGCCAGCAGGTCAGGGCTTTGGGGGGACCCAGCTGCAAACAGGAGCCAGAAGCGGGGGGCATGCACAGGCTACAGGCAACCACAGCCACTATCCACTCAAGTGGGACCTGCAGCAGCGCTTAGGCAAAGATGGGAGAACAGCCCCTTGCTTCCCACCCACAGAGCAACAGCCTGGCATGGAGCAGGAGCTGCCTGGAAACCCCCAGCTGGGGCAGTCAATCATTAACAGCACATGGGGCTCCCCTGACAAAGCCTGTAATAAATGTGTTTGCTCAGGAGAAACAGCTCCCAAGAGGCCACAGATCACATCTGGCAGGGAGCAGCCGCTCCTGCTGCCTCCTCCTGCCTGTCACCCTCCTGCCTATCACTGCCCTCCCCTGCCTGCCATCCGTAAGGAGATCAACATACCCTCAGTTCTAGCTATCTCTATCTAAATGTTTCAGCACAATCTCTAATCAGATGGATTCTTTAAAATCAGCAACAAAACCCTCATCATCACCATAATCTCTTTCTATATCCTACTGTAAATCAGATAAAAACAGGCTTGATGTTATTTTTGTCAGCATATCACACAAATTTACCCCAGATGAACTAGACAGAGGTTCACTGTCACCACCGCACCCATCCCAACCTACATTGTGCATGTAGAGCTCTCCAGAGAGTCAAGATCCAAACTTAAACTCAAGACCAGTATTTTTGTATTTCAGCAGATCTCAAGGTCCCTGGGGAAGCTGAGGCAGCAGCACTTCCAGCAGACAATTGTCGAGGTTCCCCCTTTCCCACAGGGAAAAGCCCAGCCCATTCTCCAAACACCACAAAATGCATTTCTGCCTCCTCAGAACAACATTAAATGATGCCAAACTGTGAGTGGTGGTGAGAGAATGAGAGTGGGTAAGAGAACTAAACCTGGGTGCTACGTGCATCCCACAGCAGGGAAGAGTCCTTCACCTGCTTGCCAAGCCTCTCAATAAACTTTCTGGTGGATCAACAGATCTGTTCCTACAGAAAATACCTGGCTGCTTCCTTTCAAGCAGAAACCATCAGTCTGTCAAAGGTCTCAGGCACAGAAAAAAAAGAAAGAAAAAAAAGAAAAAAAAAAGAAGAAAGAAATTAGATCACATTTCCCTGCCAAATTATACCAATTCTCCAGCACCTCATTAGCTTCCAGTTAATGGAGGGGGAGGGGGGTTAATTTTAAACCTTCTACCTCTCCCATTAAACAGGCAGATTCAAATTTCATTGAGTCTCTCTCTCTCTGGAGACATTTTCCACGTCTCTCCTCCCCTTTTCCAGACAAGTTAAGTATTAATCTCCTCTTGGTTTATGCTGAAGTGGCTTTGTATTGATTTTTAAAGATGTTCAATTCTCTCCTATTTGGAAATAGAGAAACACTTTGAGCAGACACGAAGCCAGGTTCCCTCTCCACCCAAACACTGCCCAGCCCACACTGGAAGCAATTGCTTCTGGACTTATTGCAATTGATCTGTAATTTATAGGCTGAGGGCAAGATAATAGATGGTGAAAAGCTGGAAGAGGGCTGGAGGGCCACTGTTTCTCTTAGGAGGGCAGGATGCTCAGCCACTGGGCACACAGGTGAAAGGAACTGGGGACCTCCTGCTCTCAAGGACTTCACCTCTGGCTGTGACACACCTTGCAGAAGCTGCCCTGTGTTTCTTAGGTTCTGCTATCTGGTGGCAGCTCCAGAATGGAGCAGGCAGGATGACAGTGATTCCTGGGATGGCAGACAAGGTGTCAGGGCTGGTGCATCTGAAAGCCCCTGCCACTGTCCTGCTAGGGCCAGCACTCCAGACATGCCAAAGGGCATCTCCTCAGACATAACACTGCAGCTCAAGATGCTCCAAGTCTTCATCCTTCCTTCAAAAAAAACAATATCACCCCTTCAGTGACTAAATGATCTCCAGGGTAAGCAGCTGTCCTTGGTTTATGAAGAAATAAATATCTCTCTAAAAATGCCCTGACATTTTTGCTTCAGAGAAACAGTTTGGCAGCAGGCTAGGAAGCCTGAGGGGCTGGAGAGAGCACACGGCAGGTCGGGACAATGATACACCGTGATTGATACATCAGCTGGTGGCCAGCTTGATCGTGCAGAACTTGCTGTTTTCTTCTGGACACTCTGTTAAGAAAGAATGATCTGAAACCACCAGACTGGGACAAGACGAGCTTTTATCCCTGAGAGTACCAAATCTACTGTGAATAAATGACACTTAATATTATTACAAAGCCATACATTTATGTAGTAACTTTGAGGTTTGTGTTGATGCTGCAGTGAGATGAAACCCACCACGGGTGAGAAGCTCATTGACCTTCCTCAGCCACCAACAAGGCATTTCCACCTGTGGAGAACCCAGCCCCATCATTCACACCTGAGCTGCAGGCTCAGCTTTAGTCCAGTGACTCAGGGATCCTTCAGCCAGACCCACAGCACTGCCTCATTAGATGGTGCAGAACACGTCCCTGTCACCTTCTGTGCCTCCCTGTGCAGGAGTTATTTCTGGTTCACTCACTCACGAGGGACAGCGCCAGAAATACATGAGCTATGCCAGGCATTTGCCACAGCCGGGCTTGAGGCAAGGCCGGCCCATCCCTGCAGTTGCTCAGGGGAGCCCAGAGACCTGGCTGGGACCCTTCGCTACTGCCCTTCCCCACCACCTCAGGCACTCACCCGGGGTCTCTCTGACTACCACACAAGCATGGGCATCTGCACTGTCCAGGTGGGAGAGCTGCGATGGGGCAGCTGCATCAGCGCTGGGGACTGAGAGCCAGAGAGAAACAAAAGGAGCCGATACAACATGGACTGAAAACCAAAAATAGTAACCATTTCTCTGCAAAGGAGCAGTCACATCCCGATTTCCCTGGCATAGCAGAAATGGATTTGGGAGCTTGCAAACGAGGGAGAAAGAGATTATAGCATTTCAATCGGCACTGCAGGAAGAGGATAAGAGGGCATCCAGTTTTAGAGAAGTATCACAAGGAATAGAGCTTTAGATTACGTTACATCCAGCCCCAAGTAATCTGATTAGAAATTTATTTTATGCCTTCAGTTAGAAAGACATGGAGGAAATCCTGGGAAAACACGGAGCTGGCTTGTCCATGCAGGCAATGAGAGACAGAGTACAACAAGTTTATCTCCCTAGAAATAGTGTGGGACAGGTGCGACCTGGCAGCAGCCACCCTGGCACCATGTCAATTCCGAGCAATTAAACTGATGTGTGCAGTCCCAGCTCCCACCCCAAACAGTCATCAAGGCTCCCCACACACTGTGGTGCCCCAGCACTGTGGCTCCCATATGGAAGGACAGGGTTGAAGTACAAAGAGAAATTTACCTGCAGAGCTCAGGCAGGAGCCCAGGCCACAGGCTTGCCCCTGTCCAGAGCCCATCTCTATCACAAGTGCAGACAAGCATCAACCTTCTGCCTGACCTGGGGCCCACGATGGTCCATCTCCCCAGCACAAAGTCCAGACCTTCCAGGCAATAAGCAGGGAGAGCAGTCAAAGTCACAATGAAAGAACAAAAATGAAAGAACTCTCACTGCAGGAGGAAGGTGAGGTCAGCCAGGTCCTGTCACCCTCCCCTGGGCAGGTGGAGCAGATTGCCAGGTGCACAGCTAAGGAAGGTGCTGGAAGCAGCTCCTCCCTGCACCCCCCAGACTGACCCTGTTCAAAGCCATACAGTCTGCAAAGCATCCCAATGGAATGGCTGATAGCTGCAGAGTGTGCAGGCAATGCCAAGCACTTCATGTGATGGACACACCCAAACAGACCAGCTACACTTTGGTACCAGCTTCAAAGGGGGTAAGACCCAACCCAAAGCCAGGCCAAGAACTCCTCCAGGAAAGCCATCGAGGAGCAGTGACCCAGGAGCATCAGTGACAGGAGCCTGGAACACTGATCATGCAATCAACACATGAATAGCGGGTGGTTTTCCAAGACTCATTTATCAAGGAACAAAGCAAGCTGTGGGTACAAGGAGTCTCCTACACACTCCTCTTCAGTCCACTGTGTGCCATTTGGATATGAACCAAACACTATCCCACAATTCCAACAGCCTGAGTGAGACACCTTTGGGCTCTCTCTGCCCAGCAGTGTGGCTGCATGACAGCAATTGCGAGCAGCATCAGCAGCTCCCTCGGGTAACTGTATCATTTCCGATAGTGTAACAAGAACAAAGTAGTCATGGCTATGACAGCAGCACAATTACAGGGAAATTGTGTTCCTGACAATTTGGGGTATTTCTCCCTGTGAACACAGGCTTCCTGAAGAGATGAGCTCCAAGATTTCAGCATCCAATTAAATTTGATCAAATCTGAAGAGAAAATTAGTCTCTACAGCATGAGCAGATCCTCTGAATTTTACTGGTAAATCAGTGAACCAAATGTCACACTTCATCATTAACATCACTAACAAAGCCAGATTTGGGATCCACAGCCACTAACATGCACCACTCGCCCGACACGTCCAGCACCACCAGCATCCTGCTCAGCCACTGGTCCTTCCTCCACTCCCCATGCAGAGCAAAGGCCACCCCTGAACCATTATTCCAATCCATCACTGCTGGAATCCAGCCAGGAAGCTCAGGACTTAACTTCAACTGAGCAATGCCCTTCACAAGGATGCCAAAAGGGGTGTTGGAGCAGGGGGGTGACCCCAGGCAGAGGCAGGGAGGAGCAGAGTGGGCTCAGGCAGGAGGTTCAGGCTCCCAGGCACTGATTGCTGAGACCAGAGTTCCAGGAAGACCTGCCTTCTGCCCTTCACGAGCTCTTATCGGCCACAAGCAGGGGAATGCTGGGAGAGGTGAGAGGCTGTGTAACTACAGGTGATGCTGACCTGTGTCTCTGAATCCTGTTGTTAAGGAAAACCACCACCTCACTCCCATACCCGCAAGAACCACTCTTGGAATAAACATCCCAAAGCACTCAGTGACAGCATGGGATGCACCACAGTGGCAAGAGTCTCACCCTGCACAGCTGAAACCCAGGCTCGGGTTTTGCTAACCTGGCCCCAAGAGCCATGGCACTGCTGGGCACGATGGTGCATAGGTAGGGATGGCACAGGTGGGCTGCAGTGGGTCCTTGCATGAGCAGAGCAAGCAAGAGACCTGGTGGCTACAAAGGCAGGTGCTGGTGGCAATGCTGGACACACAGGTGGCTCCAGAGGGCTCCTCCTGCTCCGCAGAAGTGCTGATCACATCACGTGGAGAGGAGCCCAGCTGAGCGGAGCATGTACCTGGGCCTCTCTAATCCCTCTCCCCAGTGGCCCCACCGTAGCTCGGTCTCCTGAGCCTCCACTGCCACAGTGGCACCCCTTGGCCCACCGTGGATGGGTGCCATGTAGGGAGAAACACCTTCTGCATCCAGACACCCTGGGTGGGGGTGAGCAGCGGTGGTGAGCAACAAGGTGGGGGGTCATCGGTGCATGCAGGAAAATGTCCCGGGGCCACAGTCCCAGGGCTGCAGGAGGTGGCAGCTGGAGCAGCAGTGCCTGGGTCTCAGCAACTCTCCCAGGAGAACATACCATCTCAATTACCCACCTCCATCAGAAACCTTGTTTGATGTGAGCGCATTAAAAGACATATAATTTGTGGAGCTAAAACACAGGTATTATCTCTGACACATCCATACTACAGGGAACATGCTGAAGTCAATCACATCCAGAAAGGGGTTTCTGTTGCTCTACAGCTTTTTTCTTGCCTCTTGCTTCAGATCAAAAAAGATGGAAAATGAAGTTTTTAGCTGGAAACCCACTGTCTTCCTCATCAAATCACTTCATCCTGTGCAACCTCATCAATGATCAGGAACAAGAGATCCGGATCAGCATGTCAGGATTTTGGGAAGTGGGCTCTGCATTCCAAACTGGAGAGGATTAACACCACACTGCTTGTAGGAAGAAAGAGCTGTCGTGGTCCCTGGTGTGACACCAGTAACATTTGAGAGGAATGAGTTGGGACAGTGCCTGAAAGGACTGACCTTTTAGACTTCACAGAGACTCAAAATGTAGCTCTGACCTATTCAAGTACCTGTCAAGCCTCTGTGTCTCTCCTGGGTGGTAGCCTGAGATGAGCTGTGTTTTCACAGCAGGCTTTGGAAGATGGGAGGTCCTTGAATATTGTATGGATTCAATGCCTGTGTTTGCTCACCAAGTGCAAAACCAGCATCACAAGCCCCACTGGAAATAAAACAGCAGAGATGGAAAAGTGTATTTATAGCCCAGGTCCGCAGGCCCTGCTAGCACCAAACCTTCCAATGGCACAGGAATGCTGCTGGGCGCCAGCACCAGCCCATCCCTGGCGGACCATGGGGCTCACCAGCACTGGATGGCGGCAGGAGGCCAGGACCCTGCCGATTTGCAGGAAAAATGACAGCCGGCGGGAGCGGTACAGTAATTAACAAAATTATCATCAGGAACAAACCACAGGCTTTGGCAGAGTGCCTGCACAGCCACGCCAGCACTGCCTGCTCTGCTCCAGGCTCCTCAGCTCGGCAGTTGGGGCTGCTCACACTGCCCAAATCGCACTCCAGTGGTGAGCGGGCACATGGCCATGGCTGAGGGGAGCCAGTGGGCACAAGGGGAGGCCAGTGGGCAGACTGAGTAGAGCAAGAGCCTCTCCAAATCCTGCCTGGGTGAGGCTTGTGACTCCTGCAGACAGCCCCATCCTCCTGCCTCCCAGATATATGGGAGTGAACCTGCAGGCAGACGGGACTTCAATCTCCATGGCCATCATGGCTCCCTCCACCCATCACAACAATATTTGCCCTCAGAAGGCTGTTGTTCTCTGAGCAGCTGCCCTCCAACTGTCTGCAAACAGCTCCCAGCCTGACAGGCTGTAAATATGACAGGAGAAAAGATGTATAAACCATCACAGTTTATTAGTTCTGAGACAGAGCTAAAAATAGACCCACGTGGTGCTACTCAGTCCTCTGGGCAGATGTAATTGTGGATAATCTAGCTTTAAATATGGGAAGGCTGTCTAACAGCAACAACAACATTTTAACATATGGATGGGGCGGCTCACACGAGAGCGCGCCGCAGCTCCACCTCCAACGTCACCGGGAAGCAGCACTTGCATTGCCAGCTCCTGGCCCAGTGCTTCCTCTCCATAACTGGGCTTTCTGCAGGAATAAACCCTCCCATAAACCCAAATATATACAGCAAGACACTAAGAGGAAAGCATGGAGTCAAATACCAATGGGAAGCATCAGTGGAGCTGTGCCAGCATCCACTTCCCAAACCTGAAATTTTATATAGCTAAGGCTTACCAGATTAAATGGCTGAAACACTCCGAGTCCTCAGAGCTGACAGCACCCTCCTCCTCCTGGGAAAGTTTCCTCTGTCCCAAGCAGGCTGTGAGACGTGATGGGAGGATGCTGTGTGCGTGCGGGGCTGGGTGTCTGCAGGCAGCCAGGACGATAACCGCCCTTCCACGAAGAGGAAAGCGCTCTCGCCTGCTCACCAGAGATAGCAGGGAGACATTGGGAGTTGCTGGATTTTGTAAATCCCCTGCCAGTCCTGGGGCTGGTTGGGGCAGGATGCACTGTGCCCCTGCCACCATCCCAACAGGCAACTTGGACAGCAGACGGCGAGCGGGGACAGTGGCAGACAGTGCCTGCGGCAGCAGCAGGGACCTGTCACCATCCCTGGCCATGTGCCTGCAGTTCCTTGGCACTGTGAGGGGCTTCATCCCAGCATGGGCCCAGCACAAGACCCACTGCCAACACATAGACTCATTTTGCCTGGCATACCATGTCTGGCCACAAGCCTCCAAGCTGCCACAGCCCTGTACTCTAACAGGTGCCCAACTAATACCCATAAGCACAGGTCCATTGAGAGGCTCAGCCTGGCCTTGTTCTGTCCCTCCAGCTCAGCACGGGTTTTAACAGCATTTAAAGTTCACTCCAAATCCCGGGGCACCCTTTGCATGCCTGCCCCACATGTTCAGTCCTTCCCCGGCATATCCACACCAGAACTGGGATAACCATCCCCTGGCACTGTGGCAGGCAAGATCACTGCTGGGGGTCCCACTAGGCTCTAGAGCTGGGATAATCATCCCCAGGCATGTCAGCAGGTGGGGGTCACTGCTGGGGTTTCCACTGGGCTGGCTCCAGGCTCAGCAGCCCCAGAGAGGAGCAGTTCCAAAGCAAGGGAGATGGGAAGCCCGGCTGCCCCCTGTGAGCTGCCGTAGTTTTGATAGAGTTTCCTTTGCATGTGTTACTCCAGCTAAGCATAATTGAAAAACATACATTTGCATGCAATTATCCATTTATAAAGTGCTAATAAGTCAAAGGAATTTACTTAGAGGCAATCTGCTCGCCAGACCTTGTCCTCACAGGACCCAAGTGCAAACCTCCAAGATTAGTGCAATAGTCAGTGCAGCCATCACCAAAAAGCTACATCATTCCCACATCTTCCCATTAACTCAGCTCCAGCCCATCAAATATTAAAGAGCCTCAAGCCTGGACACAGCTCGTTTTACGAAGGTCAAGTAAATCTTTCAACTCTTCCCACCTTCATCCTCCTGCTCCCACCAGCAGAGGAGCATCACATGCTCTTTTATGTGAGTTCTGACTGCACACATGCTGGCTCCCAGTAATTGCTGTACATGGCTCCTCCATTCCATGGAGACATGATTATTTCAGTGCTATTTTTGCTTTATAAGGCTAAAGAAAGAGGTGACTCTTTGCCTGAAGGAGGGAACTTTTTACTGATTCTTTTTTGTTAAATACTCCATGGTTTCTCAGTACATCCCACCAATACCAATGAGCAAATAACCAGAGTGCAGAGGCTGAGGAGACATCAGCAGGCAGAGGCTGGTGAACCCCCTGCAGGACACCACTCTACCAGCTTGTTCCAGAGAGGAGGAGGAATGAGGCTCCCCCAGAACAGCCCTCAGCCACATGAGGGTGGAGTGTGTTCCAGCTCCCCAGAATAGCCCATGGCTCCCCATGGCAGCCAGAGGCTCAGCTTCCTCCTGTCCCAGGACAGTGGATTCCACAGCCAGGGCTGGTCTGTGGCCAGGGCATTTTCAAACCCAAGTGGTGGGACAGGGCACACCAGCTCCTGGCTGGGTGCCCAAGCTCTCAGGCACTTCTGCCCAATGGCCATGGCCATGGCACAAGTCCCAGGGGGAGAGTCAGACAAACTCACCAGAACTTCCTGGGCATTTCAGAGGCCCAGCAGCAAGCATGGCTACTTGACAGCAGCTGCACAGGGATGCTCGGATCTTGGGCAGCACCTTCCCTGCCCAAGTGCAGCACTGGCATGTCTGTCAGCACACATCACTCAATGGGTCAGCCAAGACCCTGCCCGTGACGCCAGGGCTCCCCACCCATCACGTCCCACTTCACAGTGTCTACTCATGCTGTCCAGTCCCTCCTATGGTTGCCATAGGAACAAATGAAACCCGAACTGAAGAAGAAGAAGAGACAGGCAAAGGGAAAACAGCTCTGATGCTCCGGTGCCACCCGCATGGGCGAGTTTATCCTGACGGAGGTCAGGCAGGGATTGCCCTGCATCCTGGTGCCTCACTCAGCCCTCCCCCTGACACATTCCATCCTCACCAAAATACCAGATTTGAGGGACTACATCCACCACTGCACACTGCCATGTTTCTCAGAGTCAGTGTTGATGTTTGCAGCAGCATGAGACTCCCTGAGGTGCTCCCAGGGCGTGTGGAAAGCAGCTCAAATTTTTTGTTAATAACTTATACAGGGAAAGAAAATTGCTCATGCCTTGTGCCTCCATGTTGTGGGTTAAGTCAGGACACTCAGCCAGAGGCTGCAGCAATAACAAGAGGGTGCTAGAAAACCAAAACTTTGGGTTTATTATATTTTTATAACTTTGAAAGCTTTTACCAATATCAAACGTGGCTGGGCCCTAATTACAGAACCACTTAATGAAGCAACCTGCCCACAGACCAGAAGCATTACAGGGCAGTGGGAAGCAATAGCTGCAAAGAGCTATTAAAAGCTCCAAGGAAACTCTCTCCACTGGCCAGGGCAGAAACAGGCAGAGGGAGAGAGAGATGTGGACCCAGACCCTCACGTGCGCAGGCAGGAGCATGGCAGCACACCCACAGCACTGCCACAATGTTCCAGGTGTGGCACTAGTTGCCTGGCACAGTAGGGACAGGAGGGTACATGAGGTTTCTGCAGCAGAACTGCTGCACCAGGCCTGGAAAAAAATCAGGGTACAGTGTGTGGCAGAATACAAGGAGCAACTCAGTCCTTCTCAGCTTCACAGGAAAAGAAACGTCTGCAGAGAATTCCCTCCACTCCCCAAAGCAGTAAACGTTGATTTAAACTTCTCATTAGTTCAGCACAACCTGAGCAATGAGCGTAGCACCAATGATTCTGCTGTGCCATTTACAACAGGCATTTGCCGACTCGTTCAGGCAGCTGCTCCCCCAGGCTTTCCAGATACTTTTCCATTAATGAATAATTTGCACAAGTAATCATTATAGAGAGAAACTGCATGAGCTGTCACCCTACACACTGCCTGGAGCCCAGGGGAGACTTGGGCAGAGTATTTCTGTATCAGCACAGGGTGAAGCTTATAGTGCTGAAGCTGCCCATGTGCTCTCTATGGAGAACCCTGAAGCACCTGCCTTGCCAGAGCACCACAGTCCACACCAACATTGTCCAACAAGTCTGTAGCTAATCTGAGATGGACCCATCAAGCCATACTGCCAGTCCACAGACCCTCGTGGGCCACAGTAACATCTCCACCCTCTCCAGAGTAACGCTCAGTGTCCCAGCAGAATGAGAGAGCACCTGGGTCAAGGGCACTCACTCTCCCACTGACACCGACCTCCTCTCCAAACTACAAGACTGAAAAACAAAATATGAAACTTCCAGACTGCACTGGATTTACACCCAGAAGCTCATTACCAGCCGGTCCTGCTGATTGCCACCTCCACTACACCCAAGGCAGAGGTGGTGCCCTGTGAGTTGGCACCCCGTGAGTTGGCCAGTGCACATCTCATCCCACTGATCTCATAGCAATCGTGTCACTGTATTATCTCTCAGTGCCTGATGCACCTTAGAGTTTCAGTAGAACAGGCTATGGGACATGCACCAAGCACGTGCCCTGGAATGGGCGGATATGGCTGGCTCCACTGCACCAGCTGGAACCCAGCTCCCAGGAAAGCATCCTCCACACACAGAGCTAGTTCCCAGCATTACACATTCCACATAAAATCACTATGCAAGAGAAGAGCCAGGTACTCACTTGATCTTCAGGCTGGCCAGCATTGTCTTGTCGATCCTGGGGAGAGAACAGAGGAGAGCATTACTGAGGGCACGGGGCTGCAGACACAGCTGGGCAGCTGGGGTGCTGGAGGCTGCTGCCAAATCCAACCGCAGCATCTCCTTCAGAGGTGCCAGTGTTCTGGCTGACATGACAATCACCACAGAAAGACTTCATTAGAAAACAAATTCAGCCAAAATTTAACCCAAAGTGAAGCCTGGCAGCAAGCAAGACAAAACCACCCCAGTTCTTTCCTGGTGGTGACCAGCACAGAACTGCTGCCTCCCCACATGGAATGCCGAAGGTGAGTTGGGCAGCAGAGGAGGACATAGCCATGTCCTGGCTATCTCCAAAGCACAGCTCCCATAAAACATGTATTTACACATGATGAACCTGTGACAGCCCTGACACACTGGGAAGATCCCACCAAACCCCACAAATGTGACCCTGTCCAAGGCAGACAGAGTACAGAGTAGCCCCAGCCCCTGCTGGCTTACACGGGACTAGGAGGCCCAGTTGATTCACTCATTTCCTTGGCACCTTTAATGAGTGCTCATCTCCTCAGAATCATTATGGTTAGAATAATATTAATATGAATTAATGCAAATCATAGTAATGTCTCAAAATGCAAAACAATGTCTTTTGGCAGTCATTGCAAATGATCTGTTACCTGCCACATGGAATCAATTCCACATCTCAAAAGACACCCAACAGCAAAAAGAGCACCCCCGACCCCCTCTTGTTTTGCGTTGTGATGACAAAGGAAACACAGCTGCCCCTCCACTCACAGCTTTACCTTCACCATCCCACAGCTGGGCTCTGCTGTCACGAGGCGGCTGCACCCGCAGGTGACACAGCAGGGCCAGGTCCCCAGCACGCCGTGCCACAAGCTGAGTCTGACAGGGACAAGGAAGGAGGCACCATCACCCTTCCCACGGTCCCTCTGTTGCACCACCACTGCACTCCTAAAACTCCACAGCCACAGGAGCTCCATTCCAGGCACTTCCCCAAACATCAGCTCCCATGTTCTGTGCTCTGGAGAGCCAGTATGCTGCTGCTCCTAAAAATAGATCCAGGGCACCTGCTATTGTCACGTTATACCTAACAAACCTGCCCAGACCCTGTTGATCATTAAATCAGTTTGAACATCAGAATGTGCTGGGAGGCAGAGCTGTTCCTAAACTTGTTAGTAGGTGCAAAGGATCTTAGGGACAGTGGGTGGATGGGGCAGCTCCTGTGGCACCTGTGCCCAAGTAGAGGGTGCACGAGTGGCTCCATCTGGAACCATGGGAAGAAAAACCAGTTGTTATTTGGCCTCTTAGAGAGAGAAGAAAAAAATAGAAAAAAAAAGAAACACACAGGAAAGAAACTCCTCTGCTCGGGAAACCGCAGTTGCACTATGACTGTGAAAGCCGTTTGTCTGCCCTGCCCTGCCCTACTCCCAAGGAGACGAAGTGAAACACCCCGTGCCTGTGCACTGGTACAGCCCTGGGACTACCTGGCCCTGGGCAGCACCGGGTCCCGGGGCAGCACTCTCAATGGCTTTGCTCACCATGTGCATCCCTACAGCCAAAGTGAGGACACAAGTAAGGACGCTGTGTCTACCCCCCAAGACAAGAGGGCTGCTCTGGGACCTCGCCTGCAGCAGAGCAGCCGGCAGAGAGGAAAAAAACCCCAAAACATTTCTAGCCCAGCAGAGGTTGGAAATAGCAAGCGCAGCCACAGCGAGAAGTGGCTGGGTGTGCCCGGCCATCTCAAAAACGGCACCACCGGAAGGGTGGGTGCGCTGGGACCGTGAGAAGATATAGGTGCAGGTACAGGGCTGTAGCAAGTCCCTTTTTTCCCATAAACGCCCAGGGAAGGGCTCTCCTGGATGCTCAAGGGAGCGTCTTACTCAAGGACACGGGTAGATGTGCACCGACCCCCGTGAGAACTCCCCTGGCAGCACGTGGAGAATGGGGCTTCTTCGCCCACACTCTCAGCCTGTATCTCTCACCATGCAGACACCGAAGCTGGTGTTTAAAGGAAAGCCCATGCCCTGTTCCCTCGAGCCCTGACTGTGCTGGTGGCACAGCCCAGCCAGCAGCCGACACAGCAACCAACAGCCAGTGCAGCCCCTCCGCAGCCGACACAGCCCCTCCCACCAGCCAGCACAGCCCCCTCTCTCATCAGCATTTCCGAGTGACTCTCCAGATCGCAGTTGTCTTTTTCCTTCAACGGCCAAAGCACAGCAGAAAAACAGCAGAGTAAAGCGCAACTGCCCCGCTCCGCCGCAGCGGGAAACTCCTGCGATGCCCCCAACGCAGTCAAGGGTCCCAGAGCCACTGCACCCAACAGACTGTGGGGCAGACCTGTCCAAAACCACATATCTTATTTGTACAGAAGTTTATCCAAGTGCTCCCTTCCCGTTTGTATGAAAAAAAAAACCACAATCCAGCCAAGGCAGCTCGCTTGGTTTCAGCGAGGCGTGCGCTCAGTCCCAGGGGACTCTGCTGAAAGCCTCGGCGCGCCGCCTGCCCTCCCACAGCCCTCGCAGTTACTCAGCATTTCCCCCAGCCGGGCTCAGGCAGCTCCAAGCCCACGGCACCACATTTCTCCTCAAAGCCCTGGGGCTGCTATTGCCCTGTCCCGGCCCCTACATCTGTTGCAGAACAACTCTGTGCCCCAAACACCCAACACCATTACAGCGTCACCAACCGGGCCAGAAGTTCCCACGGCCTGATCACAACCATGCAGCACAGACTTGGAATGTGCAATAAAACACCTTGGAGAGGGGATCAGGAGGGAGGGCACAGAGACAACAGTGCCGTTTTCTCAAGCTGTTTCCCTACAGATCAACACTTCTTGGAGGGAAGGGACAGGAGCAAACAGTCCTGCTGAACTCAGGGTGCAGGCAAAAGCTGTGGTGCTCTGCTGAAGACAGACAAAGCAGGGATGACTCACGGAGGTGCCAGTGGTGCCAGGAACCTGCCATGGACCAGGTGGGACCTTGTTGCATACCACAATGTGCCAAAGGTGGCTGTAAGCATGGCTGCCCGGGCACAGGAGGAGCGGGCAGCAGGCGCTCAGCAGCAAGAGAACAGTGTAGGGGCACAGAAGCTCCTGCAAATGACATGCCCAGAGGAACCCACTATGAACTCCTGAGGAGGTCCCCTCACTGCTTGGCACTTGCAGGGCTCACAGGGCTTTGCTGGGTTGAAGTTGTGCCAGGCTTCCTGCAAGCACAGGGGGAAGAAGCTCCTTCCCAATACCCATATGCACGTGTTGGCACAGGGCTGTGGCAAGGGCTCTGCCATGAGGGCACCATACTGCAGTCCATGGTGCTTCCTCCTCTGAAGCCGCAGGGGGAAGAAAAGCTCCTCACATGGCTCCCAGCAGTGAGGGAGGGAGGGAAAGGGAAGGCACCCACCAGCCGTATCCGCCGAAGGAGACGCTGCGCTTCCTCTGGAACATGGTGGTGGCTCGCTGCTGCCTGGGTGCTGCGGCCACCGGGGCAGCAGTGATGGGGCAGTGGTACCCGTGTGCCAGCCGTGCAGGGGACGGCCACGGTGGCGCTTCCTGCTGGCGTCAGGGCTCTGTG
>JAOXXN010000246.1:10726298-10763929 GCA_026770055.1 Myrmophylax atrothorax | reverse complement strand
ACCGCGCGGCCGCGGGGGGGCCCGGGCCGGGAGCGGCCCCGTTCCCGTGGGCCGCGGGGCCGTTCCCGGGGCCGGGTGGGCTGCGTGGGGCGCTGCGGACGCGGAGTTCGCTCCGGGCACCCTGTGGTGCTCCCCGCGCACGGACACGGGTGTCCTGGGGGTGGGGGCAGGAGGGGGCTCGGCCCTCCTGGCAGTTCGGGGTGCGAGAGCCCCTGACACCTTAGGAAATACTCAGCTGCAAGGATTTTTCTGGGAAAGGCAGAGGCTTGTTCAAGACCTCAGCTAGAAATCGCAGATTTTAACTAATTGTTTGCTGGCTGTTCTTGCTGTTTATCAGAGCCTGAGTGGCTGTCCTCAGTGCCGGCTGCAGGGCTGGCACAGACTCTGCCTCTCCCTGCCCTGGGTTTGCTCAGT
The DNA here is from genome assembly GCA_026770055.1 of Myrmophylax atrothorax. Lineage (NCBI taxonomy): Eukaryota > Metazoa > Chordata > Aves > Passeriformes > Thamnophilidae > Myrmophylax > Myrmophylax atrothorax. Next base: position 10,763,515 of record JAOXXN010000246.1, on the reverse strand, counting down.
TTGGTGTGTTGTGTTTTCAAGAACTTAAAACTCTGAGGGCTGATCTCAGGCTCGGCTTTTTTTTCTCTGGTCCCTACAGTACAATCAAAAGGGTTGCAAGCAGCATGGCTTGTGGCTGGCCTTCGTCCTGAGGCACGTGAATCCACTGAGTGACCTGCCTGCTGCTTCCTTCCCCCTCTCCCCTGATTTTATGGTGTCGAGGTGGATTTTTGAAGTTTGTCACTCAAAGCAAAGTTCACTGGCATTTAGTTGTGGAGCAGGTTGGATGCAGTTCAAGAGTGGGGAGCTCAGTGCTGAGAGCCTCCCCCTCTCTGCCTTGTGCCAGATTTTTGAAGCAGGCATCGTGCCTACAGTGCCAGCAACTGGGTTAAAAAGTTACGTGGTGTAATCCCTGCCTCTTTGGGTGCAACTGATTGCTGAGGGAGGATGGAAGGTGGAAAAATTCTCCATGTGTTTCAGCATTGCACAATTGTTCAGGCACCTCTTGGGGCTGAGGAGGAATGGGGGAAGGTGGTGTCAGGGAGCAGGTGGCAGAGGTGGTCCTATAATGATTTCTGATGAGGGCAGTTTTAGCTTAGGTTACCTTTCTTATAAGCCAGCATCAGATCAGACACAGCCATTGTGCACAGTGTTTCTTGGTTATTTTTGTTCCTACAGTCTTCACTGCCCTTAAAATACGTTTCTCATGTGCAAGTTTATCAGTGCTTCTGGCTACCATAAAATGCCTTTCAACCTCACCTTGCCCAGATTTGGCCTTTTCTAGCTTAGTCCCTCCATCCCTGAGTGTCCCAGCCACCCGTACCTTCAGCTATGTCTTCTGTTAGAGCAGCGGAGAATGCAGGTGTTGATGGAAAACTGCTGTGGAAGCAAGTGTAGCTGTGCATTAGCAACAAGGTCAGAAGGCTGATTCTTAATCTGGGGATCTGCTATCGCTGTCTGTCGCCCGACCTTGGAGACTCACTGATGTTTCAGAAAGGGCTGAATTGTTGGCAGTCGGGATTTTTTAGTATGCAGCTCTAACAGGCTTCAAGGGAAGAGTCAGAGCAAAGTTGTGCAAGAGAAATCTGATCACCACTATAAGGATAAGAAGAGGAAAGGAGCATGATACACAGCATCTGTGCAGTGAGATGAGGGATGGGAACCTGAGGGGATCATGTTCAGGGTGGTTCTGCAACTGGGATAAGAGCTGAGCTCCTGCTGGAAGGTTGCTACTCTGCCTGAGCAGCCTTGCTCCTGGGTTTCCCAGCTGAAAAGTGGAAGTAAAGTGGGTCAGGAACATGCACTGAGATAAATCCACCTGCAGACACAGAACTGCCTCGTGTACAGTAAAACCAGCACCGTGTTGCAGAGTCCTGTGTTTGCCTTCATTGTCTGTACATGACTAAACTTGGCAGCACATCCCTCTCCTGGCACAGCTTCCCAGCACCCGCTTTGCTTTCCTGCATTGTGCTCTGTTGGTTGTGCTGGAAAGTTGTTATTTCTAGAAGCTTTGCAGGTCTGAAGTTCATGTATTTTTTTATTTGCATTTGAGAAGCAAAGCCAGTCCATAGAGTGCTTGGACAGTGCCAAAGATGAAAACCAACGCGTGGCTCCTCATGGTGGCGGTGGCTGTCACTTTTGGCAGCAGGTCAGGATTTTGCTATAGTAGCAAGGCTGTCTCAGGGTTAGCCTCTGGTTCTTGCCTCCTGCAAGCGCATGGTTGATGCAGCAGAGCATCTTTGCCACTGGAGCTTTCTGTTGCATTCTGCTTCTCCGAGGTTATTGAGTCCAGGACATTTTTCTGACTTGTTTGGCATAGAGGCACTTACACAGGGGGCAGACCTTCCCCACTTTGGGTGGGACAATAGATCTGCGCTTGCAGAAGTGCAGGCTGTTTTCTTCAGCTGAAGAAATAACTGCTGTGGTGCTCAGCACCACTTGACTGGTTCTGAGGGAAAAATCCCATGAAAGGGACCACTAAAGTGAGGCTCCCTACAGCTGAGTGGCATTGGGGTAATGGCACATTTCTTTAAAGTATTTGCTAGAGAGAAAATCTCTACTTTGACTTGTTGAAGAGGCTGCAGGTTCAGAGGAGTTGTATGTAGTTACTGTCCAACAATATGGAACTGCAGGATCACAGCTCTTGCCCTGGGCTGCAGCAGGTTGGATTACCCTGACACCAGCTCTGCTTCCCAGGCTTCCTGCTAGCCACCCTCCTACTGGTGGGGTTGGACAAGGCCTGGGAATGGTGGATCCTGGCCGTTGACAAGCTGTGCCAAGTGCCCTGTGGATGGGCACTGGGGTAAGGCTCTGTCTCTACTGTCAGTGATCCCGGAGCCTGCGAAGTCACCAAAGCCTGGAAGCTCAGCTGCGAGTTGGGCTTAGGGCTGAGGTGGGCTTGGGTAACAGCTTGGGTTAGGGCACTGGGCACTGTGCAGGGTAGGATGGGGTCACACGATGTCCCTGGCAGAGCGGTTCTTGCAGGATGGGTGGGTTTCCTAGGCTGCTGCTCACAGTACATTTGCAGAGCTATGGGGAGCGGCCACCCAGTCTTGTCCCCAGGGCTGTGTGTGGCCCTGGCGGACCCGGGGCAGCTGTGGGTGGCCAAGTGGGAGGCTCCAGGCTAATCGGCACAGCTGTGCCACAGGGTGCAGGAAGGCAGTGGGAGCTGCTGAGGACAACAGCACAGCTGTCAGGTCTTCCCTGCCACCCCCTCCGTGGATCTTGAGGCTCTTGGCTTTATATGGGACTCTCAGGACTGGCAAAGTTGGTCCTTCCAGGCTCATGCTGCATGTAGTTTTATCCAGAGCCACTGTGGCTGTGGTGGCAGGTGTTGGTGGTAGCATGAGGTGAAGCTGGAGTTTTCCCTTGCAACACTATGGATCTGTACTTGTTGCTTCCCAGCACTGCTGCTTCTGTCTGCAGGCCTGATGTTCTGCTGGTCCCGCTGCACACAGAGACCAGCAGGTTGTTTCCATGCCTTGGGCTCTTGCTGTCCCAGTAGCTTTCTGAAACTAAGATATGTGCCAGAGTTAAGTGCAGAGACTTGGAGAATTATTGGTTGTTTCTCAGGATCTGTCTGAAATGCAATTCCTTCCTTCGGCTCTCTTGAAATTTGAGAAACATGCTCTCCCTGAGACAGTTGATGTTTTTGTTGGTGCTGATCTTTGCACTTTGCCTTATTCCTACTCTTTGCTCCTGATTTCTGTGATGTTTGAATTGCATGTTGTTGTAGCAGGGTCACCCAGTCAGCCAGTTTCAGGGCTAAGTTTCCAAAGCATTGGCCAGCTGGAAAGTTTACGAATGGGTTTAAATGTAGTTCCCAGATGAAGAGAGCACATTGTAGGTGGCTCAGAGTGCCAGATGCAAAGCACAGGCATTTCAGTGCTTGTAAGTACCCGAGCCAGCAGCTGTGGGACCCTGTGGATGCCCTGGGGCTTGGCCCTGCTGAGAGCACCGCGGGCTGCAGCCCCACCGCTGCTCTCTGTGCCAGGCGGTCCTTGTGGTGTGAAGCTGCTGAGAAGGAAATGGAGATCTTGTTCTTCTGCCCACAGATGGGTTAGAACCAATTTAAGTTTAATGATGGCAGTAGAACAGCTCTAATGTTTTACTGTGGGCTCTTATTAAAAGAAGGCCTTGTTGCAGCTAAAGTGCTGGAAGTTCTTGGGAAGCTGTGGTTTCCACAGGGGAGGCAGGAGGCACCTCTGCATGTCTCCCACCTGCCCGATGGGATGTCCTGCAGTCACGTTTCCATTAGGGCCATCTGTGGACATGATGCTCATTCATTTAGTCAATTTATTTGGATTCATTAAACTATTTATTTAGTTTAATTACTTATTCCACTAAAATTTAATTTGCATTTGCTGTACTGACAGCAGCCTTCATATGTTAAAGCTGACACATGTCATGCTGCTCTGAGCTTGCTTTGGCTGGAGTTGAAGAAATGTGTTTCAGCTTCATGAGACCTGATCAGGTGCTTCTCTGGGAGATTTTTCTTCTCAGAGGTCTTTTGGTAAGAAAGAAGACCTGATGCTGTCATTACATCTGAACTCATTCAAAAAATCATCAGAAAAACATGAGTTAGCAATACTGATGTGACTGAGGGTACCCGGTCTTGGGACTCCAAGGCCTGTCAGCTGCTGTGCTGAAGGAGCAGCTGTGGGGGTCCTGAGGGCTCCTTGCTTACTGGGGCAGAAGCAGAAACAAGTTGGATTGTGAAAGGCTTCTGATTCCTCTTCATTTTAAAAGGACAGCAGAAGCTGGCTAAGGTTTCTGTGGAGAGCTGCTGGTCTGTTTTTTAGCCTGTTTCTCTGGCAGGTGGCTGGCTGGCTCAGGCTCTCTGGGCTGCTCCTGGCCTTCCCAGTGCCTCAGTGTGTGTTGTATTGGCCTTGAGCAGGGACCACGTGAGCTGTGTGGTCCTGGCTTTGTTCTAGTTCTGGTGTTTTTGTGCTAAGAGACGTGGCATTATTTTTCTTCTGCTTGGTGCAGAGTTTGTCCCTTCTTGTTAATGTGGCTATGTCAGGTGTGCACGAAAGCTTTCCCAGGCAGGTCCAAGGCTGCTTGGTTTAGTCTGCAGCTCTTGCACATCATGTCAGGTGTTTGAAAGATCTGGTTCTTTGCATGTGTCCCAGGAAACCTGGACCACTGAAGGAACCCATGTAGCTGAGTGTGGAGCATCATGCCTGCCATCACAGGATGTGTGCAGAGCAGCCGTGGTGCCTGGCTGATGCTGCCGAGGCAGGATGAGGAGTAGGTCTTCACAGTGCAGCCTCACTGGCAGCCTGTGGTGGCCTGCTTGGCCACAGCCTCCCCAGGGCACCTGATGCTTGGAGAAATCTCCAGCTCCAGCCAGGATTACCCTGCTTCAGTTACTGTGATTTTTCTTAACGTAGAATGGAGAGAGGAGAGGTGTTAGGAGGTTGTGTGTGTGATTTTGTGGTTTGTGTTTGATATGGCAGAGCAGAGTGAGAGGAGAGAAAACTCGTCTGGAAACTACTTACTGGTTCACTGCCTGGCTGCTTTGTGCTCGGCTGCTTAGTATGGATGGCTGTGCCGGGCCCGGGCGTGCCATAGTAACTGCCCTCGCCTTGTAATTCAATGCATCTCGCTTGCTCAGGTTTGGCAGTGCTGGGGCATGAGCACTCATCCCATGCTGCACCGGTGTGGCACTCGAGATCGGGCTATTTTTAACTTCCCTGGGCCAGGGCGATCGGGCCGGCATCCCCCTGCGAGCGCCTGGAGAACCTCAGAGCCCGTCTGTGCTGCGGCGAGGAGAGGAGGGGAGAGCCACTGCTGCGGGAGCTGCTCTGGGGCCTGGCGGGTATTGTGGTGTGAGCGTGGCAGGCGGGGAGAGGGGTGAAGGCACGCTGGTGGATGAAGGTCGCTGGGCAGCACTTTGGGAGAACTGCTGCAAGTTCAACATCTGATTCTGGCAAGCACGTGATACCCTGTGCAGAGTCGGCTGCAGGTCCTGTGTCCCGCCACCCTTGGGCCAAGGAGGAATTCTGTTTGGAGAAGGCGGCTGACTGCGTGAGAAGGCAGCGGAGGGCACGGGCTGCGTGTGGGAGTGTGCCTTGTGGGGACTTCAGTGTATGTGTGAAACACAGCTGACTGTTCTGATCTGGTGCTGCATGAGCCAGGCTGCCAGTGATCATGGGGAACAGCCTTTTTGCAAACTGCTGCAGGCAAGTCACTGATCTCCTCTTCCAGCCACGCAATTCTGACTCGCTTGATGAGAGGTCTCCCCTCTTACCAAAGTCTCCTTCAAGCTGTGCTGTCTGCCCGGAGATGCCAGAAGCTGCCCAGTGTGCTGGGCTGTATCCAGACATCATCCCCAGCAAGGTGGTCAGGACTGGAAGCCTGCAGAAGGGCACCAAATGCATCCAAGACCTATCTGAGACCAAGGACAAAGAAGGAACGGTGACAGTTTGTGATAAGAGTGGTTTGAGACCCAGTGTTGGCACTGCCAGCCTGCTCCGGCAGGCAGAGGCATCCCATGCAGTGACTGTCCTTCCAGCCGACCTTGGGGATGGGCTGGGAGGGCTGGTTGATCATGCTCAGTCGCTTGAGGCCTGCCAGAGCTGCATGAAACTTGAGGCCAGTGGCTTAGCCCACAGATCCTGCCGCCGGGAGGAGCACGTGGCAGCAGCTGATGGGGGGGCTGCAGGCCCTGGAGCACATCCTGCCAGCCAGGGCCACAGCGAGGGACGGGCAGCCACGTGTTTAGACACAGCCTTGGTGGGTCCAGACACTGTGCTAAAGCACGGAGGTCCTTCTTACTCCCCAGGGAGCCCTGGGACATGGTCCTCTGCTCTGCCAGCAATTGTGGGGAAAACTCCACCAGCCCAAAGTGCAGTTGTGCCACCTCTCCGTCCTGGCGAGGTGTCACCTAAGGCTCGGGACACAAGTACTGTTTTTGTAGTGACAGAACCCACTGCCTGCCCTGGTGGCAGGTCAAGCTGCGATCCTGACTCCCAGGTGCAGGTTCTACCCTCAAAGCAGCAGCAGCAGAAGAAGAAGAGGAAGAAAAAGAAGCTCCCTCTCCCAGGTGCTCAGCTCTGTCCCAGGGGCTCTGTCATGCTTTGTGGAGCCAAAACACTGTATGCCTCTAGTAGTGGGAGTGAGTGGCTTCCTGTGGGATGGGGTAGCACAAAGAAGAGGGGAGGGGAGCAGAGGTGATGTTTCAACTTCATGGGAGAAGGAGGAAGGTGGCAGGATACCCTACCTGGGTGTGTACCAGAGGGACCTGTCTATGCCTTGTCCATATGAGCAAAGCAAACATAAGGGTGTTTCGCTTATCTTTTTAATTCATAAGGCAAATCCCTCTTTTGTTTGTGACTGAAAACACAGTCCTTGTAAAGGATGGGAGGGGATCTCTCCAGCCCGGACTGCAGCAGCACAGATGGAAATGTGGGGCCAGGAGAGACTAGCACAGGGGGAACTTCAGCTCCTGTGAGCTGTATGCGGGTAGAGGAGAGGCCTGACCTGCAGGGATGGAGCAGTTCTGCAGCTGTGCTGAGAAGGGGATGTTCCTTCTCCTTCATCTCTTGGTGCATTATTCCAGTGCTGTGGGGACAGCAAGCCCTCAGCCAGTTGTTGCAGTGTTGGAAGGGAGCAGCCACTCACTTGGCCACATCTGTCTTTCCTCCTCTCCCACTTCTCTGTGAACTGGCTGGAGTCCACTCCAGTTGCTCCAGTGTGGCACCAAGGGGTAACTCGGAGAGGCTTTTGTCCTCACTCACACTTCTAGGATCTGAGAAACAGATTATTTTTTTAAGTCTCAAGGTCAAATTTTGCCTATCACTATGTTTTTTGTTCGGGCCCTGTGCAGTGGCTGAATTTTGGTCTCGAGTGCTGTCTTGTGGTGCACCCGGTGGCATGAGGGGAATGTTTACTGTGACTGACCCAAGTTGGTGGCTTAGTTTGTGGTTTGGCACCATTCGTTTTCCCTGTGCCCACTGACATACCAGTGGCAGGTGTTCAGGCTGCAGCTGGTTGGGAAACTGCAGAAACTGTTACATTGCTTGGAATTTGAAATACCTTTGAGGAGAGAAAGGCAGAATTTGGTGCCTCAGAATGGCACTGGAGCTGATACGAAATGCATTCCAAAACTCAGTGGTGCAAAAGGTAGGGGTTTAATTTCCAGGTTTGTGCCTCTAACAGTCTCTGTGGTTACTAAATGTAGGGAAGGAAGCTCCTCACTGACAGAGCAGTCCCTGCAGACCAGGCTAGCTCACAGCCATGTAATGTCACTGACTTTTTGATCTGATAATCTTAGAAAAGAACTACTAACTTTAATGTTCAGACAAATATTCTAAATCACTTAGTTATTAGCTAACACTTTCCAGGATCTGTGCTGTCATTTGCTGTGTGCAGCCAGCAATGTTCAGGCTAGGTGTGCACCCTCCACCATGCAGAGATCCTGCCTGCTTGTGTTTGCCAGGTGCCCACCACCACTGCAGCCTGGCTGTAAATAAGGAAGCGTGATTAAAGCAGGGCCTGTCACCTTGGCGTGTGAACTCCGTGTCCAGGCGCAAAGATGAAACCTAATCCTCAGTCTGATCCTGTCTGCCAGGTGTGACCGCAGACAGGCAAGCATGGGTCGATTCCCCTGGTGAGGTGGTGCCCAGCCGCCTCCTGCCCACTCTCCTGACGCTCCGCTCTTGCGTGTGCGCGAGGCTTGTTCATGCTGTGCTCGGAGTAGCAATGAGAACATCGTGTTACGGCTCGGCCGCCAGCCAGCGCAAGCCAGAGCTCAGCAGCCTCCACTGCTCCTGGGAGTGCAAACCGCGGGCTGAGAGGAAAAGGAGGGTCTTTGCTGGGGCACTGGCACATCCCTTGGAATGACAGGGGAGACCAGAGGTCACAGCCTTCAGTCAAGACCTGTGTCTTGAGGCCAGCGTGACCCCGAGAAGGGATCTCCTTGCTCCGTCTCCAGCAGCGAGCAGGGCGGTAAGCGGGAGGAGCAGCCGGGTTTGCCGCTGGAGCGGGTGGGACCGCTTCGCCCTGACTCAGACGCCTTCTGTGAGCCGTCCGGGGTGCAGCACATGGCAGTGAGAGGCAGCAGCCAAGCACAGCTGCTGGCCAGTTTGAAGTGAAAGTGAGGAACAGGACAGAGGTTTTTCAGGAGTCCCCGTTGCTCCTTCTGCCATCTCAAGTAGGTTGAAATCGAGTGCCCCATGATCTGCTTTCCTCTCCGTGCTGGTTCTGCCAAGGCCACAGCACAGCAGGGCTGCAGGGGGTGGGAGGAAACAGTGACCCACTTTAAGGCAGGTGGGTGCAGCTCTGCTTCCCTTGGGGAGCACATGTGGTGAGTCAGCACCCAAGAGGCAGTATGGCCTCCAGGGCAGCTTGTGCCTTGTTGAAACATACCCATTCTGTACAGACCCACTGGAAAGTCCTGGATGGCTCACATCCAAGGGTTAACCTGCTGCACAGCAGGTCTTCTCAGTACAGGCTTAACTTTTGTTTCTAAACTTAAGCCAGTGCTGGCTGAAGCTGGATGCTCTGGCATAGGGAGGCATGAAGGTGTTGCCTCTACATGTCTCTTGTCGCAAAGTACAGAGTTGAGCCAGCCCCGTCTTCACTTGAGTAGGGAAAGAGGAATGGAAAGGGTGAATGTCTTGTATTTCTACAGACAAGAAACAGTCTTCTGATTTCTGATACACTCAGTAGTTTGGGGATCTGACACCACTGAGCAGTAAAAAGCAGAAGCATGGTCCTGCCTGGTGACTGTATCTTGCTGTGTGAAGATTTCCCTCTCTCACTTTGCTTTGCCACTGAAGGCATTTGTTGTGCTCCACACCAGTGTTTGCATGGGTTGCAATACCAGCCTTCCTCATAGCCAAATTCTACCTCCCATTTCTGGCTGCCACAGCAGGAGCAGAAGTTCAGTAATTTTGCCCTGCTTGGGTGGGCAGAGGCTGGCCAGTCTGGCTCGAGTGGTCATCCTGTCTGCAGTAGCTCCAGGTACAGCATTTCTGTGGTGGCTTTTCTGCACTTTCTCTAGGTCCCCACGTGTTCAGGCAGTCCAGGAGCCTGGCTGTGCTGGCTGTAGGGTGTGACAAGGGGCTCTCCCCAGCCCTCTGGGCATGGTGTGGTTTTTCTGAAACCACATCTCTTGAGGCGCTCTTGTGTGGAGCTTTTCTTCCTCCTTTCTAGCATGACTGCAGCTTGCTGGAGCCAGAGCCAGGCCTCTTGTCTGGCTTGCCTGTGGCTTCATCTGTCAAAGAAATGAGCAGCTTGTGCTGGGGACATACGCAACAGTGACAGGGAACATGAGCAGCAGCTGCTGAGCTGCCGAAGGCAGCAGAGGCTGTGTGAGGCAGCTCTGCTACCTGCTGCCTTTTGGAAAGGATGTGCACTCATTGCATTTCTTGCCCTTTCACCATCCTAATGCAGCCCTGACAGTTGTGTCTGAGGGTTTACTGTTGGAAGTCTTAGTCTGAAGTGAGGGTATGGCCCTCCAGGATGCTTCAGCAGGGCCTGTTGCTGCAGCCTTGTGTTGTGTGCCAGGGGCATGCAGGGGACTATGGCATTTCCATCCCTGTTCTGGGTTATTGTGAAGGCTCGATAGCTTCTCTGGGCTGCAGAAGCAGTTGGGGCTGATGGGGAAGAGCTAGCTGTGACAGCTGCAGGTCCTCAAGCCATAGTGCCTGTCTGTGAGATGAGGGAGCTGAGCTGCCGTATCTGCTGCAGACTGGTGCCTTGCTGGGAGGTGAGGAGGAGTAGAGACCTGCCAGATGGAGCTGCTGGCTGCAGCCTTGGGGCATTAGCCTGGTTAGGAGCTGCTCTGATCCTGTGCATCCTCTTAGAAAGGTTGTTTCTGCTACCTGGGAAAGACCCCCACCCACTCCATCTGTGCTGCCTGCGAGTGAGTGTCTGGGATCACCAAGCTGGAGGGGCTGTGTGTGAGCTTGGAGGTCCAGCTGAGTGTGCCAGGGCAGCCCTGCTGGGAACACACCCTGTGGCCCACAGTGCTGGCTCCCCTCCAGGGTCCGTTGTCCTGGGTGCGTGGGCTGGTGTGGTGCTCTGGGGCAGCAGCCTGGCAGGCTGGGGGGAAAGGGGACTGGCCTCTCCCAAAGTTGCCATCAGTGGCTCTTTTTGCTCTTCCAGCTTACCCTGGCAGCACTTTGGTCCTCTTTAGTGTGGTCCCCAGCCTGGTTCACAGGGTGTAGGCAGCTCTGGGAGACTGGCAGCTTCCTAGACCTTACCAGCTCTCTGCCACTATCCACCTTATTGGAAAAGAAAACAAACCATTGCAGAGTGGTGAGGTAGGTGCAGAGAGCTCCCCAACCCTGTGACACATCCATCTAAATGAGCATTTAAAATGCCGTCACCCTTCTCTTGACTAAAATTGCTTAGGCGAAGCCTCACCCTGGCACCATGGGATCTCTGTGAAGTATTTTGGCAATTCAGAGGGTGGCCAGATGCAGGCAGGGGTGTGGGAGCTGTTTGTGTGGCTGTGGAGTAACCAGGCTCCCACGTGATGCACAGCGGAGCAGTGCCGCTGCAGCTCCTCGCCTCCCTCTCTGCTGAGCTGCAGCGTCCCAGCAGGGCTGTGAGGTGCTGTTTAACATGTTGGTGCAGAGGTTACAGCTGCCTCCAGGCCGCAAAGCACCACACACCCATTTCTTTTAATTAAGAGGCTTCTTAAAACAACTCGGTGTGGTGTACACTGACCCATCCTTCCTGCCCTTCTTCCCTCCCCTCTCCACACACAGTTTGTGGAAGATGCAAACCCTGCAGGCGAGTGAGAGCACATTAATTATGCTGTGAGGGGAAGGGAGGGAAGAGACTGGCACACCTCTGTCTAGTAAACAGCAAGTATGGAATAAAACCCTTCCTGCCTTTTAACCCCTGGTTTGCTCAGGCTGGCCAGAGGGCAGTGGTGGTGTCCCAGCCTGTCTGCAGCCCCTCAGAGGACTGTCCCTTTGCTCTGACCTCGTCTAAATCCTTTTCTTCTCACCCAGAGCACCCGTCTGGTGTGGCACTGATGAATGGCAGCGGCCCACATGACAATCTCAAGGGTGAAAAGGAAGCCAAACAGAATGGCCATGAGGAGGCTGACCCAGGAGAAGATGGGAATGACCAGGAGGTCATCGTCATACAGGACACGGGATTTACCGTCAAGATCTGTGCACCAGGGATAGAGCCCTTTTCCCTGCAGGTACCAGTGCTCACCAGCTGGGGAGGGGAATGGAGGCAGTGGGAAGCATTTGAGCCAGGTCCCTTCAGCTGGCCGGCAGGGAAGGGGGCAGGAGACTCTGCCCAGGAAGGCTCCTGATAGCCCCCCCAGTCTGGACAGTACCTTCATGCTGTTTGTTCACAGTTCCCTGACCTGTTCATCCTCTGACAGGACTAAATGGGGAAGGATGGAGTGTGCAGGAGAGAGGCTGCCTGACCAATGCCTTTGAGGAAAAAAGGAAGGAAGAGGAGACATGAGCAGGAGGCTGCCTGGCCCAGGCCTGCCTGGACATTGCAATGACAGGGAGGGTGTTTTTTTCTGGATCCCACGTGTGGAGCAAGGGGAGGGAGAAGGCAGAGGGCTTGGACGTGGAGCTGAGCACAGAGGAAATGGCCTTCCCACTTCTGGGCTGTTCTAAAGAAGGGTTGTGAAAACATGATGTCTGGGCCTGACTCAGGAAGGGAAAATCCCTTGCTTGCTCAGCAGTTTTGGCATGATAGTGCTTTGGGCCAGCCTGGGTTTGGTACAGTGGCAGGTGCTGGCACAGCTCAGGGTGCTCAAGCACCAGCCTGAGAACCAAGGGAGCAATGCAATCTCCACTTCTTTCTGCATGGAGAGCTCTGCCTGTGTCATGTGGACAGTGACATGTGCTGCCAGATCAGGATGGGCTCTGACATGCCTAGCTGATAGTCTCATTTAGCTTAATACTTCATTCAAATAGTTTTTGGTGAAGTATCTCTTGGGGAGAGGCATCTGGAATCTAAACCAAGTGGGAAATCTTGCCTCCCCAAAACGTGCAGAGAAATCCCATCCCCCATGGAACTAGCTGTGTCTCAGCCTGGCTTTTTTTCTCCTTTAAATCCCGTTGGCTATTAGTTTTAATAGGCTAATAATAGCAGGCCGTGTTTTTTACAGCAGCTTATGTAAACTACCTCGGGTTCTCTGAGCCTGTGAGCAGTGTCAGTGGTGCTGGAGCAGAGCAGGGAGGTGGGAGAGCAGCCCCAGGCACCAGCCTGAGTGGTGTGTGGTGTCATGGAGCCGTGTGGAGATGTGGCACTGGCACTGACACCCCACACGTGCCACAGTCACCGCAGCCTGTTGCGAGGAGGAAATGGGCTGTTTTCCACACGCATCATTCAAGACCTCACCACAAATGTGCAGTGTGAATGGATAAGGGAAGAACCCCCAGTTTCCCACACCACCTTCTCTTTTTTCACTGCCCTCTGTCCTATGCTGAGTGCTTGGTGCAGCACTCAGCTGTTACACCTCTGGGTGCCAAGCCCTTTGGGATGGAGCTGGAGGGGCTGACCCTGCCACGGGTGGCAGTGCCCTCCCAGCAGGGACAGAAGTGATCTTCCTGGGGAGGGATGTAGAGTCTGCTTTTCTGAGCCTAGGGAGATCCAAGAGTTGTTTGATTGTGCTGCAGAGAGACAAAGTTTGGCAGGAGCACATGTGAGGGTGAAAAATAACTGGGTTCTTACCTCCCTAAGGTTTCTCCTCAAGAGATGGTGCAAGAAATCCACCAAGTTTTGATGGACCGGGAGGATACCTGCCATCGGACTTGCTTCTCCCTGCAGCTGGATGGCAATGTCCTCGATAACTTTGCTGAGCTGAAAACGATTGAAGGACTGCAGGAGGGCTCGCTGCTGAAAGTGGTGGAAGGCAAGTTCCTTCAGACTTGGGAGGGAATGAGTGAGGGCTTTTATAAGGAGTGGTTTTGGCCACCTGGCAGCCCTTTCCTGTGGTTCCATTTTTGAGACCTGTGTGCCAAAGGAGTAGCAAATGTGTAATTCCAGTTTCTTTCCTCACTTTTTGCTCATCAGAGCCATACACAGTGCGAGAAGCCAGGATACACGTGCGTCACATTCGGGACCTTCTGAAGAGTCTTGACCCATCAGATGCTTTCAATGGTGTGGACTGTAACTCATTGTCCTTCCTGAGTGTCTTCACTGAAGGAGACTTGGGAGGTATGGGGCAAAAAGGCTTCTCTGGTGTGGTCAGGGGTTTCATTCCCTGACTCCTTGTTTAGTTAAACACACAGTAACAGTCACCTGTTCCATGTCATTCGGAGGAACACTCGGAGCACTTCTGCATCCCTCCTTGAATGATGACTGGAGGAGGGAATGATGCAGTTTCCAGAACTGACTTTCTGTCTCTGTCTGTTCTAGACAGTGGAAAACGGAAGAAGAAAGGTACCGAAATGGAACAAATTGACTGCACCCCTCCTGAACATATCCTGCCAGGTAGCAAAGAGAGGCCCCTGTGTGCCCTTCAGCCCCAGAACAGAGACTGGAAGGTAGAGTTCTCCTGTGTCATTGAAACAGCTGTTGGCACATTCCTCGCAGCAAACTGGTGGTCAGGGATTGAAAGCTGAGCTGAAGTGGACTTTGGGATTTGCTCTGCTTCGTGCTTAATAAATGCTGGGATAGCACTGCTTAGCTAAAAGAATAAAGTCCAGGAGCTGGTGTGTGAAACACTGGACATGGAGTCTGAACATCTGCAGTGTGGAAGGGCCAGGTTTGCTGGGAGGGGAGGCAGGGAAGGGAGAGTTGCTCTGCAGAGTCCTTGGAGACAGGATCTGCAGATCACTACAGATTGCCCTTAGCTTTCCCATGCCCTCCCACTTGGATTCCAGTTTAGAAGCTGCCATTTGAAAACCAGTACAGCAAGAAATCCATGCCCTGTGCAGCCCAAAGGCCCAGGGTGTCTGTTTTCACCCATGTCTTGTGGTGTTGAAAGGCAAACTCTAGTGGGCTGCAAAGGGCTCAGGAAGGCTGTGCTCTGGAGACCAGGTGGGTTTGTAAGCTCCATTTCTGGAATCAAGCAGGTAAAAGGGATCTGGCTTTTGTACACTGAATGACTCTAACTCAAGGAAATTAATTCCTGCTGACAGGAGTTGCTTCTGTTATGTTCTTCTGTAGCCTTTGCAGTGCCTAAAGGTATTGACAATGAGTGGATGGAACCCTCCACCCGGTAACCGGAAGATGCACGGGGACCTCATGTACTTGTATGTCATCACGGTGGAGGATCGGCACGTCAGTATCACTGCGTCCACTCGGGGATTTTACTTGAATCAGTGAGTAACTGAGATTCTTCCTGTCCTGCCCTGCAGCAGCCAGCTGGAAAACAATCCACAAACAAATAGTTGCTCCCTTTTTTTTCTTTTTTTTTTTTTGTCTTTGGTGGAAAGCAGCCTATTTTAATTCACTGCTTACATGGGTTTGTGGGAGTTGCTGTACTGGATTGGGCTGTTCAGTTATGCCTGGTACCACTTCTCCACAGTGGCTAAATGCCCAGTGCTTTAGGGAAAGTTTAAACATCCCATAATGTCATCAGCTAATTAGAGCATTTTGAGTCGGGAGGAAATTCTTTCCTGACCATTGTAACTATCTCATTGTGCCCTAAAGCAAAAGCACAGCCTGTCAGAACTCCCTGAGCTGGGCACAGATTTGACTAGAATTTTTTTTTTCTAATGATGACTGTGAGAGACTGTTGTGGCCATGCCTGATGGAGTGGCTGTGCAGAGAGTGTTCTCTGTTAAGCAAAGGCTCTTCTGACGTTTGGGAAGCTTTGTGAAATCAGTCCTTCCCAGCTATAAAAATAAAAGCCTCTCTTGAGGCTGAGGGTGGCTGAGGAAGGTCTAAATTAAATAACCCATCAGGGCCAGGTACAGGGTTACAGGTTGTGTCTCCTGTGAGGAGGCTGGAGAGGGTCCTTGCAGCCCATTTACCTGTGTGTGCCCTATGGTCTTCATTTTGCAGGCAAAGGCATGTTGTGCAGCCTTAGATACTGTATGGAGAGCTCTTGGTCCTATTCCACATTCCCAGGGTATGGGAAATCTCAGGTATGACAATGGCTTGTGACTATTTCTTTTTTCTCTTGCAGGTCTACTGCATATAACTTCAATCCCAAACCTGCAAACCCCAGTTTTCTCAGTCATTCCTTGGTGGAACTACTTAACCAGATCAGCCCTACCTTCAAAAAAAACTTCTCCGCCCTGCAGAAGAAACGGTAGCAGTGCTTCTTCTCTAGTTCCTTGAGCAGTCTGGTGTGAAGCTGGGGAGGCCCAGCTGTGTGGCTGGTCCTGTGAAGCTGGATGCCACTGGTGCAGCAGGATTTGCAGTGCCTGCTTCTCTGAGCTCACAGAGTGGTGGGTGGTTGGGACACATGATTGTAAGCTGCAAGGACCACAGAAACACCTGACTGAACGTCATGGCAGCACCCTGAGGTGTAGCTGGCTTTTCCTTGTTCAAAACACAAGCTGTGAGAGCTGATGTGCCTGTCTGTGGTGTTCAGCACAGCAGTGACAGAGACCAGTGGAAGCCCAGAGTCCCAATTTGTATGCACTGGATGGTTCCTCTTGGCTGTAGCTCTCCTCTGACTCTTGCTTACAGCATGTAGATTTACTGTTTCAGTTCTGCCTGAAGCAAAGGGTGGGGGTATGACAGCATTCAGTTGCCGTGGGAGTATCAGTTGTGGGGCTTATCTGGAATTCAGCTGCTCTGTCCCTGCTGGGGGAGTGAACACACAGGACAATTTGCACTGTGGGAGTGCAAGCCTGGAGGTGGCTGCAGTGTTCCCATAAGGGACCAGCTCCCAAGGTGTGGGTCTCCTTGCTGAGGCTCTGTGTTGGGCCCCATGCCCTGTTAGAGGCTTGGTGGCTGCCCAGCCACGTGGGCAGCAGTGTGTTAATGCACAGCCACAGGCTGCTGCAGCAGCACTGGTAACCTCATCAGTAGGTACTTCTTCCCTGGTCCAAAAAAGAGTCTGAAGCATAAATATCAATGAACATAACACACAAGGGCTTTTTGTAGGCTTACAGTGGAAAGAGAATGGTTATTTTAAACATGTCTGTGCATGTTAATTTTCTCTAATTTCCTCTAGCTCCTATAATAATAAAACAACAATAAGGCATTGTTTGATTCTCCTGTCCTTGCTGCAGGGACCATTTGTTCTGCTCCAGGACTGTGGGTCCTGTGCAAAAGCCTGTCATTCTTCAGAGTCACTTAATGAACTGCCTCTGCTCAGCAGGGTGCAGATTGACAGGCACATTGTGTGGCTTTTGGGAGCTCTGCTGCTGCTTCATTAAGGAGATGAAAGTGACACTAGACAAGGGCCGAAATTAGCAGTGGCCTCCAGCCACCACTGTGACTATCTGGCCATTTAAAAATGATTATACTGTATTGCTTCTTGGGCCAGAAGTAACTACAGATGAGCCCCCAGCCCCTGCTGAGAGCAGACAGATTACAGGAGAGGCCCTTCAGCAGTGCTTGAGTTTCCACTGTGGGCTGCTGTTACACTGCAATCTGTATGGACTGCTGTGAAAGCACAGGGAAAATTCTCTTAAAATAGAAATAAATCTTTCATTGGAAAATGCCTAATTGTTTTCCCTCCCAAACTAGGGTTCAGAGACACCCTTTTGAGAGGATAGCCACTCCTTTCCAAGTGTACAGCTGGACAGCTCCACAAGCAGAGCATGCTATGGACTGTGTCCGGGCAGAAGATGCTTACACTTCTAGACTGGGCTATGAGGAGCACATACCTGGACAGGTATTGGTCTTCCTTTGCCTGACAATATTGGCTGGAGTTTTGCTGCCAGCTGTGCTGGGAATGAGTTAGCTTTCAACAAGTAACCTCTGGTATTTGTGGAAGGGTTTTGCTCATCAAGGGCGAACTTCTTCAGAGGGCCCTTGACTCTATGGGCAGTGCTTCTCAGGCTGCAGCTCCTTGAGCGTGGAAGGGTCTGAGAGGTGCAGCTTTGGCTTGGATGTTTATAAATTCCCCATCTCTGCTCCGAGGAGTGTCACTGCACATGAGGCAGAGTGCTCCACTGTGCCAGTCAGGTGTGGAAACACCTCTTCTGTCTCTGAGAAGACTATTCCAAATGCTTCAGTTGCAGCTTTGTAGCACAAAATGGTGCAGTGCTGCCTGTGGGCAGGTGTGTGCCTGCAGCGTGTCTGCTGTGCAGGCTGATGACATTTGCACTGTGCTGCTCCTTCAGTGACACTGGGCTGGGCTGAAGCAACATCTGTCCCAAACCCCTGTTGAATGAAGTCCATTGTGGAGGTGTGTTTGTTCCTGGTGCTAATTCACTTCCTCTGAGCTCCACCACAGCCTGAGTTCTTGCCCCTTTCTCTCTTCTCTCCCAAAACCCCTCATAAAGCAGGAATGCTGCCTCGCCAGCCCCTTCCCACACAATGCATTGCTTCCCACAAGGCTTTTCTTCCCTGTTTCAGACCAGAGACTGGAACGAGGAGCTGCAGACCACACGGGAGCTTCCACGCAAGAACCTGCCTGAGAGGCTGCTGAGGGAACGTGCCATTTTCAAGGTAACTTTGGGATGTGCAGGCAGCTCCTGACACATCCCCATCTCTGCTCCCTGTGTTCCGGCTCCTGGGGCTTGTATCCAAGCTACCAGCCAGGCTCACAGAAGCAAAAGCCAATGGACCTGCCTATCTGCTGGAAGGCTGTCAGGAAGAGTGGAGCGAAGGAAAAATGTGCAGGGATCTTTGAGAGCAGGGGCCTGGGAGCCTGTGCTGATCCAGCTTGTTCTTCTCCTGCCCCCAGGTTCATAGTGACTTCACTGCAGCAGCAACACGAGGTGCTATGGCTGTCATTGATGGCAATGTCATGGCCATCAACCCTAGTGAGGAGACCAAGATGCAAATGTTCATCTGGAACAACATTTTCTTCAGCCTGGGCTTTGATGTCCGTGACCACTACAAGGACTTCGGTGGAGATGTGGCTGCTTATGTAGCTCCTACCAATGATCTCAATGGTGTGCGGACCTACAATGCTGTGGATGTGGAAGGGCTGTACACTCTGGGGACTGTCGTGGTGGATTACAGAGGTTACAGGGTGACAGCTCAGTCAATTATTCCTGGCATCTTGGAGCGGGAGCAGGAACAGAGTGTCATCTATGGGTCAATAGACTTTGGTAAGACAGTTGTCTCACACCCCAAGTACCTGGAGCTGCTAGAGAAGACCAGCAGGCCGCTGAAGATCCAGAAGCACAAAGTTCTCAATGACAAGAACGAGGAGGTGGAGCTGTGCTCCTCAGTGGAGTGCAAAGGCATTATTGGCAACGATGGGCGTCACTACATCCTGGACCTGCTCCGCACTTTCCCTCCAGATCTAAACTTCCTACCTGTTGAAGGGGAGGAGATGCCAGAGGAATGTAAGAAAATGGGGTTCCCCAAGCAGCACAGACACAAGCTTTGCTGTCTCCGGCAAGAGCTTGTTGATGCCTTTGTAGAACACAGGTGAGCAGAGCTCTTCCCTTCCTCCACCTGCAACAGGTCACGGTCCAAGTCAGGACCATGCTGCATTGTCCCGGGAACATCCCAGCAGAGCTGCCAGGAGTGGGCAGCTAACTGCCCCATTGTTTGGCCATGCAAGTGCAATTATAGAAACTTAATTAATGAGAGGTGAGAACAGTAGGGATTCGTACAGGGGTCCAGGGAGCCAGGGTTTGTTTTAGTTTTGAGATCCGCTTTGTTGGTCCCTGTCCAAACATTTAGAAGTTCTTTCTCTGCAGGTATCCTGTGCATCTGACTGCTAGGGAATGGGAAGATTTATGCTTCTTGTTAAGGTGCTCCAGATGTCCAGAATGTTACCTCTGTTTCCTAGAGGCTAAAAAGAAGTCTGTGGGAAGTGCTGTAGGCACGTTTGTGGTGGGATGTGTGGGTGTCTGTGCTGGCGAGGCAGTGGGAGCCTGGGCAGCGGGGCACATCGCAGTCATGTAGTGCAGCCGTGGGGTGCTGCAATGTCAACACTCCTGTTCCCAATGGGAAGGGCTGTGGGTGCTCTGCTGTCACAGGTGGCCAGAGCCTGTGTTTTGCCTGCCAGGAAGATGAGTCTTCCTGCTGCTTACAGAGGAGCCGTGTCTGCTGACCAGCCAGTTCTGCATCCATTGCCCGCTGTGGCTCTGCCCTGTGCCTGCAGGCTGGCTCTGCTGCTCCTGGGACAGCTTCCAGACCAGCAGCCCGCAAGACTGTGGCTGTAGGGCACTGCTGCTGCTCCATGGCTGGCAGAGCCTGGACCTCTCTCTGCTGAGCTGTCCTGGCCAAACTGCTTCTGGTTTGTGTGTGACTGGTCCCGTGCTTCTTGGCAATGAGTCTTCCCAAGCTGGCTGCAGATGCTGCCTAGGGAAAACAATGATAACTGTAGCAAGGAGATCACTTCCCTTTGGGGTGGGGAATAAAAACCCAGTTTTGTGCTTCGTCTGATAATGTGCGTTCCTTAGATTTTTGGAAAGCTCATGGGAAAAGAGTGTATACCCTGCATTTCACAGGTACTGTATGGTCTGTAATGCTAACTTAGTGAGGTTTTTCCCTGCAAAGCGGTGGTGATCCTCTGGGATTCTTCTGCTGTGCTGAATTTCCCTTTTCCTTTGCTGTAGATATCTCTTATTCATGAAGCTGGCTGCACTGCAGCTGATGCAGCAGAAAGCCAACAAGCAGGAGAGCTCAGGTGCTCTGGAAAATGGTGCCTCTCCAGAGAATGGTGCCATAGACAGCGAAAGGCCTGAGTCAGAGGATGGCAAAATAGACGATAACGTGACTGGACTTGATCAGGTGAAGGAGCTTGCTGAGACCATCGCGTCTGACGATGGAACAGGTATTTCATCCTCAGCACCAGCTCAGCCCAGGCCTCCTGCCTGCCCTGGCTGGTGGGCTGTCACTGGTGGGGGCAGTGCCAGAATGGGAGTGGTGGGGGTGATTGATGGTTGTTAAACAGGACAAGCAGTGGCTGCCTGTCAGTATTGCCTGGACTCTTTGTTAGAGCTGCTCACACCTTGATGAATGACTCGCCCTGGGAGGCTGGGTGGGTTAATGTGTCTGAAGCCTGCAAGCCCATCAGCCTCTCAGCTTTGCCCAGGAGCAAAAGCCTGCCCAGGCTGGCCTGTGGGGTGCAGAACAGTGCTGGGTCAAGCAGGAGGCAAGCAGTGCATGGGCACCTTTGGAAAGCCCAGGCTTGGGGTTTTGAGTTGGGAGGCCCTTGGGTCATCTTACATGCTCTTATTCAGTCTTTGCAGCCATTCTCCTTTCCAAATACTTTACAATTGATTGTTTTTATAATGGATTTCTGCAGAATGTGCCATCATTGCTGTTTTTAATAACAAAACTTTTTTATCTTAACTTCATGAACTCCACATTCATTTGTAGTCTTTCTTTCTTCCTGCTCCAGTGGATCCCAAAAGCAGAGAAGCGATTCGGAATGCTTGCAAGGCCGTGGGCTCCATTAGTGACACATCATTTGACATTCGGTTTAACCCAGATATTTTCTCACCAGGTATGTGTACCCAGAGCTGGGTTCAGTCCCCCTTCAGAGGGGCACTGTGTCCAGCCAGCTGCAGACAAGAATTGTGTTCTGTAGCCAAGAAAATTGCTGGCTTTTGGCTTGCTGGGCATGATGTGGGGCTCTCTGTGAAGCACAGAGATACAGAAGAGAGAAAGCAGTGTAATGGATTGCAGTGCTGGAGCTGCCAAGTGCAGGCAGTGAGTGTCTCCCACCGCTGCACTCGGGGGAGGGCTGCACATTGCTGCCAAGAATCTTCCTGCAATTCTCCAGCATCCCAGCTGCTAGACCACATAAAGAGAGCAGAGGGAGGGGAAAAAAATATTAAATTTGATCCTAATGTAGTAGTTTACACAAAAAACAACAGTTGTACTTGAACGACTGATGTTGGGCCCTCAGTGAAGGGCAGGGTTTGTTTTAGTAACGTTTTGGTAAGCAGTCATAGTGTCCTTTCACTTGCACAGTTGAGCACAGGCATCACATGTGGCTTTCCATGGCTAGGAGCAGTATTTTTTTATTTGAAGAAAAGAGAAGAAGCTCCCAGAGTGTTTCTAGGGGTGAATACCAGGGCAGTTTGCAGGCACATTGCAGGGGAATGGTCATACTGTTGAGCTGAGCAGCCCAGCCACTACCTGAGCACAACAGCCAATGCTTTTCCCATCAAAACACGTTCTAGAGTTTGAGATGAGTTTTTGAAGCATCTTTAATTCCAGGGGGACAAAATTACTTTCTACCTGCTCTTACTATACACTTTATGTAGAGGACTTGTTTCTGTGAGTTGCTGTGGTTGATTTTTTTTTCCCCCTTTTCCTCTCCCAGGTGTTCGCTTCCCTGAGTCGAGCAAAGAGGAGGTGCAGGATCAGAAGCAGCTGCT
Source organism: Myrmophylax atrothorax (assembly GCA_026770055.1). Taxonomy (NCBI): domain Eukaryota; kingdom Metazoa; phylum Chordata; class Aves; order Passeriformes; family Thamnophilidae; genus Myrmophylax; species Myrmophylax atrothorax. The sequence goes on along the minus strand of JAOXXN010000246.1, from coordinate 10,741,676 downwards.
GAAGGATGCTGCTGCATTCCTGCTGTCGTGCCAGATCCCAGGCTTGGTAAGGAACTGAGGGCCAGCAGTGATGTGCCCTCTGATGGCTTGGCCTGAGCCTGGCTGCTCTGAGCAGTGACACTGGTGACCTCTGGGACACCAGCTCTGCCAAGTAAGCACTGGTGGGTGAGCACAGGGAACAACACAGGAATCTTGTGCAAGGGCATGAGGGATTTCCCATTTCCCATTTTACATCATGGCACAATTTTCCCACCTCAATCCAACACATAATTTTTGGCACTGCTAATTAACAGCTGTTGCTAAGAGTTTGGGACAATAGAGACCATGTAAGCCATCCTCCCTAGCCCTGGGCATCCTGCACAACTTATTGTTTTAGCTGACCCTGGTTGTGATTCAATTGGTGACTAATAATTTGAAGTGAACTGGGAAATTGTTCTTACTAATAGCTATCATAAAAACTCCCTCTTAAGCATTTTGGATGTTGCCCATGCACCTGGCCAGATAAGAAATCCCAGTTTCTCCCTTCTCTGAACGATTGCTAAATTGGTGGATAATGCCCCTGTTGGAGCAGGCACTGGAACTTGGAGGGGAGAACTGATGAGCTCCACTCCAAGAGGTCCAGGAGTTGTTGGTCTTGCATAGGAGGGGTTTTTCCTTACTGGAATGTTTCTTTTGAACTCTAGATTCACTAGTTCTATAGTCAGTATAACCTTTAGAATCAACTATTCAGTCTTTAAATAAAAAAGAGAGGGAGAGAATCAGAAAAGGGCTTGGTCATTATTGATTACAAGGTAGTTGATACTCCAGTAATATAAACTCAAAACACTGCACAGGCCTTGTGTGAGGGCAGGTTGCAGACCAGCAGGTCCTCTGCATATCAGGGAGGAACTGGTGAGCTAAATGCCTGTTTATCAGCACTGCAACACAGCTTAAAATGCAAGTGCCATTTCTGCTTATCAGCTTTGTGTGCACAGCTACACGTACTCATTTATTAGGAAATGGTTTTAGTTATTGACTGTGAGGCCCTTAAAGAAGGGTCAGCCTGCTAGTTCCACAAGCAGGAGTTGTTTTACCCCTGCCTGTTGTGAGTGCATAGTCTTGCTCTTTCCCCGCTAAGGCAGAAGAGTAAAACTGGTTCCAGTGGCAAGGAGCAGGCCCAGACTGGGCTGGCTGCTGTGAGCGTCCCACTGCCCATGTTCCATGGTGGTCTCTGGTGTTACAGCACTCTATCCACCAGAAAATCCTTGCTTGGGATCCGTGTCAGCCTTTGGGGTAACCCAGGTAATGAGGTGTGTGCAGTAACATTGCAGAACCCCAGTCCAGCCCCCAGGTTTGTTTATTTTTTTTAAAATTGAAATTCTTTCCTTCATGTTTGCCCTCAGCAACCAAAGTCTGTACCTACCCTGCAGGTCAAGGACTGCCTGGATCACACAGTGCTCCCGATGGATGGGGCGACCTTGGCTGAGGCCATGCACCAGAGGGGCATCAACATGCGTTACCTGGGCAAAGTGATCAACTTCATCACCAAGACCCCTGGCCGCGCACAGCTGGATCACATCTTTGTAAGCATCAGGCTTAACATCAGGCTCGGTTCAAACCACCTCTGGTGTCATTTGCCCTGAGGAGATTCCCTCTCAGCCAGTTGTTTTTGCTGTGTGAAAATAAACAGCTTCAAAAATAGGGGAGGAGGGAGAAGAACCTGTAAGTGATGGGCGGGGAGTTTTGTTCCCAAATCCTTAATGGCTTTCATAATATTTGGGAATATAAGTGTCCTTTGGGGTAGAAAAGTTCTTCAGGGATTCCCAAGTGTAATAGCAGGTAACAGTTGGAGTTTAATGGATTTTTTTAAACCTCTGATCTGTTTAGGCTTTGGATCAAACCATGAAATGTGAGCTTGGCTGCCTAGGAACAGGTGAGGGCTGAGCTGTGCCAGCCCCTGGAAACACAGTGGCTTGTGGTCACCAGGCACAGAGGTGCCAGGGGCTCCTCACTGGCTCCAGGAGAACTGTCAAATGCAAAACAGTTCTGTGCTGCAGGGAGAATAGTGTGTCTTCTGCAGAACTTGATAAAAGGCCATTTCAAAAGCCTTTTTCATGTTCTTGCCAACTGACTCAGTCTGTTCTTTATTCCTTTGGGTAGAAAATTGGAATCAGTGAATTGATCACTCGATCAGCCAAACACATCTTCAAGACGTATCTCCAGGTATGACCTGCAGTCTGACCTCCTGCCTCCTGTGTCCTCTCTAATGACTTTTTTCCATAAACAGAGCTGTTTGGGGCTCTCCTCTCATTAGGCAGTTCCTGGGGGTTGCGTGGCAACGGGAAGTACAAGCTCATTAGCACTGAAATAGGTACAAGCCTGTGTGTAAGAGAAAACAAGTTCCCCCTCGAAGGAAGCTTTCCCAGAGAGTAATCATTCATGCTTCTCCTCCGCAGATCCTCACTCATTATGTTGGAGGCTTTTAAAAGTGAAATCACAGCTTGTTTTCCTTGTAATACACTTTTCTCTTAAACAGTGTTGCTTTTGCCCTTCTAAGAAGCCTTTTTAATTCAAGGAACACTACATATCCATGTACCTCTCCACACACAGCACAGCAATACACCTGTCTTGGTTCCAGTCCCAAAATCCTCTTTACACTTTCTCTGTCCCAGTTAGCAGCCTCAAATGTAACTACACATTTGAGTGTAGGCATATACTTATATATATGTAATTCTCTCTGTGCTAGTTCCACTTGCAAATATTGCCTTACTCTCCCTCATGAAGATCTCCCTGTTTCTGGTAGGACTGGATGTGTGTGAGGCTCAGGCTCAGGGTCAGAGCAGTGCCCGTGTGATGGCAGGTGTCTCCTGTGACTGACTCTGGTGTCTCACTGTAGGGTGTGGAGCTGTCGGGTTTATCTGCTGCCATCAGCCACTTTCTCAATTGCTTTCTGAGCTCCTTCCCAAATCCCATTGCCCATCTTCCAGCTGATGAGCTGGTCTCCAAGAAAAAGAATAAGAAAAGGAAAAACAGGAATCTTGGAAATGCTGATAACACTGCATGGGCCAGCATGACCCCTCAGGAGCTATGGAAGAATATTTGTTCAGAAGCAAAGAACTACTTTGATTTCAGTCTTGAATGGTAAGCAGAGCAGGTGACCCTGGCTTCTGCCTGGACTCACCAAACACTTGTAGATCTTGTTCTTTAGCAGGACCTCCTTTTCTGCCTCATTTTCTATTTGAATAAAATTTATACTCTTGAGGGACTTTTACAGGTTTTTAATGGAGAGAAATTGGGCAAAGAACATCAGGGGGAAGTGTAAGTGAAATTTGGAATGAGATCAAACCTATGAGGTAAAAGCAGCCAGGAGAAACAGAGGAGGAAGGGAAACCTTTCCTAAGGATGCAGAGGGGAACAGAAGGTGAGAAGCTGAAGAGGTTTAGTCAAAAGATATTTGTCTGTATCAGTGATGATTTAGTCTGAAGGAGCTTCTGTTTCAAAAACGAGGACAGCTGCACCTGTACCTGAGCAGAGGTGGGGAATAAGGCTGCTGCAAGGGGCACATTGTGTGTGTTAAACTAGAAGCACCAGCAAAGTGGCCCAAAAGAAAAACCATGACTAGTTGCATAAACCAACTTTGGACAGTTGGATAGGGATCATGCCTTGATGTCACAGATTGCTCACTCCTCAGCAAGCGCTGAAGGCATTCAGCACAAACACTACAGTGAGCTTTGAAGAGAACACATGTAGGATTTCAGTAAAAACAGTGCTGTGCTCTGTAGGCTTTCAGAGACCACAGGCAAGCTCTGCAGTGTTAGTCATTGGTTAGACCTGGCTGTACAGGGACCTATGCCTCAGGTACCCATGGTGGAGGGATGTACTTGAGCAGAAAGCCACCCAAAAGCTGAAGCTTGTATGTGTTTTTTGCAGTGAGAATGCTGACCAAGCAGCTGAAGTGTATAATCTACAGAAAATCACCCTGCTCCGTGAAATCTCCCTCAAAACTGGAGTCCAGGTGAGGATCCACATCCCCCCCTCCCTTCCCATCATGTTCTGTACTGAGGACCACAAACAGTGTGATGTGCTTTTCAAGGACAGCCTTGCCAGCACAGTGTGAACCCCCCCAAAAGGTCTTTGTGGTGTTCATGTTGAACCTTGGGAAAGAGATTTCTAGTCCCGTTCCCTCTTAGGGTAAGCTTGCTGGCATCTCCTTTGGAGGAACAGCCAGCCTCAGTACAATGCTGTAGCTTGGTCTGGCTGACAGAGCAAGCTCAGCTTCAGTTCATGCACACGCAGGTTCCACATATTCCTGAAGAGAAGCAGCTCTTTGGCTGAGCAGAGCAGGACTTTGGGGCCTTGCTAGGAGAAGTAGGATTTCCTTCCCCACAGTACTGCCTTCTCATTCCTCTGCAGATTGTGGGAAAACAACTGGATAGAGCTCTCCTGTCAGGCTCCAGCATTGGCACTTTGGTGCCATTTTGCCATACACACATGGTGGTGCACACCAACATCTGGCCGCCTTTGAGAGCTCTGTCCTGGGTCATGGTACAGGATGTTTTGCCTGTGAATCCACATGCAGAATTTCCCTCCTTTTCTTGCCAAGTACCTATGGAAGTGGTGACCATGCCCTCCCCTCTTCTTGGTTCCTCCAGATCCTGCTGAAGGAGTACAACTTCGACAACAGGCACAAGCCCACCTTCACAGAAGAGGATATTCTCAACATCTTCCCTGTAGTGAAACATGTAAACCCCAAAGCCTCCGATGCTTTCCACTTCTTCCAGAGCGGGCAAGCAAAGGTTCAGCAAGGTACAGACCCCATGTGCTTCTGCCTCTGGGGGCAGCCACTGAGAATGGGAGGATCAGGATGTGTGAAGCATGGCCACTAGTACACCCCTGCCCATGCTATTTTGGTAGAGAATCCTGGTCTCCAAGACCATCTGAAACACTCCTGCTGTAAAGCCCCCAGCAATAAGCAAGGATGGGTCTCCTTCCCCCAGGCTGTTGTCCTTGTGCAGGCAGTGACCTATGGCTGTGTATCCCACTGCTGTTCTCACTTCATGGGCAACAGGCCTCCAGCAGTGTTAGGGGTTATTTAACATACATATGTATGTGGATATACCTTTTTTCAGGTTTCTTGAAGGAGGGCTGTGAGCTCATCAACGAAGCCTTAAACTTGTTCAACAATGTGTATGGTGCTATGCATGTAGAAATCTGTGCCTGCCTGAGGCTGCTAGCTCGGCTCAACTATATCATGGGAGATTACTCAGAGGTAAGCAAGGGCTCCAGGTGGGTTGTCTCAGTGCCTTCATTCCGTCCCCATGCTTGCTCAAGCTCGTGCCTTGGTGTGACTTGCTCTGGGTTCTGTTCTGTTCAGGCCTTAAGCAATCAGCAGAAAGCGGTGCTAATGAGCGAGAGGGTCCTGGGCATCGAACACCCCAACACCATTCAAGAATACGTGAGTATGGGAAGCTGGGGGGAGCAGCAGCACCTCAGGGGTCTGGCTGCAGTCTGCAAGCCTCGTGTCTGCAGCTGGAAAACAGCTGCAGTTCTCCCTTCTGCAGCATTCTTCCCAGAATCCTCCACTTCCATCATCTCCTACAGTCCTGCAAACTGAGTAGTTGAGTGTGTGCATTACAGATGTCCTGTATGCTCAGTATTTGCCCTGCTGGACCTGGGGGTTTAGTGTTTGTCCACTGAATCTTTTGGATTCATTAATTCTGCTGGCTTTGGCCCTGGGCTTATCTCAAAAAAAGAGAAAGAATCCCCCCAAAAGCAGTCAGAATATGGCATACATACAGGTCAGGTTGGATATATTCTGCAAGGGGTGTTAAGAGAAATTGAAATGAAACATTCAATAAACAGCTTCCTCAGTGCTGTGTCCTCCGATACCCCAGTGGGCTTGTGAGTCAGCCATCAGACTTGGACTTTTTGAACTGGCTGAAGTCTTTTTTAACCATTAAGGAAGAGTTTTTATTCACATGCAGCTGAGGACAGGAGCGGAAAGGAGAGATTAGTTTCCTTTGCATTAATGCTGGGTCCCTTCTCTTGTCCTAGATGCACCTGGCTCTGTACTGCTTTGCAAACAGCCAACTCTCAACAGCACTGAACCTGCTGTACCGTGCACGCTACCTCATGCTGTTGGTATTTGGGGAGGATCACCCAGAAATGGCACTCTTAGATGTAAGTAATCTGTTAAGAGTCTTCAAGATCCTAATATCTAAGAAACCTCTTGGCCTTTAAGATGCCCATATGATGGCTGTTCAAAACAAACATTCAGGCAGTGCTTTTTCTCCTTGGGTTGTTACCAGTTGGTGCCATCAGATGAATGAAGAAAGGAGTTTGACCCTTTAGCTGGAATGGTCAGCCTCTGTTGCTGGAGCTGTGCACTGGGAAATGGGGGTTTGAGCACCTGTAACCCTTGGGAAAATTCCTTAATTTATTATGTTTTTGTTGCCCTGGCATTAACTGGAGAGTTCCTTACATCCTTTGTGCCTGGCTTGCTTGAGCTGAATTCCCTTGGGGATGGAGGATCCTGGGTGGTCTTCCTGTTCACAGAGCAGGAACTGTTGTGTGAATGTGCCTTTTCAAATGCCTGCTTGGCTTCTCTGTGCAGAACAACATTGGCCTGGTGCTCCACGGGGTCATGGAGTATGACCTGTCCCTCCGGTTCCTGGAGAATGCATTGGCCATCAGCTCCAAATATCACGGCTCCAAGTCTTTGAAGGTTGCACTAAGGTGAGGCAGGGTGGGGTGCTGGGCTGGGCCATCACTGTCAGAGCGAGCACAGTCGCTGAGTGCTCATATGGGAGGGTCTGATCCTGTAAATTGGAGATTCAGCCTTGTCCCGGAGCCAAGGTCATGGTGCAGCATCCAGGTTTGTTGTTTCAAAAGATGGAGATCCCTCATTCTTGAGGTTAATTGTGGCATCTGTTGTGATGTTGCTTGGCCCAAAATCTGTCAGGATGACCTTGGTCCATGTGGACTCTCAGTAGAAAAATGTATGTGGGTAGTGAAGGTTGAGAGAGCCAGGCTAAGGGAATTGCACCAGGAGTCAAGGATGGTATGTAAATACTCGTGTTTAACTGTTCCAGCCCTCAAAGATGGATCTTTAAAAAGCATTTAATGTGCTTTTGTCCGTTGCCATAAAGCCCTGTATTTGAATAAAAACCCTGAGTGGCTTCAGTGTGTTCCCAGGGGAGCTGGGAGTGGTGGCACCTGGAGGAGCTGCTCCCAGTGCCTGCTGCTGCAGTGCTGGATGCCATGTCCTTGAGTGCAGAACTGGCTCACTGTCAGCCAGGCATGGCCCACTCCCAGTTCCTGCTGCCACATCACAGCCATCTGTTCTCTGTCAGGGTGTGAATCAACCTGATTAAGCACCTGCAAGAGCCTGCCTTGTTTTCCAGTGGCTGATAAATGTGCAGGCTGGAGACAGCATCCTGCAGTCCCTCAGTGGCACTGGGATGCTTGAAGAGGTCCCTCTCCTCCCACAGAGTAACACTGCCAAAAACAGTGGTCTATTCATTCCAGAAGTACCAAGGCCAACAGTCCAAGCCAACTCAGCTCTCCCACCTGGAGAGAGCCATGGGAAATTTATCCCAGCTCTGCCCCTGCTTTGCTGGGTGTTGCTGTGCTGGAAGGGTTTTAATTTTGTCTGTGAATAATCAAGAAATGCAGACATCTGCTTTTTAAGAAGCAGAAAGACCACTTTGGAAGAGTGAGGGCTTAGAGTTGCAGCCTTCCTCACCAGCTGAGGTTCCCATGGATGTGCCCCTCCATGCAGTTCTCCACTGTGGCCTTCAGCTTTCCTGGGTGTAGGAGGAAAGATCCCCAGTGTGGTGTTTACCTCTGTAGGTAACTTCTCAGCCTTCCAAAAAAAATCCAACTCAAGTCAGTGTAGCATTTGACTCCCTAGCTGGGGTAGGGAGAAGTATCTCCCAGGGTGCTGCATTCAGTCTCTTTCCGCATTTGTGTTAAGACTTTTAGCCCAAACACTGTGATGTTACAGTCACACTCGCTGCAGCACAGAAATGTTTCTCCTTCATGGAAGTGCCTCTAAACCCTTTTCCTTCCCTCAGCCACCACTTGGTTGCCCGAGTGTATGAGAGCAAAGCAGAATTCCGGTCAGCTCTGCAGCATGAGAAGGAAGGCTACACCATCTACAAGAACCAGGTGATTACCAGCCACGCCGCACACTTGAGTCCTGTCACTGCAGGGCCAGAATTGAGCAGTTCCACTGCAGACCAGTGCCCAGCTGGACCTCAGGGAGGACTTTCCCTGCCATCTGCTCAGAGCTGTTTGTAGGAATCCTTGTATAGCAGGGGCAGAACTGCTGCCCTGTGCAGTAACTGCTTGCTGCTATGCCAGGAGTCTTTGCCCAGCTTCCTGCAAGTGTGACCATGCTGTACCCATCAGTGGACAGACACTTCTGTCATGGCACAGCCCCATGTTCTGGTGGGGTTTGGAAAGAACTGGCCCGTTCTTCCCATGCTTTGCACCACCAGTCTTTTAAATACCAGCTCCAAGCTGGTTTGGTAGTGGAGCTGTCTCACGGGCTATGCCTGCTCCTGCTCACAGCCCGGCTGCTGCTCAGCGAAACTCCTGCCCCAGCCCAGGGCTGTCTGAGCATGTCTGCAGCTGCATGTGGTGACTCGGCGCTGCTGAGCTGGCTGAAGGCACAGCCCAGTGTGGGGAATGCTGGAATACTGCTCCTGGAAGCACAGCCCAGCGCAGGGAATGCTGCTCATCCAGCAAATGTGCTCCCATTTGATGGAAGTATGGAATGTTGATAATAAGGCTCCCAGAAGGAACTCTTCAGTTGATTTTTGAATGCCAAGGCAGATGAAATTGTGTTCCACTGAGTTCCTGTAGGGATGCTGAGCTGGCAGCAGCCAGGAATGTGCCCTGGGTTGGGTCCTGCTCTCATTTGTGACGTTGAACCATTTGTTTCCCCCTTTTCCATCAGCTTGGTGAACACCATGAAAAGACCAAAGAGAGCTCCGAGTACTTGAAATACCTGACGCAGCAAGCGGTCGCTCTGCAGCGCACAATGAATGAGATCTACAAGAATGGCTCCAATGCCAACATCATGCCACTGAAGGTAACCTGGGAGCAGTTGGGAGTGGGCCATGCCAGCAGGGATTTGCCCAGCTACTCCTGAGGGATACAGAGTGTCAGGAGGGTGTAGTGGCTGTGTCAGGTCAGATCGTTCCTGGGGAGGAGGCCCTGCCAAGGAAGCAGCTCAGACACAATGTGGTACCACCAGTTTGGATGGAGCATCTGCCCCCTCTGAGAGTGTGTTCCTGGGCTCTGCCTCTTTCTCCTGAGCTTGGGCAGTCAGAGGCAGAGAACAGCATCACAGGGTGCCAGAGAAGTGGTGGGAATGTGGAGACAGCTCGTGGGTTGAGAGCCTGGCACACCTCCGCACAACCCTGCTCTGCTGCTGACTCACATCCTGGGGGCAGGTTGCTCAATGCAGAAGAACTTAAGTTTCCTCATGCTAAAAAATGCTGTCATCTCTCACTAGGTGCTTTGTTCTCCTTCCAGGGATGTTGTGGTTGGGGAGGCTGTCTTACCTTACATGGAGCAGGAGTGACTGGCTCTCTTGGGCCAAACCCAGCTGCTCCTACCTGCCTGTGCACCTGGCAGAGCACCCCAGCCCTGGAGTAGGTGCTGACCTGTGTAATGGGTGCGCTCCCTCCTAGGCTGTACCCCAGCAGGCTGGGAAAGAGGGTTCCCCAGCTACAGAGCCTCCCTCCCATGGGAAGGGCAGAGTGGTACAGTGCTCTGTGGATGGGTTTTCTCCCTGTGGAGAACTGGGAAGAGACCCAAGGGATTCATGGCAGTGGAAGGAGCACAAGGACCTCGAATCAAGTAGAGCCACATCCAGGGAATGGGGGCCAGCAAAGAGGCTCCAACCCATAAAAACAGCACTGAAAGTTTTACCCTTGTTACAGTCCTTGAAGGAAGGTAGAAAACCGAACACATTTTGCAAATGGCACTGCTCTATATTTAACTGAAATCATGCAGGGTTCAGCAGGAGGTTCCTGCAGGGACTGGTGGGGAGCTCTAGATCCTGCTTTTCAGCTTATAGATGTAAAGAGGTAGATAATATAAATTATGGCACTTTGCAGCTGTTTGGATGTCATATGAGCCTGAGGTTTTTCTCAGCTGTTGGTAAATGGTGTCTGGACTTGCTCAGAGTCGTCTCTGGGGTCTGACTCCTACAACTTCTTTTCTCTTGCTGTGCAGTTCACAGCTCCCAGTATGGCCAGTGTCCTGGAGCAGCTCAACATTATCAATGGCATTCTCTTCATTCCACTAAGGTACAGTGATTCTTCTGGTTTGTGCCTTTAGAAATCAAGTCATCTTTTTGTATTGTCTTTATTCATGCGAGAGCAGAAATCAGCTCCCCAGGATTTGGGTTTTTTTTAGACAAGATCACAATTCAGGCCCTGATGAGCATCATCAAGACACTATAAACAGTAGGATTTAGATTAATTTTTTAATTATTATAAATTGTCTCTTGTAGTTGAAAATTTGATTGGGGTGGTGGTGGAAATAGATGACCTGAGCTGAGGCTGTGTTGTTCTAAGTCTTTATATAATCACTGATGGTAAAAACACAGCAACAGGAGGCTGCCTGGCCATCACTGAGATGAACCCCCTGCTCTGCCCCAGCTCCACTGATGGGGCACATCCTGATGCCTCTTGGTTCGAATGAACCCAACCAGCAAACCAGGTCCTGGCTGTGCTCAGGTGTGGCTGAGCTGCAGGGGAGAGCAGGTGCAAGGAGTGCATCCTCCTCATTGAACATGATCTTGTCCCTGTGCTTTACCATTTCCAAGGCCAGTCTAATGTCTGCTCCTCTTCCTGCTTTTCCCTTCAGCCAAAAAGACTTGGAGAACCTTAAAGCTGAGGTGCAGCGACGCCAGCAGCTCCAGGAAAGCATGAAAACAGCTGGGGAACAGCTGGAAGCAGAGGACAAAGCTGTGGAGGAGAAAGAGGCTGAGCCGAGCATGCCTTCTGCTGCCATCCCCTTAACACAGAGCTCTGCTTAACGTGTACCTCGCTTTAAAAAAGAAAAAGTTTAAACCACCCTTTTCTGAATCTGGCCCGGGGCTTGAGCAGCTCCTCCTTTTTGACAATGTTATTGCACTGGTACAATTAATACACAATGCAAAGAACTAATCTGAGCAATGTAATCTGTCTGCCCAAGCTTGTGTCTGCCACGCGAGGGGAAGTGGCCAGAGGCAGCACAGACCCGTCCTGGCGCGCGCGGGGCCGTCCTGCCGTGTGTGTGTCTGTGTCGTGTGTGTGTGCAGCAGTTATTTCTACTTTGTACATACGAATTCCAAATGAACTGTCTGGAGGGATGTAACATTTCTCAGGTCATTTTTATGTTGACTAAGGACACTGCTTTGCTAAACCAGTACAGAACCAGCCCCATTACTGTTCCACGTTCTTGTAAAACGTGGATTCCAAGCCAAAAGATTGATTTTATTCTTTTTCCCCCCCAAGTCACTATCCCAGTTTGTGCTAAGAACAGCCATATTTGTGTCGCTCCAATGACTGAAGCCTGTGACGTGTGGAAGTGGGGAATGTACAGCATTTTCTACATCAGGATATAGCCATGGGATTCCTTTAACCATTTTTTCTACGTTTGGTTGGCTGTTTAGCAATTCAGTGGGGTTTTGTAACATTCACATTCTAATTTTCAAGGTAAAGATATAGATAGATATATACATAGATCTATATATATATATATATGATATTCACTGTTCCACCTCTGCTCTGCTTGCTGCTGAGTTAATTGGGATACTGTATCCAAAGAGTGAGGGCTTGATGTTTAAAAAAGCGCACAAAATTCCATTGCAGTGGAAACCCCAGTGCCTCAGAGAGGTGGGAACGCAGCTAAGGGAAGCGAGGAGGGAATTGTCGCTCTAATAAAGTGGGGGGAGAGTGGAGGAAAAGTCAGAAATAGAGGAGACATGGTCTCATTTGTGACAGAGCTGAGGGCCTTGAACCTGACAGAATCACAACCAGAAAGTACCAGGCTCTGGGGCGGGGGTTTAAATAAAAACTGAAGTTCCCCCAGCACTGAAACCTCTGGCAAAGACCTTCTCTGGAGTTTTTGCACACTGGTTTTGGGACTGGCACCAGGAGCTTCCATTGCTGGCAATGGATGGTACTGAATGGCAGGTGCCACTAAAGAAATCCTGTCCCCTCCCCTCACACACACATCCCAGGCGGTTGTCACTGTCCCCAAGCAGGAAGACTGTGGCCACTGCAGGCCCTGGGATGCCGACAGAGTTGAATGTCTTGTTTTCCAAGCAGACGAAGCTGTAGAACAACCCCGGGCCCGCCGCAGCCCTGCACTGCCGGTGCCCAGCCTCTCCCTCCCTCGCGTTGTCTGTCATGGATCGTGCCCCGTGCTAATCCGCGCTGCTTCTTTTACTGACCTTTGGAGCCAAGTGCTGTCCCTGTGCTCTGTACCCTCGGTTTCCTGTCCGACCTAACAGGTATTTGTAACTCGGGGTGTGGGGGTAAGGAGGGAGCAGCCTCTGAGGTGTTGGAGGCAACAAAGCAGAGTCTTCACTGCAAATGAACTTGCTCCTATTAGAAAAATTCTGAATTTCCTGGAAAGCAATCAATAAATGACTACAGTGCATCTTTCCTACAAGATTTTTCTTTTACTAGTGTCTTTCAGTCCATTAAAAGCTTTTTAAACTATTTTAGGTACTTTATTGGTTTTTTTACGATTTGGTGCAAGGTATTGGTACAGCTCTGGAGTCACCACTCCTGGTTCCTTTGAGCAGAAGCCAGAGGAGAGAACAGGTTGAGGTGAGCTGGAAGCTTTAAAACTTGTAAACCAGTACCCAAGTCCCAACCCCAGGTGTGAGGGGCAGGACCCACCCTCTGCTATCAGAATCTGTTTGTGCTAAGGGAGAGGAGTCACCTCCAGGGGAAGAGGGGGGAGCAGGGACAGGGGGGCTTGGGGGATGTTGTACCCATGTGAAATGAAACTGAAGGATGCAAGTCCCAGCTACTGAGGCTCCAGTGCCAACAGCTGCCAGGGTAGAGCAGGCTGGTAATAACTGCATTTACCAACGTACCCCTCTCGACCTCTTTCAAGGTCTGGGTGTTCTCATTACTCTGTTCACAAGTTCTTAAAAAAAAAAAAAAAAAAATGTAAAAACTGACTCAAAGGAGCCCTGGCCCACAGCTGGACCAGAGGTGGGCAGATGTTCAGCCCTAGAACAACTCAGCTGCAAAGCCACCTTTGCTTCTACTTCGTGTAGGTACATGTAGCCCACCTCACTCAGGTTTGGCCCAGGCAGGATTTAAGCCCCATGTGAGCCACAGGAGCCCTGAGGCCCCACTGTCCCCAGGACTGACAGCAACTGCTACAGCAGCAAAATGAAGTAATTCAAGGGAAAGATCAAATCCTCAGTAATCCTGAAGGAGGCACCTGGAAATACACTACTTGTAGCCTCCTGCCTCTCCTTCCACTTAGATGTCATCAGACACATCACACACCATAAAAGCTACAACTTTCCAAGAAACAGTCACCTGTTAAACCATCACGGCATTCGCTGGTTACATTCTGGGGGGGAAGCCTGTGCACCCAACCATGTCACCCCACCAAACTCCCAAACCCGTGTGTCGCTACATTCAGCCCTGTCTGCTCAAGAATGTTTTAATGCCCATCCATCAGAGCTATATCAGGACTGGAAACAACTGGTAGAAACAACCTCACACACCTACAGAGCTACTGTCACCACAGCACTCACTGCACAAGAAACAACTTACCAAACTGAGGGGGGAAATTAAATTCAACTGCCCAGATTGCTCATGGCAACTCACACCTGAACCTCCCTCATGCTCCCTGTGACAAGCTGACTGTGCTTGTGGACATAAAAGGCCGTCCTTCCAACCCCCATTCCAAAAACTGCCTCTGTGCCACCCTGTCACCCCAGCTGGGATGGCCCATGCATGTACTGGCTCTGGCAGAGCCCAATTGCAGTTGTTTTTCTCAAATGCAAGTGGGTCATCTCCAACTGTCCATCCCACAGCTCTTCTGCTTTCAAGCACCACCATACAAGCTGCTTCCACAGACCTCAGCTGGCGGGAGCGCCCTTTCATTTTCTCCCCACATCAAGCCCAAGGGCACGTCTGTGCTCTTCCATCAATGAAGATGCACCCATTCCAGTTCAGGTCACTGACCCATCTCCAAGCAGCACTTGAGGCAATTAAGGCCGAATCACAGCAAAAAAATCAAAGCCAAGCACACACCAGCTGCAAGACCCCAACAGCAGAACAAATGTTTCCAGAGCCATCCAGTGCCTTGGCTTTCCAGGCACCCCCCTCCCCTGCACTGGACCTGTGCTGCCTCAGGAAGCCAGGAGTGATCACTTTGAAGATTCATGGCAGTGCACAATCAGCAGCCTCAACAGCTCCAACATCCAGGTGCAGAACAGTCAAAGGCAGCTTCTGTTGGGTCTGTGGTAAAGAGAGGGTCAAGAAAAAACCCAACAAACCCCAACTAACCAGGGAAAGGCAGCACTGGGACAGCCCTTAGGGGTGGTCCCCTATGGCATGAGCAGACCATGGGCACATAGGCCCCAGGGATCAGCCCAGTGCGGGGGGACAAGGCTCTCCTGACCACCTGTGAAACCAGCTCAGCCCACACAGAGCATCTCCCATAGTACCTCACTGCACCCAACCAAACAACAAAACCTCTCACTACTCCAACTGCCACCAACAGCCTCAAAACTGCTTCCCTTGTCCTCAGGTGAGCTCAAGTCAAATTAAAATTAGAGCAAAGGCAAAGCAGGTATGGAGCAAAACTGGAGGGTGAAACACCAATAGCTTTTTTCAAAATAGTTTTAATTCTTGCATCCAAGGAAACAAAACCACATCTAGTTTTATATGCATTTAATAGTTTACCAATTGGTACAATAAGATTTTTTTAATATGCAGAAAACATGAATAAATTTTGTTTTACACAGTCTGAGAGCAACAAATCTTACTGTAAAACACAGAGCAGTATTATATACATTCCTTTACCAATTTTGTTTTAATTGTGTCAATAGCTTTAGTTAACTCCTACAGCTGGGAACTGTTCTCTCCAATTGCAACCTCTAACAGCGCTCGAACAAACATCTGACATTTGCCTTCTCAATGTTCGGATCAACTCTAAATTGTGAGGATTTTGCTAACTTCTCTTCAGAATGAACTCGGGGAAGCCTGAGGGACGGGCAGGACAGGAAAGCAGCTACTTACATGACACAGTGGAAAGATAAAAAGGCCAGTTAAATCCAGTTGTGACTTGTAAATCCAACTCAACCTTCCCCGCTCCTAACATGTTTATCCTTACCATTTTATGCACACATTCTTGCTA
>JAOXXN010000246.1:10714059-10726198 GCA_026770055.1 Myrmophylax atrothorax | reverse complement strand
CCATCCCACCCCTCTATGCACGTGCTCTTGCTACAGGACTCTCAGTATTGATTGAATACACGGACGTTATGTACAGCTGGACACAACAGCTCACTCCAAGGGCGCTTTTCCTTCACTCAATTCAGCATTTGCAATATTCAAATCATTAAAGGATTACCAAGCCACCACTGTCTACTAAAACAAAGTATATTTCCTTTTAAACAGCTCTCAGGTGAGTCAGGAGCTGTCTAAGAGTGATTTCTCAGGTGGTTCACATGGACAGGAGGAGGCAGAGGGCAGGCAGGGACCCCCTGCCCACAGCCCTCACTACCAAGTGGGGGTTATTTTCCTTTCCTCAGTGCCCCGAGCACACATTGGTCACACCACACACAAAAGCAGGACGGGTTTGTTTCACCTTCTAAAGTGCAAGATGCTTTTTATAAAACATCAACTTCCAGATTCTGTCTAAAACACAATAAATGTTGCACTTTTCAGCCCATGTGGCAGGGCCTGGGCTGGGTTAAGCCCAGGGGTCTGCAGTGGCTCCCCAGTAACACAGGCCAGAGGTGGGCCCTGGTGAGTGTTGCCAATTTTAGTCAGAAGTGCCAGAGAAGCAGTGACCCTCCCACTCCCTCCAATACACTTTGCTCATAATTGACCCAGTAACCTCATGGTTGCAGTTCTGATCACAGCAAAGGCACAGCATGAGCTGACAGAAACAGTGGGGAAAGCTGAACAGTGATGTCCCGGAGCGACGCCGGAACCCTCACCCTCACACCTCTGGTGTGGCTCTCTCCCCTCCTACCAGGGCTTCGGCTCTGGTCCAGCGGGGACCATCCCTGAGATCATTCCCTGCTGCCCCAGGAGAAGGCTCACTCTGCACGGCAGCAGTGATGCTGGGGCTGGTTGTCCTGGTAAATGCTTGCTTGCTACAGGGAAAAAATGCAGTAGACAACTTCCACATCACAGGTACCTTTAATTTCTCATTCAGGTTTGAGTTATGTACATGAGGGTGGTTTACTTTAGACTTAAATAAAGTTTCTAGGTCCTACCAGGAATTAAACAGATGTTACTAATTTACAGTTGCAGATGCATGGAGGGATTTAAGATGCACTACTTGTGTATCTGGAATTCTCTAATAGGACAAAAAGCAGCAAATGTTTCCAGTCCAAGCAGCTAACAAACGAAACAGACTTTATTCGTGCATGCTTAACTGCAGCAACACACACCTAGAATGACAGAAACCACTGGATTTAAGAGATTAGCCTGGATCTTAAACTGGCTCTGAAAACCCCCACATCAGAATGCTGCTTCTTCCACCCCTTTCCCAGAGGATCCCACACTCCCATCCAGTTCCTCCCACATAACAACGGGTCCTTCTGGGGCGACTGTGGAAGTTCCCCCTCACCAGTGCAGTGTGTTCACCCTCCAGCCCACCCTAAGCTGGTCAGGTACTCTAAGCTTTAAAAGGGACAGTTCAAAAGCCACAGATTAAACCAAAGGAATAAAATAAAGCACAAATTCACCTGTTAAAACATCAGCCTCGTAATTCATTGTATTGTCAATTTTAAAGTGGATTTTTAAAAAGACCTGGTTAGTTTGATAAGTATTGTAATTCTTTGTTATCTACAATGGAATCTGTCACAAAAATGCTGATTAAAATATTAATTTATAATATTTTCATTCATTTCAGATCAAAATATGTAACTTTAGGGATATGCAAATTAAAAACTGTGTACACCAAACAACATAAATACTAGTAACTGAGCTGGGCTGGTTTTGCTGATAGGATTTGGGTTTGGTTTTAGTGTTTAGCATCATTCCACCAGATGGAAGTGGGCTTTGTTCATGGTGTTTTTCTCTTAGAAGCCTGTATGGATCTGACTTGCCACTGTCAGCTGAGTCTCAAGGTATTTAGTGCTTCCTTTAAAGCATTTAAATGCAGCAGCCCAAGGTATTTCTCCATATGCAAACCCCAGGATGTTTTTATTGGAGCCACATTGCTAAGGTGAGGATCACCTCATTGTCAAAGGGTTTCCAAGGAGGCACTGAGGAAACTTTTGTATACCCCAACTTCCTGCCAGTGAATGAGGGAAGAGTCCTTTGATCCTGCTGTGTAATAGGAATTGCACATCTCTAACAAACATGGAAAGCAAACAGCAAGTTGGACCATGGCAGTCATTTGGGAGAGGAAGCTCTACTGGAAACTGGATCACTAAACTCTAGTGGGATGGACAACTCCTCCTGGAAGTTTGTCTAGCATAAAAAAATCCAAACAAAAAAACCATTTAAACTTAGTTTAACAGCACAGCTTAACCAATGACCAAATAAAAAATAAATACATTTATCACATCAGCTGCTACTAAGATTTGTTGTCTTATTTCAGGTTTACAGTCAGTTCTATAAATATACCAACCCTTGCGTGATAGGAGGCCAAAACAAGTGTTTTCTGTTGATTTGGCAAATGTTTCATGACAAATATTCCAGAGTTTAATTTATTTCCATTAATTACATATAAGGTTCAGAAGATTCTGAATTGCAGCCTTATTATCTAGTATTCTTAGAGAAGATTTATTAAGCACACTTAAGTGATGTTACATAGATACACATTTCTGAAAGAGCCCTACAAAACTTTTCCCAAATGAGGTCACCAATTCAGGCACCAACAGACAGCAGAAAGAAAAACAGGTAAATTATCCAACATAACGACACTGTCAACTATTCAGTTAAGTGCCCTATTCCAATCATCCCACTTCTGCCTTCTCAGGTCTGATGTGACCAATGCCAGCCCATGTTCTTAAACCTATGGTACTTCTAGACAACGTATGTAAATTTACAGTATACAATTTGGATTCACCATGCATGAATACTTTGTGTGTAACATTTAATAAGCTCAATCTACATCCAGAATAATTTACATGAAAAGACAATATTTATTTAAACAGAGCTCAATGGGTAACCATGGTATCTGAGTGCATCCAGAGGAAAAGGGGTCACTGTGAACTCCATCAGCGGCACTCCCACACTTTTACTGTTTGATCTACACTCCCAGTCACCACGTACGGGGCTGTCTTGTGGAAATCTGCCAGGAGACAAAAGCTCACATTACCAATGAACCCAAAACCTCAGCACTTCCCACTCTTACTGAATGGCACTGATTTTTCAAAATAATTCTACCAGCTCAAAGGCTAAATTCCAAAGCTCATTGTGGCTGTACTTCTGCAGGCAAATTCTCTCATACTGTAACTTTGTAAAGAGTGAAAATCTACTTTCAGTTCAACTATAAATGAGCTTTCATGTAAAAGAAGTCAAGGCAAAGTTACAAAACATCTCACACTGATAAAACCCTTCAATTCTACCAGGAGACAGAACTTCAAGTATGTAATACGAGGTGTTCAAAAGTCGGGAAACTTGACCTTTTCTTTTTGCTGCAGACAGTACAGTCTGTAAGCTACTGTTCAAAAATGTACAGTGTATTGTTCCTCAGGAGATCCCCAAATATTTCATATATACAAATAAATCTGGGGCTGGCTCAGAGACAGGACAAGGAAGTTTAAGCTAAAGAAATCTGTCTCACTGTAGAAAGAGTCAGAAAATCCAGCTGTAAACTGAGGCAGCCTGTTCCAGATTTAAGCAGGCCCTGCTAGGATTCTGATGTACTTCAACTCACACTTTTCCTAACCCATTCTATTGCTCTCCTCAGCCATTTCAGGGGGAAGTCAAGCCCTGCATTTAATTAGACTTGCCAGTTTGGTCAGGGAACCTTAGCAGCCAGCTCCAGGCTCCCTGCTGACCAAACTCACACAGCTCTGCAGAAGGAGCTACAGATTGCCAGGGAAACAGAGGCAAAAACAACAGAGAAGAGTCCAGATCAAAGGCAGATTTGCTGAACAGGGAGGGGTTGTTTTGTTCTGGCTTCACCAGGGCAAGGGGGAACTAATGTCTAGCAAGAACTGGTAACACCAACCAGGAATGCCCAGGAATTCAAAGTAATTTTTTCTAACTGTTTTGTGCACATTCCCACTTTCTTCCTTTTGCTGGGCAAGCACTGGCAGTAGAGCACTCCCCAGATGCCTGCTCGCTCTAGTGACAAGTTCCAGAGCTCCCTGGCAGTTAACATCCTTATCCATGTGCAACACTGGCAGCAGAAGTGGAAAAATCCAGCACACTCCAACTCCTCTATGTCCTTATTTGATTAACACACACACACAGCACAAGGTGTCACTAGAGCTCAAAGGTGAATTCCAGCCTGGCACCCAGCTGCAGCTCTGGCTCTGCCCTGGCAGCAAGCACGGGGAGCAATACGTACCCAAAGAGGTAACAAAGTGTTCGTGCGCGTTGAGCGTTTTCATGCATCGCTTGTTCTTGAAGTCCCAGACACGGAGAGTCTTGTCATCAGCACAGCTCAAAATAAACTTTCCCCCAGAATGGAACAGGACGCCACGTACCCAGTTATCATGGCCCACCTTGTGCACAAGGAGAGATCAGTGAGCAGGTGCAGGCTGAGAGCTGAGCATCCCACACCTCACACTACGGCACACCGAGGGACCCCCGCCTGGCCCCACAAGGACAGCACCAAGCTCCTCAAACCCTTTAGAACTCACAGTTTATCTCCAGTTTCTATTATTACACCTCTATCAGCTCTCCCAACAATGTGTGTTCCTGTCCTTGAAGGCAAACAAACAGCAGTCCTCATGTGATCTGCACCAATTCTGTTCTCCATGCCCAGCACCACCACCCAGTCCCACTGGAATCCAGCCTGGGAACAGCAGGCTATGGCCCACAGGAAGTCCCACACATGGGAACAATACAACATTTTACAGCAGACAAATTTCAGATTATTATCAGCGTTTCTGCAGACAAAACTGAGCTACTCATCACAGGACAGCATTCACAGTGTGGTTTTGGAGATTCTCAGTATTTCTCAGCAACAACAACATCTGAACTACAGAAGCCATTAAAACTGTATTTCCAGCAATTGCCTTATTTTCATAACTCTGCCTTCTCTTGAAAACATAACATGCAAGATAATACATTTCATTAAAACTGGTTTTACATACTCAGCTATGACCGCCACAAAAACACCAAAGGACTTACAAGTGTCATAAGGCACATGCCAGTGCTAATGTCCCACATCTTAATGGTCTTGTCTCTGGATCCAGACAGCAGAAAAGGCCCAGGCTTGCCACTCTTCTTAGTCTATAGAAAATTATGGTTTAAGTTATGGCATAAGTGGAATGGAAGGGGGATGTGGAGAAAGGGAGCAGATCCCTTCCCAATGCTATTTCTTAGTACCAAAATCAGACTATGACAGCTTACAGCAAATAAACTCACGCTACCCAAGCTGGGTCACAGGCATTGGTACTAATGCTAGGAGAATTACACCAAAATAGGAATTAATCTGTTAAAAAAAATGGTTGCACATCCTGCTGATGCTACAACCTAAATTACACTTGGAATACACACTTGCCTACTGCAAGACATCCTCTGTTAACATTAGGCACAGCTCAAGCTCCACATCTTGGGACAAGCCAGGATACAGCCCACACATACCTTTGTGTTCGCATTCCTCATAAAATGCAATGAGGCAGGATGAAGAACTTCTGAAAACTTCCTATCTGGAGGCATTTCTGCATGTACCTGTGCATGGTGTTGCCCACAGACACGCTCCAAGTCATTTCTATGTGTAGCCATGCACAGTGTGACTGATGGCCCAGCTCTAAGTCATCTGTGTGTGTATCCACACACGGTGTGGCACATGGCCGAGCTGCCGGGGCCACACACCTGTCCCAGGTGTGCAAGGAAGGTGCTCCCGTGCAGGCTGTGCCCGATCCCACCAGCAGGGGGCAGGGGACGCACCACGACAGGGCCCTCGGCAACGGGGACACTCAGAACTTCGTTTTAATTACTTATAACTGAAAAATTATAAGGATCTTTCAAGGATTCAAGCAAAATTTGACTGAAATAACCTGTAAAACCCATCACTAGACAAGTCCCTGTGTTCGGTGAAGCTACTTCTCCCCTGGGGTGTGCGTGACCTTTGGAGGTGGAGGGTGAGACAGCAATGTCAGGTGGGCTGACTAGAAACTGGAGTTAATTTCTAGTTAATTTCTTCTACACTTTGACATCCTTAGGAGAAATGTTTTGCTGGCCTTTAGCAAGCCTTTCTTGAGGCTCACCAGAAGAGGTATCTGTGATCACACAAATAGGGATTCATTTTAGTTACAGAACGCTTTCTCCCATCACTAACTGTGCAGCAGGACACAGCAGACAGAACTTGACTCCAGCACAGTGCACCCACGACAGCTTCATTCTGAATTCCTGACTGACTCCTTCCCTCTGCTAGCTCCCAATTGCTAAGCATCCTTATAATCTTCACTTTATGCCAGAACAGCTGCCTTCCACGTTTCTTTGCTGCAATATGAAAGAGTGGTCCCACTCTCACCCTTCGCAGAACACAGTATGTCTCCAAAGATCACTTTCACAGCTGGATCCTGTGAAGCCAAGATAAGGATTCACTGCACGCCAAGATACTCAGCCAAAGTACCCATACACCTGTTGTACCTGTTGGGCCCTCTGAGCCCAAAGCTCAGTCGCTGTCAGCGCTACACAGAGCACGGACAAGGCTCCCTGTGTGTGCTTGTGTAACAGCCTGGGAATGTTACCTCTGATCCTGTAGCTTCTGATATGGTGGAGTAGGAGCTCTCGGGAGCCCAGGAAATGCATTCTACCACATGCTCGTGCTCTCGGAGCTCAGCTTTGCATTCCTTCGTCGCTACCACCCACACGCGCACCGTCTGGTCGTTGGAACAGCTGGCAATCAAGGTGCCATCCTGGTTGGGCCGCACCATGCGCACCCATTCTCTGTGCCCCGTGAAAGTCTTCACACAGTAACTGCCAAAAACCAAAACAAAACAACCAAACCCACAGCATGACTCAACCACCATCAAATAACCCACTACACATGCCTTGGAAATTTTAGGACACTTAACTTAGTAGTTCAGATAAAATATTTTAGTAAACACATGTCCATTCTGGCTGGTCATGGATGAGGCCATAAACAGTTCATAGAAAGGACACTGACATGAGAAAGAAGTGACCACTAGGAAATGGCAAATTCTTGTTAAGGCAGGAAGCTTGGGGGGGGAAAATAAAGGTGACAGACTATTTGCATCAAATAGATATTTTAAGTACAAGTAGAGATTTACAGGTCATTCAGATATTAGAGAGAGAACTGATCAATGAAACAAGCAAGACAACAAAAAAGCAATAAAATCAGGAAACACCTTGGTTTGCATAAGAAAGGTAATAGATGCTCCCTCCTCTAAAGTCATTGTTAACCAGCAAATTTGTTTTCCTAACTAGTCCTGAGTTCTACCCATAGCTCCCAGAAAGACAAACCCATTAGTACTGACTAATTAAAACTAACACCTAAACTGCTGTGTCTAATGATTGAATTAGTCTAAAGGGCACAACATTATTCCTCAAGTCAAATAATGTCTGCTGACATTGGGATTCCTGTGGCCCATTTCTATACAAAGTGGTTTCTGCTTGCTTTGTTCCAGTGTTGCTGTTTGCCCAAAAGTGCACTTACCCTGTCTGGACTTCCCACATTTTGATAGTTTTATCCCTCGAGGCAGAAACTATATGATCTCCATTGGGCATGATGGCTACTGAAGAAACATTATGGTCATGACCTAAAAACAAAATAAAACCTTCACTAAGTGGCAATGGCAGAGTTTTCACATAGGACACAGGACTTGTCATTTCTTTATCTTGGGCAAGTAGCCACAGCACTAGTGCATGTTTTATGGTATAATCTTTACAAGCAAACTTGGGGGTTTGTGAAATAATCATCCATATTTTTAGAACTCACACAGTCCAGACTCTGAGTATCCTTTAAAGTTGCTTTCTGTTTACTTGGGTTTATCTATGAGTGGGTGTTTATTTTTCTAACTCTCAAACATTCCCTTTTCCTACTCACCACTTCTACAAGATGGTACTAAAAGCAAGAAAAATGCTTTTACATAAGACCAAAATAAAATATTTGCTGTTACTATTAGAGAGTTGTGGTTGTTGCACTTTCCCATTTTTCCTATGGCTTTTGAACTCAGTGCAAAGGGCAGGTTCCTGTGTGATCAGACACAAGCAGCAGCCACAACTCCTGAATGCTCCCTCCTGCAGCCCTGCATCAGGGACACAGAGGGATGAAGGAGGTAATCTTCCACTGATTTGAAGGCAGCTTTATTGTCCAGTTAGCATTTAAGATTTAGTGCTAAAATCCCTCTAACCATTTCATTTCAATATCATTATGGGATGCTTCCCACTGCATCATGCATAGCAGACTTGAGATGCTACTTCATTCCTTAGGTGCTACGTGTATCCTCTATTTACAGAGCACTCAAAGCATCAAAATATCCCCTCTCTTTCTTTTGGACAATACTCTGGTCTATAACCCCTTTCCACATCAGCAGTTTTCCCGGATAAAAAAAAAGAAATAAAAAAATCTCACTTTACAGACTGCTAAATCAATCCCTTTATACCTTACCATGCATAGTTCTGATGCACTCAAAGCCCTGGAAATCCCATAGCTTAATGGTCATATCAGCAGAACAGGAGGCCAAGAGTTTGCCAGTGTGGTCAAAGGAAATATCTTGCACAGAGTCTGTGTGTCCCTTCAGGGTTCGCTCGAAGTCTCCTGTCTCATAATCCCACACCTGACAAGTGAACAGACAATTGGTCAGCAGCAGCCCATTACTCTTTGTGTTCTCCAGCCTCACATTTGCACTCTGCAGGCCAGTCTGACACCTTCTTCAATATTTAATTGAGCAAGAGACGAAGACAGACAGCCCTAAAAAGGTTAACAGCATCAAAAAATAAGCATTCTTCTTATGTAATTTTGTTACTTATAAATTAACTGAAATCCTGCATTTTGAAACTGCTTTCAGGCCATCTGAAAGCATTACAAAACCAGGAGGACAAGTTTCATTGTATATGGAAGTCTGAATACCCAGTACCCTTAAAAATAAAGAAGACCAATTTAGAAAACACCGGACAGAACAAATCCACTTTGTACAGACTGTTTTTCTCGATCTCTTTCTGTGCCAGCTCTCTAACTCTAGCAATACAGCCCACTTGCAGTCGTGGGGAAAGGATCATCTTTAAAATCCCCTTCATCATTTTGCAGCTTTACTGTCACTCCAGGATTCACTTGCTTTCTTCAGAACCAACCAGCAAATATTTTGCATACCACAAAGCAATACTCAAAATGCCTTGGGTTAGGGGGGATAATCCAAAACCTTCTGAAGGGTTTGATACACACACATTCAGACATTCAGAGATTACAGAACTGCTCAGAGCTTAAACAAATGTTTGCAGTTAACAGCTGCAGGACAGCATGCAGTCCTGTTCTCACCTCCTAATTAAGTCAGTCTCCCATCATCTAACCACAAAGCCTTTAAAACAGAGCAAGCTCCTACAGATTGTACTGTACCTCTCTTAAGCACAAAATTGAGATATTTCATTGTAAATCATATCCTAAACAAAAAACAAACCCCCAAAATACACACAAACAAAGTGGGCGTTCCATTCATAAGAGAATAAAAATAAAGCTTATTAGGCCCTTCTGTAACATCCACCACACACAGAGCTGCTGCTGTTTCACCTGGCCCTGTCTGTTTGCTGCAGAAACAGGAACAGGTTAAAGTTATCTAAATCCACATTAGCTTCATTACTTTTTCCTCAAGACACGGGACAGTAAAATACCCTTTAAGACATTAATTTGACCAGTATAAAACTAAAATTTGTAGATTATAGAGGGCATCATACTTGAGAGAACTGTCCCTGAAGCAGAACCAAGCACAAACAACCTTCCACCAATCCAGAATGTCCAGCCTGATACACTGATATCAACTGTTACAGTCTCTGACTTGCTTAGTTCATTTCTCTGGAGCACACACATACCTTTATTGTGGCATCCTCTGAAGCAGAGACCATAACACTGAAAACTGGATGGAAAATGACTCGAGTGACAGGACTCCTGTGCCCACTCAATGCATACTTCTCTGGAGGACGAGGAATCCACTCCTTAGGGTCTCGTTTCTGACCAAGAGGTCCACCTGATGTAAATTCTTCCTTAGCTTCATTCAGCTTCGATTCTAATTCCATTACCTAAGTGCATGAATTTTAAAGAGACCATTCATTTCTGGTTTTAAACAAGATCTAATTCACCTTATTGCATTAATAATCCAAATAACAACTGACTCCTAAACTCACATTAAAGCAAAGACTGCATGGACCCAACACGACTACCAACATTCAGTAGCATTGGTGTTCTTAAAAATCAAACCTAAATTAATCCTTTATAGTTTATTCTTTAATAATTTATAATTTGTTCTTTAATAATTCAATCATTAATCATTTATTCTTCTCAAATTTCCAAATATTTTCACAGGAAAAAAAGAGTTCTACAAAATCACCTTCACTCACTGTACAAACACATTTGAATTATTATTGTGCCAACAAGGCTGTGCCAACAAAAAGGGATGTTACTGCAGGAATTGTGTCCCCTCTGGAGCTGGCACGCACGTTAACCAACAACAGAGACACTGGAGGGCTAATAGACCCTTGCTGTATTAACAAGCACAAGAGACAGGTCTTCATTGTTAACACACTGATTTTAGGGGATTTTTGCTTTTAATACTGTCTCAAAGCACTGAAGCACAACTAAATAGAGCTTTGTACTCTCCACTTGCAGCAGAATCCCTCACTCTAATGCACTGGAGCTAATGGCTCCTTCCCTCTCAGGCCATGGCCAAAGACAAGGGGCAGCAGTGATTCCTCCTCCACTGTAACCCAGCCAGGCCCTCTGCACACACAGCTATTCCATCTCCATACTCACCAACTGCCTCAAGGCACCTCCTGCCTTTCCAGCTTCAGGACTGCATATGCCATCCATAAACTGAAGCCCAGGAATTTTTACAAAGACACTGAGAGGGTGACTCTGCCAGTCCTGACATAGACAGAACACTTCCTATGACATGGATTGAGATATTTTCCCCACTCAAGCCATCAACGTTCATCTTTGAGGCATCATTGCCCAACCACTGCACTTGGCTGACAAGGAAAATACAGAACATTCTGCTCAGTGCTAACTTTTTACACAAATAAATCCAGCAGATCTCTACATACCTTCTTTTGTAATCTTATAACAGATGTCCACTTTTTTTCCAGAAGTCCAGCATACTTCTTATCTAACTCTTCATTCTGAGGAGAAGCATTTAAATAATGAAGCACTTAAATAAGAAGAAAAGCAATACATAAAAACAAACATCAAGGGCACAGAAGAGTAACTAAATGTTGCACTTTCTTTCCATGTGCAAAATGACAATCTCATACTAGAATAATCCTAAATTAGATGCAGAATAACACAGGCATAGGGAAATATCAATGTCATGCTTTACTCCATAAAAGATGAAAGCTCTGGGGACTGGCTACCTTGGTCAGAGACCAGATGTTAACCTACTACTTTAGGGACACTTGTAAAAGCTGGAGTTATCTGCATTAATAATCCATACAAAAATTAAATCCCTCTTTACAGAGCTATACTTGAATCCTTCCAATTTACTCAAATAATTTCAGCCTTTAACTTTTTTTTTTTCATTTTAGTATAGCCCACTCCAATACAGATTTTCTTGCTAAAAAAGTCATGTGAAACTTTCAGCAACTGCATTTTCTCTTTCCCTCAGGACCATCTAGCCTATTTAGATTGCCTTCCTAACCTTTGGGAAGAGAAAACTTAATTAGGTTGATAGATAAGGCAGATAGGGGAATGGTATTACGATTTTCAATTATAAGTATGGTATTTCAATTTGTCATTTCTAGTTATTTATTAGATACTGGAAACAGAATAGAGAAATTAAGCCAAATTTCAACCAAACATTTTGTGAAAAGAACAATGCAAGACTTGTGGCAGAGAAAAGATAAGGATTTTTCCAGAGTCAGCACACTGAAGTTTACCACTCAATGCAGCTGTAGCTGGATGAAATGCACACCTTCTATGCCAACAGGTGGCAAGATTAAAAATTCTACCAATGATCATCCATGACAAAGACAAGTCAACAGAATGAAGTTGCAAGAAATGAATGGTGTGAATCACTGG
>JAOXXN010000246.1:10697610-10709135 GCA_026770055.1 Myrmophylax atrothorax | reverse complement strand
TGGTATCTACGACATGCAACTATAGCACTCCTCTAAAAATAACAGCCACTGTGTTTGTAAGGCCATCCTTGACATGTCACCAAGTTAGAAATACATTTTCCTACTCAAATGTAAAGTAATCCCAAATTTCTCCAGTAGCCCTGACAGACACTTCCCAACACGTGGGCTGCTCCAGGATGTAACTCTGAATTGTTAGTGTGAAACAGATCTCAGTACTAGATAAATTGCAAGAGCTACAGGGCAAAGCAGCTACTCCTGCTATTAGCAAATTACAGCTGAGCCACAAGACAACAAACAACTGATCTACAGGATCCCACTCCTCTGCAAAGTGACTGTTCCAAGCACCCTGCTCAGTATTGCTGACTTTTTAGCTACAAAGCCAATTGAACAGAAGGCAAAGTATTTTAGGACACTCTCCTTCATACACACCTGAGACAAAAACAAAACAGAATGAAAACAAACAAAACCCACCACAAACAAACAAAAAAACCCCTCAAGCAAATATGTCCAAACCCAAAAAGCCCAAAAGGACCAACATTAGTTATACACAAGTGCCACCATGTACACTGCCTTTTTTCAGCTGTAGCAGACTTTGTGACATACAGACTTCAGCAGAGCAAGACTAACCAGTCCTCCTCCATCACCTATTAGGGCTCCCCATCATCAGTGTGTTTCCCACACGCAGCTCAGCCATCAGAGGCAGTGAGGGCTCTCAGAGAGCCCTGGGGAACAGAAACAACCCACAAAGAACCACCACCTGTTCATTACACCTTGCCCAAACCCAGTCACTTTAATAGAAGCAGCTTATTGTGACTAAGGCAGGGTCAAGACAGAGTTACATCTTTTTTGAAAGAAAAGATGTCTTTGCATGAAAATTTTACTTTGGTCTGTGTTAAATTCAGGAAAAAGCAGACTGAACTTAAATAGAGCCATCCAAGGAATAACAGCTACTAATTAAGTGTAAACCAGAATGTGCCCTTTATTAATAGACCCACTTACACTCCTCTAAGTTGCAGTTTATAATTTAAAACATGTTTGACTCCCTATCTATACATTGCACAGATAAAACCTCTGCATAGGGACAATCTTGCAAAAACAGAGGGCTACAGGTGTTCTCAGCAAGATCAGGTGTCCTTGTAAGCTGTTTAAAACTGGGAGCTGGACCTGGCTGAATGCCTGACACTGGAACGGGTATGACACATCCAATGGCCGCCTCTCACTCCTCCTGGCAGCACAGGATCTGCACGGTTTTCTAGAACAAACTATTCCCAACCTATACACAACAAACCCCTCCACTTCACCAACAGCAGCAGATCCTTAACAGACAACTGCACCTCATCCTAAATGCCCACCTTTCCCCTCAGCTACAGATCAGCTTTTATACTCAGGACTGGTAGAAATGTATGAGCAATACAGATACAAAACCCACTTCAATCTTTAAATGCTGCAGGACTGAAGAGTGGCATACTAAAGCATAACCTTTTAGAAAAAATTATTCAAAAAGAGACAGCAAAAAACATCACAGGCCAGAATTTTGCCCTGTATAACCTTCTAAAACACACAGAATTACTGATGAAGAGCAACAAAGTGGGCAGAAATACCAGAACAGCTGAAGAATCCTCTCCTGTAAGGGAAGGTGGAAACAGCACAGGTTCTTCTGACCTTCCCATTTGGAGAAGAAAAAAAAAAAAGAAAAGGAAGACCCTCTGCCTCCCCTCCCATCTTCCTAAACTGGGATTCAGAGATTCCTGAGCCTCACCACACCAGCCTGTCACTGGAGCCAGCTGCCCTGGCCACAAGCCTCGCCCTGCTGAGGACACTCTCACTGCCACTGCAGTGCTCCAAGCCTGCCGGCCGTGCCCCCACAGCCAGTCCCACCTGGGGAGTGGGACACCCCCCCCACTTCTGCACTGGCTGCTGGCAGGGCACCCAGCCAGCCCCACACCACGCTGTCAGAGGGCATCACCGACCTGGTGTGGGCAGCAACACCCTCTTCCTGAGAGTGACTAACAGAGCCCAAGAGGCTGACAGACAGCTGCTGCTTCCTGGCTTCAAACACCGGGTCCTTCCGCTGATGGGTATCAGCGCGGTTCAAGTGCTTCCCAGATCACTAAAAAACGTTGCAATAACTTAATGACAGACCTGCTAACCATTCATAAATGCACCGACAGCAAATTGAAACAGGTTCAGCCCCATTTGTTGGCTGAGACAGCTCTACAGCAGGTATCCAAGCACAAAGCTACACACACAGTCACAGCAATGAACTAGGGAAAAAAATAATCACTTTGAGGCAAGAGATTGTCAGAATTCTCCTCAGTTCATGATATGTCATGCCAATAAATGAATGGCTTGGCCTGTAGGTATTTCTATGACAGTGTTCATACTTGCTTCAGGAGACATTTAAATATTATTTTCCACAAGTATTCACCAAATATAATTGAGAAGCAGATTATGGAATTGAATTAACTCATGAGCATTTTAGTCTCAACCTGTCAAAAATACCTGTTCATTTACATGAACTGGCACCAAGCAAGAGTAAAGTAACACAAATTAAAATTCCTAAGAGAGCCCATTCTGTACACATAAAAAAAGAAATCAAATTTAGTCTGTAAATTCCTTCACAGTTCATTATGGTTTTGCTTAGCAGAGCACACTGGATGCTAAAACAGTACTAAAATTTGGTTTGAATCCCTATGTCTGGCAAAGACACTGGGTCCTGAACTGGACATTTAGCTTTTATTTATTTCAGGTGAATCATCTACTCTGCAAACCTACCATGAGACTAAGCACACTTGAGGGAAGAAGTCTTTAGAATCAAACCCAGCCTGCTTTCTTAGTTTTAACTACTAAAACAGTGTTTCTGGACTTAACCTTTGACTTACTGACTCGGGCTATTAATAACTGCAGAAATACCCACAGATCCCACAGCTCACCCAAATGTATCAGAGCAGGATGAGAGTTGTTATTCTGCCAGATTCCCCAAAGCCCTTTGTTTCCTATTGCCATGGCTTTGTTTGGCAGCTGTAGTAACTCAGAGCTCCAGCTTTAACCGTGGTTTGCCTGTACATGGCAGGCCCCACCATCCAGCTGTTTCCAAGTCACACACACATTGCACCGTGACATAACTGAGGCCATAAACACGGAGGTCCAAGTAAACCATTAACCACTAGTTACTAACTCATGGTATAAATTATACCTTCAGTGAGATGTTACATTGGTCCCTGCAAGGTATTGGTTCAGTCAGGGATTTAGCTCCCAGAAGGAATGAGGGCTTTTGCCCTTCAAACTGCCTGCTGGGAGTCACAGCAGAGGAAGGAACTGCACTCAGTGCTGACCAGCTGTCAGCACACACCAACACAGCACTTGAACTTCCCCACTTACATTGCCATCAA
The DNA here is from genome assembly GCA_026770055.1 of Myrmophylax atrothorax. Lineage (NCBI taxonomy): Eukaryota > Metazoa > Chordata > Aves > Passeriformes > Thamnophilidae > Myrmophylax > Myrmophylax atrothorax. The sequence goes on along the minus strand of JAOXXN010000246.1, from coordinate 10,705,743 downwards.
GAGGCTGTTTCACATCAAGTTCTTATGAAGCCCTTCCAAACCCAAGCATTTTCATAAATGTATCCCGAGGTACCAAACTCTACCATCACAACCAACCCATGCATCTTCCATAGGATTTTATCAGTAAGTTTGGCTCAAGGTTCTCCACTTTCTCTCCTTTGCTCCCATCAAATGTGCCAAAAATACTCTTAGGGACCAACTCCATAAACAAATCCCTGAAATGGCCCAAGTGACACACAATGCCCATTTGTGCTCCTCAGAAAGTCACAGCAGAAGTCACTCCAAACTGAGCTATGATCCATCTCACCTGCAGTGATATTTGTTCTCCCCTTCCCCCAGGAGTGATGGCAGCACAGCAAACTCAGCTGTGCCGATGCCTCAGTCACTGGCAGTGCTCTGCTACCACAGCAATGAGGTATAGCACAACCAACACAAGCACCACACAGTGCCATACAGAGCACGAAGCCACTCCAAGCCCATGGTGAGCCAGTGTGTCCTCGCAGACACACGCAGGCTCTAACCAGAGTTTTCAAGTCACCTCAATGAAGCTGCAGAGTAATATGAAGATGTGTTACATTTTAAGACCTTTATAAGCTTCAGAAGTTCCATTTCACAGACTTCTTACAGCCTGAGTTACTCTGATTAGTTAAACCAGGGCTCCTTTCACCAAGAAAATCCTCATCAGCACCACAATGAGACTGTCTCACCACTGGAACTCCAGGCTCAAAATCTTCATCATTCCTGTAATTTCAGTCCTCAAGCCTACAGAAACATTTGCTTACTACCTATAACAAAAAACTGTCAGTCAGACTTAAGTTCTTAAGCACTTTTCCTACCTCCCATAATTCTCACAGGCACATTCGTCCCTCCTATATTCTATTATTTTTCTCTTACCTTTAGAATTTTTATAAGTTAAACCAAGAAAATGACTTTCAACCTCATTCCTTGATTCACAGTTCAAGGTTCTCCACTGAAACAGCAGTGAACTGTTCCACACATCAGCACCACCACCCCAGGCTCAATCTGCTGCTGCTGTCCAGCAACCACATCTGGGAGTGCACGTCTCAAATACATCCACGGCTCCTCCAGGAACTCAACAGCAAATTAATTCAATTTCTGCAGTTTCTATGGCTGTTGCTTAGGCTCCATAAACAGTCCTCCCCACAAAAAGACGATCTCCATACACTAAACACGTAACTGCAGCTCATTACATTCAAAATTAGAAGAGATACATGGCATCAATTACAGAGCCAATGCATCAGCAGATACAGAACAGACCAGCACCAGGCAGCTCTCACAGTTCAGCAAAGCTGGGAGCTGCTATGCTTTAGGAACTGCACATTTTCACCTTTTTTGCAGAATCCTAATACTTTAACAAATTCAGCTACAAGGAAATCTTTTTTCCTAAGTGTTATTATGACAACATTTTAAATAATTTTCTACAAAAACATTTATTGAAGGAGACAAAACCTGAGCTCACATCCTCAGACTGCCAGCTCAGGCACACCTAATACAAAGCACTTGGGTGTTAAAAAGGCACATGAGCCACCACCAACACCAGGAGCACACGAGGTCCACAACGTAAAATCAATTCGTTTTCAATTACTCACATTTTGGTTCAAACTTAAATCTTAATTTGCAATCATTAAAAATTTCAACAACTCATGTAACACTCAAAACCTTCTGTAGTGTCCAGGTACACCTACCAACCTGCAAGCAGTTTCCCTAACACATTCTATTGTACTTAAAAGGTTTTTTTACTTGCAAGAGAAGTCCTAGAGTTTACTTCTGAGTTGTTAATAAACCTGAAATCAGACTTCAATTAGCTCCCTCTCTTCAGGTAACTTTACAAGCCCAGTGAAAGGTCTGTCACTTATGAAGACAAAAGGCCACCAAAAAGACTGAATTGATACAATCAGAATTAGATTCCACAATTCTTTAAAGCTTAGAGGATCCATTTGTGCCTCAATAAAGGAGGAACTCTTGTTGCATTGCCTGGTGCTACATGGCTGACACAGGAGATCCTTCCAAAGTTCCTTTGATAGTGTATCTTGTTTCATAACATATTAACAAGGACTTGAAGTGGTTATTTTGGGGTATTCCCAGGCAATCAGAGCTACAGTCCTTAAGGATGAACTAGACTGCATGAACTATTCTCTTAGACCTATAGATTATGTTGCTGAATTCTAGCAAGCATGTAAGAACATTTCCTTTTAATTTAAACTAATTTTTAATAGTCTGATTTTGTTTAAAACCCTATAAGCAAAAAGCTGCTTTGTCAAACTCAAGACACAGAATGGGACAACTCTTGCCACAGTACTCAACACCAGATTCCATGGGAGTGAAGTAATATCCATGTTTCTTGAGCATAACTATTAGGACCCAAAGAGAGTTCTTAGAAAACTGTGTCTATCTGTTGATAGGAAAGAAAAACAGTAACAAATAAAACATCCAGTTCCTCTCCTGCCTCCACCTCACCCCCAGTTACAGCAGGAAAGCTCATCCACAGCACAGTCACCAGGACACAGCCAGGCAGCTGCTCTTAGTGCAGCAAACAGACCTTATCCTAGAAAATATTGGAATCCATCACCTGCTAAGCTGGCAGGGATGAGTTGGAGAATACAAGAAAGCTACTCATTTATGAGCTGGGTTAATCTTTTTTCCACTTTTCAGCCTACATCAGTAAAGCTGGCTGAGGAATTACAACAAAGTGAGCTCCAACAACTATCTGATTCAGGAAAAACAAAACAAGAAGCAAATCTGATCTGAATTACAACTCTGAGCCTTATTTTTAATTCATATGTTTAGTAAGCCTGTTATTCTGCAATTAAGAGAAGTCTCAAAATGCCTGTAGGTCAGTGCTTTGCCTGATGTATCAATGCAGCATCCACCAAGCACATCCTCCTGTGCTGTGTTTGCAGTAACTCACCAAAAACATTTCCCATTTCAGTTCAATTAAAGGCTCACCAAAGGACATACATTAACACAAAAAAGGTGAAAAATTCTCTGCCTGTTTTTTTCTCCATTTCACCCACTTCTACAGCTTTTGCTACAAACCTGATACAGTAGTTTAGTTCTGAAAATAATTCAACACCAAATCCATGGGGAACTAGAAAGCAATTTGTAGCAGATCAGATACAGTGCCTGTGTTCTGAAGGCTTAGAATGCAGGTGGCAATTACATCTAAAAAGTGAAGCTAAAGAATATCACCAAGATGCTCTAAACCAGGAGCAAGTTGGCTCCTCCACGCGGCCCAAAGAAACACCTGAGTATTTTCAAATCAACTCCAGTGCCTGTCTGTGTTTCCACATTAGTTCAAGCTGTAATCAGTACTTAACACATCACTGGCAGTCACCACCCACTTTTAGGACTGTGAAACAACAAAAGACATTTTTTGCCTCATTACCTTCCCAGGCACCAACACCACTGACTTTGAGGCATCTGGACCAAATTTACTTGGAAAATATCTTTTTAAAAATTTGAAATATTATAAAGAAGTCTTTAAATTAATTCAATCTTGGCATTTGTCCTCCATGTATCACTTCAGTTTTGCAATTCTGATAGAGTAATTCTCAGAAGAAGCATCTTAAGCACAGTCACATCATCTCCTTTTGGAGCCTTTGAGCTCCCTTCAGCTCAGACCTCCAGTTATCAGTCTACATGTAGACTTTAGCAGAAAACAAGGGGAAACATCCTTCTTCTAACCTGCCTGTTCAGTTCTGTGTGAAAATGCAGGTAAATTTAGCTACCAGTAAATGAACAGCCTGAAAAAATGCAAACTGCAGTAGAACATAAAGCCTTTAACGTGTGTGAAAAGGTTTCTGACATGGCATTCTTGGCACTGCTGCTCAGTGCTTTGTGACAGTGGTAGGACAGCGAGTAGGGGTAGTGTCATGGGGCTTGATATTCCGTGCTGCTCAGAGGAAAGCACAGCAGAGTTGGCAGGATGACTTCAGCAGGATATTTTTCAGCATTATTATTGCTAGGCCAAACAACATACACACATTTTAAGGTAGCAATTCTGGACCATTTATTTAAGCTACTTTCTCTTGGCCCCCAAGAGAACAGTGCCTGTGCTCAGATGTGTCACTCAGCAGCCATACACTGGATTTGATCTTTGTTCTTCTCAGTTCTTCCCCTTGTACCTCTCCGGCTCGAAGAATTAAGTAACAGACTTACAGATGTAAAGGAGGTCACAAGACTATACCCAAATTTAAATAATTCAATCATTAAACTGCCTGTAATATTGGAAATGTGATATTAACACAAGACTGTGAATTGATTAAATTTATACATGAAAAATATCTGGAAGGAAACTTGAAGGAACACTTAACACTTTAGAAACAGGTCAAAACCACAAAGAAATCCAAACAAGAACTCAGACAGAGCCTCCACTCTTCAATCATGAGAACACTGTTAGTACTTTAGCCATTTTCAAAGCTTGTTGACCAAAAATGGCTTCACTTGCCCAGAGGAAAAAAAACTTAAAACAATAAGCTCGTCATAACTGTCTCATATAAGATCATCTTCTGTTATAGGGAACAGAATTCAACTTTTCATGACACTGGTATGGAAAGTAATGAAATCAGGGTTCTGGGAGGTGTCTCATTTTTCTTATGACCCACCTTCACCTACTACACTCCTGTCTCTAAAACAGAGATGAAGGTGAGAGAGAGAGAGAGAGAGAGCCAGAAACTTCTACCATTACTGATTTAACAGACACCATCTGTTTAAAATACATATGCACATTAATGACATCCACTTAATAGATTGCAAAGACACGAGCATTTAAACACACCAAATTGCTTATCCAATCTCTTTCTTCACCCCAAAAAGCAGGTGAATCCAGCACAAGACAAATTGCCAAGGTTGTTTCTGTAGGGAAGAACCAGTCATTTATCTGCAGCAAACAGGCTAAATGCTTCCAGCTGATTTTCCTCTAGTCTTAAAGAAGGATAAACTTAACACCTTTGCTTTAGCATTAAGCAGAAAAATAAGGCAGAGGCAATCTCGGGGGGAGACGGGGGGACCACTTGTCTAATTAAACCAAAGGAACTTAAGGTTTGTGGAGCACAACAGGAACAATTAACACAGATAGAAGAGGGAAGGTATAAATAGCCCCAGTCATGAAGGCCCCTGTGCCATCCCAGATGCAAACCAGTACAGCATCACGCCACAGAGCCTGTCACCTCCAGCCCTCCCTCACAGGAGGTGTGACAGCTGAGTCACCAGCCAACCCAGAGAACAAGAGGTGCTTCCAAACAGCCCTTTGACCAACTCCCTCAGCAGGGACCTACTTAACAACACATCCAAGGAAATCACAGGACAGACATTGCTGCAGCACCACCTACAAACCTCAACCACCACGACTGTCCCATCACTGGAAATATCTTCTCAAGGCTGCAGCAAGTAGTTACTAGTTAAAAAATATCAGGTAAGTCTTCCAGAATCAACAGATTCACAACCACAAAGATGTATTTATTACATTTACTTACTCACAATTCTTATCCAAAGTCCACAAGCAGCCAAGCCAAGCTGCAGGGCTTGCTCAGAAGCAGTACCATTAGGGAGGAAATGGTAAAAACACTTCTAAATGTATTAACTAACAGGTACTTTGAATTAATAATGCTGATTATTTTATATAGTTATACATGCATCAGTGCTCTTGGTACTGCTCAAGTGTGACAATGCTGTGCACATGATTAGCTTTGAAAGGACTGTATGTTTATAGTCCTGAGGAAATGGAGCTCAGCATACACTTATTTTCTAAGTAACATTCTTTCTTTGAAATGTCCTGACAGTACATGCCAGTGAAATGATAGGTGGCTTCCACGACAGTGAGCTAAAAGCAAGAGAGCCTAAATCACACCTATCTAATCTCTTAAAGAGAGAGCAGGAGGTTAAAAAAAAAAAAAGTAAAAAGAACAAGCTTTTAAATGGGCTGAATGAGACAAGCATTGCCTCATCCAAGTCCTGCCTCGAGGAGTATTGAGAAGAAAAGGCTCTTCTTTAAACAACTGAGATAAGATACAAGTTAGTGATACACATCTGTTGGACTAACCTGCAACACCCAGCACTGCCAGGGCAAAACTACAACTCAGCTGCTCACCACCTGAAATCCTGGTTCTTCCCAATGTTTCTAATATGTAATATGTAATATTCATCAGTAGGTCTCAAAAGTAAAAGCTTTGTTCTAAAATTACTGTAATACATGACAACCAGACACTTAACCCACCCTAAGCTTAGGACCCCCCCCCTCAGCTGACCTGCCACAGCTCCAGCTCCAGCACAGCCCTGTGGTGGCCCAGCCCAGCCCACAGGGCACAGCCATGGGTGGACAGCAGTGAGAGCAACAATTCCGAACAAATAGCTTTATGAACTTGAAAATTATTTTTAAACTGGCCAGGATTGTATCTTAAGTGTGAATACCTATTTTTAAAAACTTAAAACTGAAGTGTAGCCTGTTCTGTCAGGCAGATCAAAAGACAAAGCAAAATCATCCATGAATAAAACCCTCCAAAACCACATTAGGAGCTCCATTTCCCTTGTGGCAGGTAATAAAGCAGCTCCCAAGAAAGACCCTGAACCCAGGTGAGGCTTTACCAGCACGATACAGTTTTAGTAGCCAGGTTGTTCTGCCAATGATATTTAAGCTCTTATGAAAGGGAGAAAGAAGAGCCCAGTTGTAACATCATTGACAGATCTGTGAGTGTGGACAGTGTGTAACTTACTCCTCCTCTGTAACAAACCTTGCAGGAGAATCCCAGAACCCCGTGGCTCTGCTCCTTGGGACAGATCTTCAACTGCCATCACAAATCACACCTTACAGGCTGGAGGCTCCCTCACACCCTACAGGAAACCTGAAATTATTATCAATTAATAATAATTACTGATTTCCATTGTCCTCTTGATTTCCTAAATTTAGGCCTAAGCAGCTCTTATTTTCAAACTGAAAACTACTTCAGTGCTCACTTCACAGGTGTTTCAGCTGCCCTCCCAGTCCTTGCCTTCAGTTCAGAAAATGGGCCTNNNCTTCACTTTAGAAACCGGGCCTGAAGTTCATCAAAGGGGAGAGCCGCCTGAATCCCAACTACTCCAAGGCTGCACCACTCCCTACTAAGGTAAGTCCAGCCCCTCTGGTTCAGGAATACATGGCAGCTGCAGAAGGTTGGAAATAAACATACAAACATACTGAGCTACCCTGAGGTAGAAGGGTCCAGCTACAGTTTGCCCAGAATATTCTACAAGAGGGTAAAAACAAATTATAATTAATGATGGAAGCTGGTTATGGGGTTCTTGATGGAAGACATGGTTGGAGTGCTGGACAAGGCAGTCAGCAGATGTTGATTCAAGAACTGTCCCATCCACAGCAAGTTGGACAGACAGCATGCTGGAGAGCAGACAAAGGACACAAACTGAGCCCCCAGGCTGGGAGGAGCACAGGAGACAGGAGGACATGCAGGACAGAGCTCGTGCGCAGCCAGAATGGGAAGCGTTGATGTCTTTTGTTTCTGTAGAATCCAAATGAACAAGTTACTCCTGTACAGAAAGTGAATGCCAACATTTCAAGGACAAAAATCACCCAATGCTGTAAGGAGGTGACTGTGTTATTGGGTTCTTCATTGGCCTTAGCCTGGATATGTGTTAAATGCAGGCATTTGGTGCACATTTCCACTGAATCTACTCCAAGTGAATGAACTACAGTTTACACAGAAGGCACTGCCCCTTATTTTAAATTTGGGCATATTAAGTCAAACTGTCTCCTTTGTGGTCATCTCCCATCACAAACTTGACTCCAGAACCCAGACTCCCATAAAAAGCAAAACCTCAACCTGCTTCAGAATCATCTGTGTTCAGTGCTGGACTGGCTCCAATCAACACTGAATTCAGGTGGGAATGCCATGAGGCACATGTGGAACACCAGAGCACTTCCACAAGTAGCCCTTCCTGGGTGCTTCCTCTGATCCCTATTGTATTCTCCAAATCCTTTGTTCTAATGCCTTTCCTACACAACTTTAAGTCTAAGCATCAATATTACCCCCATGATGCAGCAGTACCCAAGTGGTACACTAATTCTGTTACAGAGCCATATTGTTAGAAAGGGCTTCCAAAATCTTGAGACATTATTTTATA
>JAOXXN010000246.1:10677596-10692334 GCA_026770055.1 Myrmophylax atrothorax | reverse complement strand
TAAATTTCTGTGCTGACCACTGGCCATAGCCCTGTTCCTTCTGTGGCAGAGAGAACATTCCTTGTATTTCATAGACACGTCACCATGAGAAACACAAGGGACTGAAATTTATGGGAAGACTTTGAAATGGTTGACCAAATTACCTAAGCTCCACTTCCATTTCTTTGCCAAGCAGGCAAAACTGCTTTGACAGCCTCAAAATTCTAATACATGTCAAGTATTTTGGGGTGTGTACTTGAGTGATAATTAGCATCTACCCAAGAAATTAAATCTGGTTCAGAGATTAATGAATTTTCCAAAGATCTGTAGGACACATGCATTTTATTCCCCTTTTACAGATGGCCTTCCTTGTAATATCATTGCCTTATACTGGGATGGAAAATAATCCCAGCTGCCAGCACAACTGAACAGTGAGGAGTGTCAGAGCCCATTTTTCTTGATTGTTCCTTTGATTGCCACCAAGTACCTCAATAACGGCAAACACAGACCCTGTGCCTCGGCAGGGGGGTGCAAATCCAACTCACACAGCTCCTTCTGGTTCCAACTTCAGATTTTTCTTCAGGATGTTCCTAAAGTCAGCCCTTGCAGCTTGCACAGCCCCCCTGCAGCAGGAGCCGGGCTCCTTCGGGGGAGTCCTTCACCGTTGGGGTGGCACACACGGCGGGAGCTACTACAGCTGAGATTGTGATTCCAAACATCCCATCAACCCTTGCCACACGCTTCCTGCTAAACATGGAAACTGGATTCATTGATAATTCATGTGTTGCCTCTGAATGAAAGTTGTCATTAATATTCTACGCTTGTACATATTTGTGTAGCAAAGCACCTGCAGCGACTGCACCACTGCAACCAACTCGTGTACACGTTTCACGCCCGTCGCGGGGCCTGACCTACAAAAACCACGAGCTGTTACAGCCACAGACCTCTGGAATAGAAAAAGTTGCACAAAAATGCCTCCACAGATTCAAACTGAAACATCAGCACGGTTTTTAGTCAGGACCAAATTCTGGGAACACAACTGCTGTTATTACAAGGTGCTTAAGCACATACCAAAAGAAAATTAACTTCTAGCTGTGTCTTGCTGTTCAATTTAATGAGTCAATGGGCATGTCTACCTGTGTCATTAACCCTGTCACTGGGATAAATCACAAGAAATGAGGATTTTTTTCTTCTTTTTGTTCACTAGTGAATAGTGACTTCTCAGTGGCTCAAGAAAAGACTTGGCTCTAGAACTGCAAATTATCCACTTTATTGTTTGTATAGGTGCACTGCCAGTACTCATGTGGCCTTTCCTTTTAATTATGAACATAAAGAAGAGGGCAATCTGTGTGTCCCTCTCTGCCTGACATTCTTAATAGCATTAAAAAGAAAAGATAAACAAATCCTGTCTCTGAGGTATCTTGGTGTTGGCAACCTTGGCCCTGTGCAAAGTCTTCACCTGCTGCAGTAGAATTTTTCATTGAAGTGAGCCTCTTTTCTAACTGAGTATGAAGAAAACAAAGATTAAATTTTCAGCAAGTGTTTTGGTTTTACGGCTAGAAGTTCCTATGCCTGTTTTTATTCCTTTTTGCTTCTCACCTGGACTGCTTATCACATAGACTTTATAAAGATTTTATGCTACTGTGGATGACAATGTACTTCTACACCTTGTTTCAATAGTCTTTGGTTAAGTCCTTGATAGTCCAGTAGTATTCCAATGGATATTACTTTCCCATGGCTCCTTGTTTAAACTCATATATTAGTTCAGCAACTGCTTTTCTTAGAGCCAAAGGATGAAAGTCCAGGTACAAGTAGCATTTCAGCCGCTTATCAGCTCTGTTTTCACTGGTGTCCCCTGACAGAGGCCCTGACACAAACCTGGTTGCTCACCCTTGCGGTGCAGTGTTCCCTGACAACCGTGGTCCTGGCTCCCCTGGTAATCCCAGTTTATATGCTGGTTCCTCTGTGTTTTTCTGAGGCTGTAATCAGTGTCTGCTCGGCCTCATGTTCACCCTTTCTGTCCCCATACAGTGGGATCTTAAAAAATCCCTTTTTTGTGAGGCTGTGAAAGCAGGTGTTGCATATAATAAGGTGTTGCTACAGTTTTTAGTGTAAGAGTATTAATTGCCATACAAGAAGATGTTTTCTGTTCCCAAAATTTTAAAATTGATAAGAATTACCCTTTTTCAAGGACAAATATACTTATTTTAAAAGCTTTTATTTAATAGTTTCAGCAAATTATTCCATATATCTTCAAAATGTGTTTCTGAGTTACAGTGGAGGCCAGTAACAAGCACAGCCCTATTAAAAGCATGATAAAGCAGTGCAGAGATAATAAAGAATCCACCTTTTAGTTTAATTGGGCATGCACTTTTTGCCTGCAAAAGCTGCACACAGGTCTCATGCTAATGCTGCAGCTGAGCATGCAGATTAGGTCATCATGGCTCCTGCAGCTAAACAGGATAATTTGTGCATAAATACCTGATTTGCATAGAAAACTGCTGCAAAGGCCCATGCTGGTATTTGGGACTGGATTAATCAATCGCTCCTGGCTCTCCCAGATGTGCTGCACAGCTGCAGTTCAGCAGCTGGATGGACTCCAGCACAGGCCTTGTGCACCTCAGCATCCCTTGCCCACTCACCTGTAACCTGTAGGAGTCACACTTCAGGTGAAATAATAGAATCCCATCGTGAGAGGCAGCAATGTAAGGGTGCTCCCCATGTTCATATCAGAGTCAAATAAGCAGATATAACCTAAGAGTTGGGGAAAATAGGCCAAAGCACATGAGCATGAGGCAGTAGTGTTAAAAGAGGGGAGCACAAACTAACATTGATGTATTCTTAATCCATAGTTATCCCAGATTTGGATTAAACTGCCTTCCGGAGGGGTTTTCAGGGCTCTTTTTACATTGAGGTCTTTACCCTTTCTCATTAGGAGCATTTTTCCTTCCAGTGGGTTTTATGTTTTGAAAAGGACGAGATAAACTTTTCTGCCCTATGTATCACTGGCAGTGCTGCTGAGTCAAATCACAGTTGAAAACAAAGCAAATGTGATGCTTTTTTAATTCTTCAAATTCCATTGCTAATTATAGAGAAGTGTAATCATGTATGTTGTTACTGCTGACACTATCCACCCCGCTTCTGAATTCCTTTCACTATATTCCTTTTCACTTGCAGTCATAAAGCACTGCCAGCAATGCTAAGTGACAGTGCTTGCATTTTATAGAATCATAGGGTATACAGAGAGAGTATATATAGATTTTTATATAATCATCATAAAAGGGTGTTTTTATTGCATGGAACCTAATATTAAAAGACCTTCTTGTGTTATTCTTTGTGTTTTTATAATTTCATGGTTTATGTATAACACATAGAAATCTGAAATTTGCTTCTAAGTGAAGAGTTTCTTTCCTCTGAGTTATTTCAGCCATAGGTATTTCTTTGTTTCTGCAGACTCATGAGCAGCTCTTTGGCTGTCCCAGAGGGGATGACCACACTCATGGTTTGTGGTGCCCAACACCTTGCTGTGTTCCACAGGTGCAGCAGGAGCGGACCTGACTCCAACCCCAGTTGCTGCTTCTCCCACAGGAGGATGGACTTCACTGCTGAGGTTGCTCATACACTGCAGAGGAGCTTGTAACTACAGGCTGAGGTATGCAGGGAGCCTGGTCAGTCCTTGTTGGGAAGATGACTCTTCATCTTACATATCTTCTAAACTACAGTATAATCCTGAACAGAAATACTTCCTCTTACAGGCAGAATTAATGCTCCTTTCCAAGTGTATGATCTATTTACCTAACAAACCTGTACCAGCTTTAATAAACTGACAATCTATTCCTCCATTAAAACCAGCAATGTTTTACAACAAATAGAAGCATTCAGAAGTGTAAATGCCATACTAATGGTTCATTTTAATTTTACAATATTTATTATTACCAGAAAATGAAAATTCTCTTTTAGATTAGAAACTATTGTTTGTCAGCAATGTCATGGATGCTATTGGTGTAACTAGAATGCTGAGGAGTTGCAATAGGTGTGTGCTGAGAGCCCCATGAACTTCAAAGAGCTGGTTCAGGTTTCTTTCCAATAGGAATACTGCAGCTTCCCTACAAGCAGGAGGTAGGTGGCTCAAACGCTGTGTGATTCATGGCCATAAGAATGCACCACCACCAACCCATGCATGGATACACACCCTAATCAAATTATACATTTGACACATTCTTAAACTGAAACTTTCTGCAAGCAATTACACACATTAGTGATGCTGTGATTCAGTGTGGTGCTGGCTGGTGATGAAACACTGCAGGGCTACTCCTCGTGGCACCAGGAAACAGGAAACTTAGCCTGCCTCTTTACCACTGGTTTCCCTCTGAAGAACAGCTATAATGAATATTATTTTATCTTAAGTGATTGTGAAGAAGGACAACTGAGAGACGTCACCTGTTACAGTAGGTATTTTCTAGTAAGTTTACCAAAAATTGTAAAAGGAAGAAAAAATCTGAGGTTTAAAACTTTTGTCAGACAACAAAGACACAGGCACAGCACAGGGCAGAGCTTGCTGTGGCACTTGGGGAACTGCAGCTGCTGCCCAGGGAAATGCAGCTTTGGGAACTGTAAAGGACAGGGCAGTGAAAGGGTTCGTTCTGTGGTACACAAACACAAACACTGCTTTAGTCAATCCCTTCTGGCTGGAACTGTAATTCCGAATAGGGAGGGAAAGGGAAGAAAGAAGGAACATCTGTCCATTTTTGGAGAAGTTACAAATTCTTAACACTGATACACTGTGATGTCCTGTGCTTTGTTCTCTCAAGAATTCCTCTTCTTTGGGGCAAATTATTTCATGTCTCTTGAATACTCCTTGGAACATTTCCAATGTCACCATTGTTCATTCATGTCTGTGAAGTCTTTTTATATTTGTGCTTCACTAAATGTCACCACAAAAAATAATATTATCAAGTATTGGAAAAAATCTCTTCCCAAACCAGTGGTGAAGCTCTTGATGACTGTGATGGAATTAATCATCCAACTGTCTGCAGTGTTTATAGCAGACAGTGAATGTACCTCCACACTCTCTTGGCTGGAGATCTCTCTCAGACTTTTGGTGTACTTCTGTTATTTGTTCTAAGCATCATATAGTGCACTCAGTGACCTCATCATATTTATAATTAGCAAAAGATACATTTTAGGATGTGACATTTCTGGCCAGGTTAGAAAGCACATTTAATTATAATTGCTTTGGAAAGGATGGATTGTCCCTGACTCTCCACTGGATTTTCTGTATTCATTCCAAATAGGAAGCTCTAAACAAATGTCATTAAACTAATGTGTATTACCTAAAAAAAAATTTATAAAAGTCTGAGTTCTGTGGTTTTAAGAGCTCTCTATGAAAGAGGAAGTAGAACTTTACCTGCAGGTAAAATATCAGCATCCAACCGTGATGTAAGAATTTGAAGGCACAACGTCCACTGGTGTCAGTTAGAGCTGCACTGGAAGGAGATTATAGTTATGTAACAGAATGTTTTAGTGAATACTTTCACAGTTCAATAAATTATATGACTGAAGGAGAAAAGGGGCAGAGTGGGCTCAGCAGATGACAGGACATGATTTTCAGAGTGTTTACCCTTTGTTTTACACAAGTACCCCTTCTGGCTTATCCAGGAATGATCCACAACTGTAACCAGGAATAAGATGCAAGACTGGAATTATAAAAATGACAGTTGTGAGGTTCGGTTTGTTCTCATTTTAAACCATAGTGATATCCTTGGTTAGAAATGGTGTTAATAAATAATCACAATCCTTATTTGGAATTGAGAAGGATTTCTAACTGAGAATGATTTAGTAATTCTTAAAAACATGGGAGTGAACTCGTCTTTGGTTCATTTACAGAGTCCCAGTAGATTTCCATTTGGCCTGGAGAGTTTTCTCTGTCCCCATTTTCAGGCTTCATTGCGTTATCTGTATTCACTGTTTTATCTCCTATGGCAGCTTCTTCATTATTAAGCAGGCTCTGAGAAGGAGAGATTGGATTAGAACAGTTTTGTCATCCTATGGCTCAAGACAATACGAAGTATCTCCTAACATTTCTGAGTTACTGATAAAGCAGATTTATTGATATGAACTCTATCTAACACATCTGATCTGTACTGTCTTTCCATACATTGTATTTGCAGAGCTACTCCAGAATTTTTCAAAAACAACCAACCAACTAATTTGCCTCTTTTAAGACTTTTGAAGGAGGATGTAACATAGCCAGAGGTTCTGACCTGTCCACAGAGACTGAAAACTGCATAAATAGGGAGCTTGAGATTGCAAAGTTGTTTCTTCCCATAGCAGTATTTCCTAGGATTCTTATTTCTTAGGACTTAGAATTCATAGGCCTGATGGCGCATAACAGAGCTGAAGGAAATACCTTTTGTTTTCTTTTAAGTTGCCAATGCAACCATAATTAAAAAAAAAAAGAACAAAACCCAAAACAAAATAGGCAGTGTTGGGAAGGGCAACTGATTGACAATGTACCAGAATAGTGGAGTTAGGTAATGCTGTTAAAAAGCAATTGAATTATGATAAAACAGTAATAATTACTGTGGGAGTCTGGACTGTAAAATTTTCAGCTGTAATAGCTCAACAGCCAGTTCTGTGAAATGCACCTTTGTGTGGCCACTTGCACATCTGTAGGAACAGGCATGTCCACAGCTGATGAATGCCAGTTCAGGAGCTTGCCTCTGGAGCAGCTATGTGTGCAATTCCCATTGATCAGAGCCTCTGTTGAGAAGCAGAAAGAAATTAAGCAGCCCAGAAACTGCTAGGAGTTACTGTAGTGAGTTTAAAAGAAAAAATAAGTTGCAAGGGGAAAAAATGGAATAATTTGGGAAAAGTGGTTTGGTTTTTGGAGGGCCTGGTGTTCTTGTATGGACTGCTATATCCTCCATCCCCTGCCTCGTCCGTCTGCTGATGCTCAGGAGACCTTTACCTTTTTATTTTCAGGTGTGCAGAGCTGGGCTCCATGTGCCAGTGGAGCCTTCAGTAGCATTCTTTGAATGCAGAGAGATGCCTGTAGGCAATTCCAGCAACACAGTTTTATTTTCCTTTTCTTGACAAAAAAAGACCAAACACTGAAAACTGATGATTGCATTTTAATAACCAAAAAATCAAGTAACTTTTAAATGTCTAGAAACAAATTCTCAGGAGAAAATAAACCAAAAACATTTCCACCTTCAACCTGAGACATCAGCCTTCAGAGTGGGTAACCTGCCAGGTTCTGTGTGTTCACCATTATGTATTTTGTACAAACCACTTTTTTTCTTAGTTCAGGGTGGTTTTCCCACAAGGGAATCTTTCCATGCTCCAAGTTAATTATGTTTCTCTCCTCTTGAGTTTCTTTACTACCTAGAAATTTAAGCTAATGTAGTCTATTTTAGGTTTTTAAAAGTGCTCAGTGCTACGACAACTCTGTACTAATCTAAAAAAGATTATGAAAATCCGAATACAGGGAAGTAGAGGACAGCTAGAGATCATCCCAGTTCTTCATACTGATTCTGGCCAGGACAGGGTTAATTTTTAGTACCATTCCTACACCACAACATTCTCACAGTACATAACATCTCTGGTCTGGCTGAAATAGTTGTCCTGAAGTAGTCCTGCATTATCCTGTGCAGAATGTGTACATTTTAATGAGGTGAGTTAATCCCTATATTCTAGGAACAGACCTTGATAGCATTATCTGTCATTACATACAATACTGTATGAATTAGAGTGCACAGAGATATTCTGGGGCTGCCAGAGCAGTTAAGGAAAAACAACCTTTTGGAGGGCACTAAAATTGAGTTGCTTACAGGCACCCGGCTTGAGCTGGGGTCAGTATCAGCAGGGACAGCTATAACAGAGAAGGACACACACTTTCCCAAGATAACAGTGGATGCTGAGGTTTTGTAATAAATCCCTTGCCCCACAATTTCCATCATCCTTGTACACACCTGGAAGTCTTCAAAGCCTGTTAGCAAACACCAACAAGTGTTTCACTGACACATAAGATGGGGAAAATAAAACACCAGCAGTGCTAAATGTCACACTTGGAAATGGCAATCGTACGTGTTCAGCAGCCCTGTAGCCACTGAAGATTAAAAAATGATGTGGGCCCTTGCTGGGGGGATGCATCACCAGTCAGAAAAATGGAAAGCACTGAGCTCAGAGAGGGCTGAGCCCATCGAATGCACTGGCATGAGCCTGTGCCAATGAGCTGTTACCTAATAACTTGGTAATTCAAGCTCTGCTACATAGTCAGGGAGCACAAGGGAGCCTTTTGTAGCCTGGCATTTAGAGGCCTGAAACTGAAAATCGGCGAAAATTACTGTATGTTTTTTTAATATTAGTAGTCTAGTGTTTACGTGAGCTCTGAGACATAAAGGGGAGCAAAGTGGAGTTACATGTGGCTGTAAAGCCAGAATGGAGCAGTGGGGTCAAAAAAGCAAGCAGGAGCCTCTCTAGTGCAAACTTTGAGCAGTGAGGGTTCCACAGTCCAGCAGCGATGAGACACTGTTCCTAGGAGCAAGTACATGGAAGGTGCTGGAAATGCAGACAGGTCAGCAGGTGCATTAAAAGCCAGGTGCATGGCAGTGCCTTTTGTCCTCAAGTCCCAAGGGAGCGCTGGGGTGACCTGAGAGACAACTGTGGTGACTGTGGAGGGGAGTTATGCTGCTCTGCGGGAGGAGGCTTCTAGAGGGCAAGGAAGTTCCTGCGGGGCTGGTGGTGGTTGTGGTTTGGTGTGTGGGTTCCTGACTCACCCATAAATTCTTGTGAAGATTAGCAGTAAATGGATTGGTAGAGGCTCACTAGGTAAAGGCTGCTCAGGGGTAGTCAGAGGTGGTGTTCATATTGGTGAGGGCTCCCTGAAAAGCAGTAAGAGTTTCTTGAAAGCTTCTCTACCATGGATGCAGGAAAATCAGTTGTCCAGCTGAAAAAAGGTTAAAAATAATATGAAGACAGCACTTCCATTAGTTTAGCATTCATTCCTGCTTTAATAAATATCTAGAATACTTTCTTCCACCTTCTTTAAGCTTATGGAAAGCCCCTGCTGAAGTCATCTGGAGCAGGTCCTTCAAGGTGCAAATGGATCTTCACTTTAAGGAACAAAGTCAAAGCAATGAATACAGCCCAGTTCCAACCACTGAGTGCATTTCTGTGCAAAGATTGCAATTAGCAAAGTACATTCTTTTCAGATCATTTTTAATGGATGTAAGAGCTTGACATTATCTACTTACTGTATCTCAAGACTATCTTAAAACTACTGTGGAACCTCCTCATGGCACGTTGGAAATGGAGTAGAAAATTTGAGGGCTTGTATTAAGTCTTTTAAGATCTTGTAGTAAAATTAATTTTCATATGAGAACCTCAGCTGTTTCACTGGGATACACTGACAGCACTCTAAAATTCTGTACTGATTTATTTCTGCGCACTTCATTCTTCATTTTCGATTGCCTTGCTTCTTGTGGAGCAATTTACATATATGCAAAATGAATGTAAAAGAAAATCAAATCAAATTGTGGCCTTTCTCACTATGGTTTTGTAAATGCTAATAATAGAACAGGGTGCAAAGCAAGTGGAGAGTCTTGCCTTCAGGGTGAGTCTGATTTCATAACATTCTTATCTAGTTCTTTGTTTTGATGTTATTCTTAATTTATCAGTATTATTACTAATTAAAAAAATACTCAATAAACTACTCCATTCAAAAAATGTTGTGAAACTCAGCAGCTAATATACATTTTAATCTGGAGTGTTGAGAATGATGGTGAGAAGCAAGGCAGGATGGAGTGGGGGTAGGGAACTTGGAATAATTTAAAGAATGGAAGAGAAGGCTAGAAGCTCATTTTATTCCCATTTAGCAATTAAGGCAGGATTCTGTCTTTATCTGTCATAGCAGACAGAGGGAAGGAAAGAGAGGAGCGGGTCATGAGCGGGTGTTTGGCTGTGAGCATACCCGTTGTGATGGGAGAGGTAAACACAGCAAGAGAAGTTGCTGTTGGTATCCACGATCAAAAAATGCCTGAGCAGGGTGACGATCGGCAGAGGCTCTGTAGCCCCCATATTAGCCAGGTGGCCAGTTCCCCACTTAGCCTGCCAAGTGAGTTGATCATCAGCTTGGAGCCAGACAGTGCCAGGTGGCCAGATCCATCACTCAGCATCCAATTAACAGTGACACTGGTTTGGAGCCAAGCAGGAAGGCGGCTCTGCAACAGGGAGAGGGACCATCACTGTATCACCAGTCCATCCCTGCAGCAGGTCCAGCTGCCTTCCATTTCTCAATAAAGTTTGGGCTTTTTGAGGCTTTGCTTTGTGTTGTTTTGGTTGGTTGTTTTTGGGGTGGTTTTTAAGCAGTAAAGCTGTCTAAATCTTTCAGGTACCTCCAATGTTATTCTTTTCCAGCACTTCCTCCATGCCTCAGAGCAGAGCTGTGCTGAGCTGTGCGTGGTGGGACTGACCATGCGAGAAAGAAGCTACACAAGTCATTTAACTTCTGAACTGCATTGGAGTATTGACCCAATTACGGAATGTTTGCCCATGGCTGGTACTGGGATCATGGCACAGGTGGATCAAGCCTGATTATACCTGAATTACTTGGCAAGAAATGACCCTCCACTCAGTTCTCATCAAGAATTTTACATATAAGGGTAGTTTTCAAACTCTGCTTCTCACACTGATTCAATGTTCAGTAAAGGCAGTTGTCTTTTAAAGACTTTTTCACCTCGGTGGGTTATATAAGATGCTCTTCATTATCTACATATTACTTAATGGGTCTACTTTTCCCATTCTTCACATTTGTCACCAATTTTCCATAGGTTTAAATAGAAGTATGAAATTAAAAGTTTGTTGTGATTATGTGGGTATGATCACGGATTTCCTAAGAAAGCTTTGGAAGATAATCTGGATCTGAGAGACAGGATGGCCCAGTGAAGCTGCTTGTTCGTATTACCCCCAAAATTTGTTGGGCACTCATTGTCCACAGTGGTGGCTCTCTGGAGGCTCCTACATGTGGTAAATGTGGTCTCTTCTTGAACCTTACTGGTCTGACACAGGAGCAAAGCCAAAAATGTTTGAAGTCTTTTCCACTCTATAGCAATCAGGTTGAGACACGTAAGTAGAGAAAATTTGTCAGTTTTATTCATATGTTATGAATAAATAGTGGTCTTCCATTTGTAGCATCTTGCATTAAGTACTTAAAAAATCCCTCATTAAAAAATGAGGGAAAGGGAAGTATTTCAAAATTCGTCTCTTTTTAGGCCTCTTATAGGCGGAAAATAGCATTCCACCTTTATTAGGCTGGCAGTTAGGGCAAGATAAACAATTCAGAATGAGGCAAACAGACTGGCTGAAAGTGAGATAATAGTTTATAGGAATGGAACTATTTATAGCCTGCAGGATACAGCGGTTCAAAGACAGCCCAGTGAGTCACGGTCAGCGCGGGGAAGGTGCTCTCAGGGGAGAGGTCTGGTCAGCATCTCTGGGCTGTCACTGCAGTTACACACATGACAAACTGTCAGTAAATGACTGTCAGGGTTTGTGGTTGTACCTGGGCAACTACAAATAATGACATTTAAAACACATTTTCACAGGCCAGCTATCAGATTGGTCACATCTCACTGCTTTGTTATATATATATGAGTACAAGGACATGCATGTGACACAATTAGCTTCATCCAGCAGGGTGTTAAAAGAGACAGTGGTGTCTCACCTGGCAGATGGAATACATACCAGTGCTTATTTCAAGTTCTCAAATACTCTATTTATTAAATCATGTAATACTTCTTTGTGTTAGAGTTCTCAGTGATGAGAGAGGAATAGCAGTTCTGATCTTTAACTAAATAAGTTGATGAAATATCCTAGCATTTTTGGATGAGGGAGACAATAAGTGATGCACTATAATCCTGAGTTGACTCGCAGTGGCCCTGTGACCTTGTGTTAGCCTCTCTCTCCAGTTTCCATGGCAAAACGGAGCTAACAGTCCTTAATTATCCACTTTATCTACTAAATAGGGTTAAGGCTGGGGACGTTATGACCATTTAATTACTCTTTGTAATGAGCTCTGAAGAGAAGTGACTAAGAGCCGGTGGTGATGGAGTAAATCTCACAGCTGCTGGATAAACTGTGCTGGTAGGGTGGGGAGGCTGAGCCTGCTCGGGGCTGCGCCCGATGCCGATGCTGCGCATCCCGCATCCTTCTGTGACCCCAGCCCCGCACACCCATCGAGGGGCTCCGCGGTCTCAGCCCCGCACACCCATCGAGGGGCTCCGAGGTTCCAGCCCCGCACCCGCAGGCAGGGCCGGGCTGTCGGGCGGGTCTCAGCGCTGCCTCCCGCGGAAGGCGGCAGCGTGGCGATCGCTGAGCTTGATGCCAAGCTCCTTGCATCATCCGCCCTCCTCCCCCTCTCTCCGCCACAGCTGTGATAGTCACAATTACACTGGGAGGAGTGTGTCTGTGGCATTTCTGCCCCTTGGATCCCTCGCAGACCGTCCCACGAAGGTGGAGTTTCTGCCGTGCTTACGTGTCTGTATTTTCAATCAGCCTCTCCTTGTGTAGCTGCTGTGCAGCCAGCGTGCCCCTCCGAGCCCTGCACACGCAGGGGCTGCAGCAGGAGAGAGCAACTTGTGGATGGCAAACTGCCCGCAGCCTCCGCAGCGATCCGAGCCCCAGACACCCCCTGCTCTCCTCCCCGAGTACCCTGCTAGTCCTCTCCCACCTCGTCGGCTGAGGAGCTTTTCGGCAGCGCACGGGAGAGAGGGAGAGGTTCTCCCAGTTCAAGGGAACTTGGAGAGAGAAAAAAAGCTTTATTTGGCCAAGTTTTTGGTTCTGAGTGGCAGGACAGACGCCCAGTAGCGGGCACGGTAATTCCCAACTGACGCTGCGCACATGGAGGAGCCCCGCGCTGTGCACCAGCTCTGCCTTCACTGGGACGTGCTCACACAGATATGCCTGTAACCCAAGGATGTCTGTCATCTCTGGCCAGTACACGATGAACAAGCTGAGCAATTCTAGTCCCTGAAATTTATTTATTTTGAGAAACAACTTAAAATAACAAGTTTTTGCTTGCTGGCTAGGTCCAGAAATGCTTCATTATCTTGTCTTGTCTTCAAACTTTTATAAAATATAAAGAAATTATGATTTTGTGGTTTTTTTCTTATATTTTAACATGACTGCTTTTAGAATATCTCCATTTTTTTGGACCAGCAGAAGAGTGATTTCATATCAGCTTCCTAAGGGCAGGAAATAATGCAGTTGTAGGCATTGACGAAGGCAGTGCCCAATCAGAGAGAAAAGACAGAGAAAGAAATGGTCAGCCTTCCATATTTCAAAACTGAAAGTCCCAGATAGGTCCTTCCCCAGAGATTTTTTTCCCCACTTTAATTAATTCTTCAATATCTATTGATGATTTCTACCAGGCACTATGATCATCAAGCAGTACTAACATTTGTTTATTTTTAAATCAGAATGTTGGTGAAGAGTATGTGAAAGAACCAAACCCAGATGAGTTCAAAGATCATCACTTTGTCATTAATGTAATTTGGGGCTCGTTTATCAACAGCCTCACATTCTCAGATGGAAGTTGAAAACCTGCTGAAGGACCAGGACAATTAGAATGATCATCTGTAATTAAGTCCACTTAGATGCCATCCCAGGGGTCATGGAATCCTGTTCCCAAATACCTGTGACACTACAGAATTTTGTGGGGATTTTAACCACAAGAGGATAAGAACCTCTCCTGGCCCTCTTTTCTCCAGTGGTCCCAAATCCATGCTGCAAGCAGGCCCCTGGATAGGCAGTGGAGAGGATTTTGCAAGATGTGTAAAGGGTAAAACTCTTTGCTTTGATTCTGGGTGCCTTTTGCTGCAGCACTGCTAAATTCCTGCCAATTTCAGTGTACACTTGATGTTAAGCCCTATATATTCCTAATTTCAAATTTCCTTGCCTCAGTCCCTCTGATGACCTTCTTGACACCCACAGGTCCATAACCTGATGTATCCCTGCACACAATCTGCTCCCTGGGTCAGCAAGAGTGGCTGGACACACCTGGGGGTGTGCTCAGAAAGGACTGATGGAACACAGTGAGCCCCTGCCAGCCACCATGAACAGTGTTGTCCCAAGGAAATGAAAATTGCCTGCCTGTTCTACACCCATGTGCTGTGCAGATTAGAATATGGCTTTAGGTATTTGGATGCTTTAAGCCTGAGTGTAATATATTTTAACCCCCATAATAGCGAAGTGGAACTAAATGCTCTGTTTTCCAATATGCCACAAGGCTGATTAAATAGGAGGCTGGGAAAGGGGGTTTAGAGTGAACATTAAGCTTTGGGTATTCTTTTGTTTGTTATTTTTGAACAGTGGGTTGGAGCAGATTACAAACCTTGAAATGAATATAAATAGTTTCCCTATTTAAAAAAAGAAAGAAAAAAGCAGAAGAGGACTTAATTTAAACCTTGCCCTGAGGAGCTGGCAGCTCAAAGACAACACGTGGAGTCATGTAGTGGAACTGTATAAGAGTAATTCCTCACCAAAAGGAAATGAAACTCATCTAGCTGGGTTTGCTTCACAGTGTTCTCCCAGCCCAGCTGTCTGAGGAGCTGTTACCAACATACTCGTACTGGGAATTAGGAAGCTATTATTTCTAACAGTGGTGTCTGCCTAGCTCTTCTCCACTGCAGAATGCCTTCTTAGTATCAAATGATTTCTGCAGCACTCCTGGAAGGGCATACTTTTACTAGTACTTGTTT
>JAOXXN010000246.1:10651765-10675878 GCA_026770055.1 Myrmophylax atrothorax | reverse complement strand
AATATTAATTTAAGTATATATACACTTAAATCTAGTTTTACAGCACTTTGGGGAAGATGGGGCTAACTTTGACCCAGTTTTTCACTGATGTGATTAGTAGTTCGATGTGCCTCAAACTGAAATCCATTAAAAGGTGCTGCCTTGTTAAAGCTTCATCTCTGGTGATCAAGTTTCTTTGAGGAGTCTGCAGTTACCCCCTCAAAAATAGACTTGCTAACAATCACTAAGTAATTTCTGAATATTTAGGTCACTTCTCATTTCTAGTTTTCATCTTTGGAGACAGAACCTGGTGCAGGTAGTTACTGATCTGAACTCTCTTCTGTTCCCACTTCAATAATTGGGAATTTCGTAATGAACTTCGGTGTCCAGGACTTCTAGATCTGTTTCCTTGGACCTGGGGGAAGTGTTTGCAGAATGGGACATTTCCCATGATGTCAATATTCTGATCCAAAACTTGCCACTGTGTTCCTGGCACACCTGCTGGTACTGAGGCTGCACACCTGTCCCATGCCCAGGGATGCCCTGTGTGACCTGAGGGGCAGCAAGGAGAAGCTGAGGGAAAACATGCTCAAGCTCCTGCGATGGAACTGATATGAGCCTGACTAAGGGATTTTCATTCTAAGAACTGCTGTGCGCTGTGATTTCTTTTTTCGTGGCCAGTTCATGTGCACCTTTTGCTGTTAGCATTTTATTTTCCACTTTCTTTAGGAGTTAGAGGGAAAAAACACAGGTTCTGGATTGTCAGATTGGAAGTTCTTGTAACTTTTCAAGGTGAGAGAAATCTCTCCATTGGTTTTTTAAGCTATTATTAAAAAGTCTTCAGCATGTCTGGAGAGTCACTGCTGCAGGTCCCTTTTCACAGACCCCATCCAGAGCTCTGTTGGGGCAGGAGTCAGGAATCTGAGTGCTGCAAAGCTGCCCCTTGCACTTCAGTATGTTCCAGTCTCTCCCTCCCAAGCTGTTGTGTAGCCTTGAGAAAGGAATCTGTTAAAAGGCAACAGTAATGGCACTGGCTCAAGATTCTCTTGCAAACTTAAATGTACCAAAATTTCAGCTTTGTTGCCATCACAGTTCCACGCTTTGGGGTGGTGCATCCCTTGCTTCCATTGAAGTCAAACCCTTTTGGTTAGTTAGGAGTTCTTTTGACTGAAAAAGCCATGTCAGTGCAACCTGATGGTTTAGGGGTTTGAATAACTTCTTTCCCTTCTTTTTCTGTAATTTCAGCTTATCTGGACTTGGGGATTTTCTGAGCTTCAACAATCCCATTATAACCAAAGCAATGCAATTTGCCTGTAGACAAGCTCTTAATGTCATTTACAGTGATTATACCTCTGTTAAAATTACAGTATTGGTTCAGAGCAATGCCATTATTTTAAATGATCATTTAAAATAATTATTAAAAAATTGGTCATTCTTTTTAATAACATTACTTCTCTTATCTTTTCTTCAAATAATTTTCCTCTCCTCTTTGATATATTGGTATTATGAGGCCTCCTCTTGTTCTCTCTCAGTGACTGTCAAGTGGAGTCAGACTCACCTCATGGCAGTGTCACAATATTGTGCACATCAGACTTAGTAGGGATGGAACCAACCTGCTTGGAGCTGTTGAGAGGGATCTGCTGGCAGCTCAGGCTTTCCTGGAGCATGAAGAACACTGAGCTGCTGGCAGGGGCATTCCCATGGCTCACAGGGCTGGGAGCCAGGTCAGGACCCATCATGTCACCGCAGGGAACACTGGAAGGTGACCTTGTGTTGGCGAGTCTCCTGCCTGTCTTGGGATCCCTTCTGTCAGTGCTGCTCTGAAAGGGTCTTGTTCTTGGAGATAAAGAGCTCATAAAGGTTTCATAGACTGTCAACTGGATAATAAAATGCTTTTCTATTTTAGGTTGAAGAAGTGTTGAAAAATCATAGCATTAATTTTACAGTAGGAAATAAATGCATAGGAGTACGTACCATCAGGCAAATGGACCCGTCCCCATTGCATCAGTTCTAGCTGGATATCACAGACTGGAAAGCAGTTGCCCCCAGTTTGATATTTTTTTAATTGTTTTGAGAGCTGGTGACATTCAGCTCTGGTGCTTTAAATTTCAAAGTTATTTGCTAGTGTTTATCTACATTTCCAAAACAAACCCTAATTTATATGTTGAGATAACTTTATCTAGATTGTTTTTTATAGATTTTGTTTCATTGCCATTGGTGGGATATTCAAGTGAGACTTCTTTTTGTCCTGAGCACCATTATCAGCTGTTTCTGTATTTACTTACAGCAGATTTTCCCCCCTAGACCTTATGAACTGCAGTCAGTTTTACCCCAAGACAACTCCCTGTCCCTGCACAGGGAGGATTCACAGCTGGCAGTTCAGGTGTCTGTTTTGCACCACCTGAGACTGGTGCCTGGCAGGGTGGTTGGGACCTCACCAAAATGGATGGTTTTAACAGTAACGTTCACATCATCTAACTTGTAGAGTTGGATTATTTACTGTCATTATTACTATTATTACTATTACTATTATTTTCTCGATTTTCCATGTTCATTTTACACTCCTTGCCTTCTCCAAGGATGGATTCTCCATTACCTTGCACTTGTTCCCTGCTGTTACGCTCTTTCTGGCAAGTTGTGCTCACACCCTACAGTCCCCTTGCCAGAGCAACTTTCCTCACCTCTTGGAGAAACAGATCTTCTGGCCTTGAACCCTGCAAAAAAAGAACGAGATTATCTTAGCGTTTGGTACTTTGATATTCTATACTTGAAGATTTTAGGAGATAAACAATAAAAGTTTCCCTTTCTCATAACTCAAGAGCATATTGTTATAGCTCCTGGTTTGGACGTTTTGTGTCTCTGGGACGCTGGACACAGTTTGATAAGAGAGAATCAAATTTGGAATTGGAGCTCTCAAGGCGTCTGTTTGCACTTGAGGCAGCTGGCTCTGGAACCCTTTGCGGGGATGTCCATAGGAGGGAGACAGGGAGCCGGAATAGGACGGCTCTTCATCCCGGGAAAGAGCGGCCAGGGCGGGCCCGGGAGCGCTGGGCAGGGGCCGGACTCTGCGAGCCGCTTCTGCCAGGGAATCACCAGGACATGAATTACTGCCAGGAGAGGAGTGGAACTGAGAACACGCGAATTGTTGTCAGCTTCGTAAATGAGTCACCGAAAGAGAAAAAAAACCTAACCCGTAGTAAATCAGGCACTTCTTACACCATCAACTTGTCAGAAGCGTGTGACCTGAACCAATGCTTTCAGCATCTGAAGACATGATCCCTCTGCAGTGTGCTCGGTTTCATCCCGTCTTTAAACATTTTCTAATGCCAAACAAATGCCGTTTGGGTTTATGTGCTCAGACTAACAGTGACATCCAGTGGCTGAGCGACCCAACCACGGGAACAATCACTGCGGATGGAGCGGCCGAAGGGATCAGTTATGGTGATTTAGATCAAATGGAGTTTGTAGTGAATATGTAATATGCCATCCTCGAGACTTGTGTTACGGCCAAACCCGTTCCACCTTGGCACTTGTTCTCTTGGGAAGACGTCCGTGAAGCTGCAGTGTCTGGAGGAGAGACGGCTGTGAGTTCTGCTGTGGTGGTGTAGACTTTAGGAACAAACTGACTCCTCGTTGAAAAATCTCCTTTTATCTCTCTAAACGAGTTTCACCTAGTCTGTAAGCACTTTGGCCACCCGCAGAGCTGATGGTTTTTCTGAGAGCTGCCTGAAGCACTGGGGAACATGCAGGGCTGCAGCTGCAGTCCTGATTCAAGATGTGAAAGATTGTTTGATGTGCTCCTGAGTTCTCCAAAGCCTTTAGAAGGAAAACACATTCAGAAAAGGTGACTAAACATATAGACTCATAAACGCTGTTGGGGTTTTTCTTTTCCCCTAGAGCATCTAATCAGGGTATATGCAGAGTGGAAGGTTTATTATTACTGAAAGGTAATTTCTTATTGGCCTTGGGCCCAAAGGCCACAGCTGGAGCCACCATTGCCAAATCGGACTTTTGTGGCCATGCGCGCATCACAGGTGAAGGATAATCCATTTCTCTTTGGGACGGCTGCTGTACCTCTCTTGATGGCAAACTGCAGCCATCCATCCTCCTCTCTTACTGCTCAGCTTCTTGAGAACCATTTGTGTCTTGTTTGTGGTTTGCAGGTTAAGAGAGATCTTAATGACTTACAATTCACAGAGCTTTAGGATGGTAATTACGACAGCAGTGCAATGTTCTAGGAACAACTTGGATATTTCAGAGAAAACTCACACAAAAGCAGGAACAGCTCCCAGAAGTCTTCTGACATTAAGCATACAAATAGCTTGATAGAATAAATGGTTCTAGCATGAGCAGGGCTAATTTTAGACAGGATTCCCTAATGTGCTTGTCAGTGCTTCCAAATGAATGATTAAAGATAAAAATAGATTTATCATGTTTTCACTTGCACCGGGCCTGAGCTCTGTGGGCAATATGGAATCACCTGCTGCAAATACCCATGTGAGCCTTTCTTAATGTACTCTGGAAATGATTCCAGTGTCCATTGAGCACAGCTAATTGCACTGTCACAACTGGAGACATTCCCATCCCAGTTGCAGTTACAAGAAGCACCTGGTAAATTTGTTTTGACTTTGCTGTCTCCTGGTTAACATAGAAGTGCTGGTGATGTAAGGCCTGGCCTGTGCTATGCTTCATCTTCTCCTAAGAGCCTGCCAGTGAACTGCACACATGATGAGAAATGTGCTTTGTAAGGCTGATCTGAACAGAGATGTTCTCTTTTTCTGTTTGTTTCCCCCTCAAACCTTTGTTTAGTTTAGTGTTTTTGTTTATTTACTGTATAATTGAATTTTTGAAGACAGTATCCATTTAGAAAAAATTTTCTCCTGAAATAACTCCATGTCACTTGCATCTGTCTTGTGGCCTAATTTCTAACAAATATATCAGAAATATATGTTAAAATATTCATAGCACCAGTAATACAGAAATATTGCCACAATATCATCGGAAACCTTAAACATGCACATTTGTAAATTCTGTCCATGTCACAGACGTGCAGTGTGCCTGTGGCAACTCCTCCCTGAGCATCTGCAGGGGCTGACAAAGCAGCCTTCCCGAAATACCTGAGGAGAAGATACCTCCACTACACCTGCTCAAGGGCCAAAGGATTTCACCCTTTTTATAGTAACATCATTTATCAAAAAAGTTAGCAGATTTTGTATTCACGTGTTTAATTAGCAACTAAAGAGTAAGGCCAGAAAAAATCAGTTCATTATTTGTCATGGATACAGAGTACATTTGCCTTCACTATGTAGAGTAATACATTTATAGCAAGACTTCATTCTTTCAAGGTTCATGGGTCAAGATTAATCAGTTGTGACCTTGGCACATAGCTCTTCTCTTCATGAGGTAAAAGCTGAGCAAGGGAATCTTAAACAAGGATC
This sequence comes from Myrmophylax atrothorax, assembly GCA_026770055.1. Lineage (NCBI taxonomy): Eukaryota > Metazoa > Chordata > Aves > Passeriformes > Thamnophilidae > Myrmophylax > Myrmophylax atrothorax. The sequence goes on along the minus strand of JAOXXN010000246.1, from coordinate 10,670,461 downwards.
TGTATGTTTATATAGAGCTGAGTCTGATTAAATGGTTGAAATGTAATTGAACAGCAAAAATAACATTCCTTTACAGAGGGAGAATTAAAGACCTTTGGCAAAAGAGAGGTGAAATATGAGTCATTTTTCAGTGAAGGGACATTATGAATTAATCTCTAACATGGCTGAGGTTGATGGTTACAGTTCCTTTCCCACCATAATCCCTTCTCCTGAGCAGTTCTTCCTGCTTAAAGTATTCAGAGAGAAACATACACACAACAACATTTGAAATGTGAGGTGCTTTGGTGACAGAGTGTTCACTGCCAAACAGAATTCATGTTTGTTTCTGCTTGGCATCTTTATTTACAGAAACTTTTATTTTTTTGTCTGTTTCGTATGTTCTGTAGTAGCAAACCAGACTCTAGCAGGGTAATAGGCTGCTGCAGTCACCTTGGCAGCTCCATCCACAAGCAACTCTGCCTACACAGCCAGGACCAGATTCCCTGCATCTGAACTCCACTGGGACTTTCCAGGAGACCAAAGCTCCTGCCTCAGCTGTCTGAGTTCACAGGTGAGTGTGACCAGGAGCAGCTTTGGTCTATTTCCTGATAGGGACTTTTCAGTGATTATTTATCTAAATAAACTTTACTCTTTCATGCTTCTTTGTTTTATACCCCCCTGAGCATACCAGACTTCTGCCCTGCTGCACCAGTGTTGTCTCCCTTGACAAGAGAATTTCTCAAGGACAGTTTTTGGCAGTTTAAGATTATTTTGTGCTGCTTGTCAGGCTTGGCACGCCACACAATCTTCTGTTCCCACTGTGGTACTCGGTTCTCTTCATAACTCTTTTCAATTTGTCCACTCTACAGTTTAGCAAATCTTCACCTATTTCCACAGATGTAGAAGCAATTCCAAAAGGGAGAATTTTTTTGCTTAGCAATGTAGTTTTCTCTGCCCTGCTCTATTCTACACATTATCCACTAAAGTTTATACATGCCTACATAGAAAATGCATGACTGTCACCATCAAGAGGAATTATTTTGAGCCACAACCTTTCTTCCTATTTCCTTCTGGTTTTATGAGCTTCCCTGCCAAGACTAATCAATATGTAAACCTCAGCACGTTTGTAGCTGGTCTCATCTTTGTATATTAAAAGTTGTATTTCATAGCTTCCAGGTCTTGTTCTTTTATCGCAGCTTCCATGATATTTACCTTTTCCTTAACTCCTGCAGGCAAGGGTTTTGTTACTTTAAATATTCTATTCATTTTTGCAGTTGTTGACAAAAACTTGCAAATCTGACCCTGCAGGCTTGAAGATTTCTAGGGACGTTGAAAAGTGCAAAAGCTTAAAATGAGGCTCTCTTTTAAAGCTTGGCTGGAGAGAGCCTTCATCTTGATTCATGGGTTTGGAATTGCAGGACTCTCTCTAACCTACTGTTCATCCTCTCTAATATTTTGGGTACTGGAATGGGCTACCCAGGGAGGTGGTAGAGTTGCTATCCATGGAGGTACTTAAGAAGAGACTGGATGTGGCACACAGTGCCATGATCTAGTAAATGAGGTGGTGTTGGGTCTAAGGTTGGACACGATGATCTCAGAGGTCGTTTTCAACCCAGCGGATTCCGTGATTCTGTGTGATTCTGTAATGGACTTAGGAGCCAGCCTGCTGGGGTTGGTGGTGGCTCTGGGGTAGCCCAGGTGCAGTACCTGCTCCCCACCCACTCAACCTGTGCCAGTGGTGCCACTATGAACCTGTTGGGCACACCAAGGTGTCAGCATGGCCAAGGAGAGGGACAGGCACCGGGGAGAGAACTCAGGGACATGGTCACATCCATTTTGGTTGCTATTCCCTGTGCCCAGCACTGTGCTTGGCAGCAAGAGCTGTATCATTACACTGATAAGTATTGTTTGAACCTGAACTAGGATTTCTGCTGCCTTTTCATAAATCCTCTGAATCATTTATATTTGTATTAAGGTTTATAATCTTGTTTTTTGAAAAAGAGCACTGACCTTTGGCCAATGTCATTTGCTAGACTTCCTTCAAGCGATCCCTCCAAGGGATAATGAGGTGGAACAATTTATTAATCTGTCATCCCGGAGCAAATGGGCTACATTTGTTTTGGAGCCTTAATGTAGTGGTCATGGGTTAACCAGCTTGTAAAATCTCATGGGCTTTTCTTTCCAGGTAGGAGTAAACTGGAATCTTCTTGACTTACCATATATCAAGGAAATTAAGGGGTGAAATCTGTAATTAGTGTAAAAACTCATGGATTTTCATAGGGTCAAGAATTCACTGGTGCTTTCAGTGCTGCAATTCATTGCACCCACAGAGCTCTAGGGTGGCTTCAGCAGAACTCCAGCCAGCACCAAAACCTGCAGGTCCAGGAGCTCAACTGACAGATTTCTCACCTGGGTCTGATCCCAGAGCAGTCAGAGTTCTCAGACATCATACCCATAATTAAAGCCTTTATTGTATAGTTTTTTTTTTAAACTACACTTTTATACCCTTATGTATCTTTAACAGCACAATTCATTGTAATTCACACAAAAATAACTGTGGCTTTGACTCACAGCTTTTCAGTATTACTCAGTAATTTGGAAATTATCTCAGAACAGAGTTCATTGTGACACAGGCTGAAGCAATACAGTACAATACAACTCACTCTAATACACATTTAAATATTCATGCTACAAGGGGATAATAGTCTTGAAGTGTTAACTAGCAAACCCTGGAAAGCACAGTTTGCCTCAATCTTACATCAAATTTGTTAAATTTGTTTCCATTGCACATTTTCAGCTAGTATGTGCAGAAAGAAAATTTCATTATGAAAACCCCTGCTAGGAATCTGCTCTGCTGCTCCCAGGGCATGCCCAGGTCTAATCCAGGATTAGCTCCTTCCCGGCAGCTGCTCACTAAACTGCTGTTCCCAGTCTAGACCTCGTGTCCCACATGTTCTTGGCTTGCTGAGTCGGCACAGGAGCAGTGGCTGGCTGGCTCTGGGCCTCTCACTGTGCCCTCCAGATGCAAATCAAGTGTCTGATACCACTTCTGGCAGCAGGACCTGCACAGTCTGGTTGCTTAGGCACTGTCATTAGTCCTTGCACTCTAAATCTTTCATAACAGCTATTGAATACACTCCTCTTGTTTCACAACTCTGCACCTTCTCCTTCACTGCTTGCTCTGATGCATGAACAGTGGAGAGCAGCAGCACATTTATGTGCTAACAGCCCAGATAACAGACATGATAAATAAACATATAAAAACCTGGAGAAACTTAATGCAGAGCCTTATTTAATTTTTCTTGTGCATCCAAAAATCAACAAAGATTTTGACCTCTTACCTGACATAGTTCTCTTTTAGTTTAGAACTATTCCTTCCCCTTTTCCTCCTCCTCTGGTCTTCTTTCCAGAGGACCACCTTGGTAACTTTTAACTTCTTCATTAGCTAAGCTGCTGCAAGGACAGCAGGGGAAAGAATTCCACAGGGAATGATGTGTGCAGACTTTCTCATTTGAAGAGGTGATTATCCTGCAATAGCCTCTGACCACTCCACATTTGCCATCCACTGGCAGTGCCGCAGGAATCATAGTTAAATGACATGGCACAATTCTACATCATGTCACTCATTCTTCTAAAATCAAACTGCCCTTTGCAGTGAGCAGCTGACACATACAGCCATATGCCAATCTGTCTCATAGTGCAATGTAAGCTTTTCTCCAGGATTTGCATTTTTGAAGGTAAATCTACAGATCCCTTCACCTGAGCAGACTCTCCACAGGAGCTGCAGCCAGTCAGCAGAGTCCTTATAGCCTCACTTAGTGTTTTCCCATTTGTTCTTCCATCTGACTCCCAATGTGCCTTGTCTGGTTTTGGTCTGCTGTTGTGCTTTTTCTGAGCATATGAAGAACCAAAAATTCACAGTCTTTCATTGTAGTCACATCCATCTCTCATCCTAAAGGAACCAAAATACTCAGTGGTTCATCTGCATTCTCTTCCCCACCCGAATGCCAGAGGGCAGAGCTGACAGCCCTCACAGTCCCCAGCCTTTCCTGGGAGAGCTGTGGACCCACGTTTCTCACATGAGCTGTTCCCATGCCATATTCAATTTGGCCAGGACTGTTTTCCCCTGTTCTGAACCTGAGGTGCATCCAAGGCAGTGGCTCACTTGCCAAGGCCTTGGCTCAGCCTGTGTTGCGGCCACTGCTGCGCTGATGTCAGGTTGGAGTGTCACCCACCTGAGTGCTGATGAGCACTCGTGTAGTCCTCTCCCAGTGCTTTCCCAGTGCTGCTTAGGGCAGAGGGAAGGTCTAAGTTAAGATATCGCTGACACCACTGCTGTACTGCGATTAAAATATGGCTTTTGATTAGTAAACAGATGGATTTTGATCTGCATCATGAGCCTGAATGAATTTGTTGCCAGTTCTTGAAGCGATTTGTGTTCTTGGAATCAAACTACCAAACAGTAACAGATGTGAGTACATTGAGCTGTCAAGAGCTTAATGAAGTAAAACTGAGATCACTACTCAATTTCAGAGAAGGGTTAAGGGGATCCCTTTTTAAAAGATAATTATTTAGGACAGCGCACCTGTCATTAGGCTGCAGAAGATACCAAAAATTAACCATTATCTCACATGAATTCTCACTCTGCCACATGTGGTTGAAATGATAGACAGGGTTGTAGCTCAAAATTAATTGAGCTTTCAAATCAGGAGAAAGTGGGAGAAGAAATTATCTAGGATTATTAAAACCAGTTGAAATTGCCAGCACAGCACACTTTGCAGAAGTATGAAACATTCCCTTTTAGTTATTAGTAGTATAAAGACAATTTGGTACACATAACACTGACATTTAAATCCAGCACAGTACACGCAGCCAGACTGAGACATCTGCTTTCAGCATGGTGTGGGAAGAAAGTGCAGAGCGTGGCCTTGCCTCGAGGTGATGGCAGAAATACCCAGGTTTGGGTCTGCTTGGAACTCTGGCCGTGGGCAGGTCACTGTGTGGTGACAGGAGGATGACAGCTCCGTGCCTGCCTACTCTGGGCTCTGTGCTCAGACCTGGCAAAGGCTGTTGGAGTGTTTGGAGAGTGCCCAGCGTCACCAGGCCTTTGCTCAGCCGAGGGCTGCCTGGAGTGATGCCCTTACACTGTGCCAGGAGCAGAGGTGGTTTCTGTGCACAGCCCTTTGTTCCATCAGCTGAGTGAAGTGGGAGCTCCATCAGTGGTTACATCTCCCCACTGGATGTGCCAGGATGACCCAGGCCACAGCACTCAGTGAAAGCAGCAGCTGCTCCTTTTCCCTGACATAAAAATGCACATGTGGAGTCACACTCAGAGCTGTGAAGATGCCGTCTATCACTTTTTGTCCCAAGTGGAATGGGATGTAAAAGCTCAGCCTTGGGTCAGGCTGCCCAGAGTGCCCCCCGCTTAATCCCACAACACACCAGCTCCTGGCAGGAGCCTTCCCTCCTCTCCCTCCATGTGGTGTGGGAGCACCAGCCAGTGTGGCTGGGGGGAAATCACCTTCCAGCAAGGGACACTGGTATTTGCAGTGCTTATCTGATCACAGAATCACAGAATATGCTGAGTTGGAAGGGAACCACAAGGATCATCTACTCCAGCTCTTAGCCCTGCACACAGGACCATCCCTAAGAATCATACCATGTGCCCAAGAATATCATCCAGATGCTTCTTGAACTCTGTCAGGCTTGGTGCTGTGACCACTTCCCTGGGGAGCTTGTTCCAGCACCCAATCACCCCCTGATCCTTGCAATGTGTACAATTTAGGTTAATCACCAGTCTTCATTAATAATGTTCCTGTTGTAAAAGTAACGTTGTGAGAATTAGTATCTGCAGGATTAAAATCTCCTTTTCTGAGTACTTTGCAGAGAGCAGTGTTTCTGTGGTTGTGGAGGCTGGTGATCATGGCAGTGTGTGCCTGGGAATGTGAAGGTTCTGATGGTGGTGGTGGGCTCAGGATGGGGATTCTATGGAATTTGCTGTATGAGACTAGTTTCACTCATGCAACTTGTGCTATTAAAATCAATCACCCAGTGCTGGCAAATAAAGAAGCTCTAAAGCCCAGGAAAAGAGACACAATACCTGGCAGGGAAAGTGCAAAAATAAGGGAGAAGCCTTTGTTACTCTCCCTTTCTGCAATACAGAGGATGCACAGTGCTGACCCCAGGGCTCCTCTGCAGAACAGCAGATTTATAATCCTTAGGAGAGTGCTGCATTTTTACAGGAGATTTGGGTGAATCCATGGGAGCCTTTCATCATTTAGCATCCTACTGATGCCTGCTTTTTCTCTCCACAGGAATCCTGACCCAAAATGATTGTAAATTACCAGGCAGAAATCTTTGATCACTCACCAATTAGCTCCCTTCCTTTCAACATATAAAGCTCTGTAAGAGGGAGATCTGGCGACTTCAGTATGGAGAGTAAAATTTTAATTCAGCATATTGGGAGGTTGGTTACCTGTTACTTGTTCCTGAACTGAAAATTTCCTCTGTGGTTCTTCTTCTATAGTGTTCCTTTCAATGTAAACACAAACCCAGTGTGTACATATGAATACTGGTACTTTCTACATCTGCTTTTACAAAGACTGAAATGGCACTGCCAGCACCGTGCTCAGCTGGAGCCAACACTCCCAGGGATCACAATCCTCAAGCATTTTTAGGGCTGCAAAGAAAAGTATTTGCTTTCCTTTCACATGGAGGATTTTTCAGTCGTAATTCTGCACAATTTTTATATTTCTAAAGATTTAATGATACTTTCCAAGTGACAAACTTCATTTTTAAGGCTAAGTGTCAGTGTGGCTTCAGCCAACACGTAAGGGACTGAAGGCACCTGTGAGTTGCTCCTTGCGCTGAACTGGTGGGCTCACCAAGTGATCTTGTTTGCAGCATTAGGTTTGGTGCTTGCAAAATATTAATCTATAAACCACTGTTGAATTTAAGCATATTCTTGTAGAAAGTTTAGGACTTCTATTTTTTTAACTCTACATTGTCTTACTTACTCCTTCCCAGCGGGAGGTGCCCCACATACTGAATCCAGCAGTGGCAGCCACAGAATTAGATTCTCACTTCCCCTGTGAAAACATTGCAAAGTTTCTCTTCAATTTTGTTCTCCTTTTGTTAAACCCATGCAATGACTTTTAGCTGTAAAATAAGTTTTGCTGACTCTTGGCCTCCCAAAGCAGATATCTAAAATAAACTCAGTGATCATTAGCTTGCTATGTTACAGTAACTATTAAAAACTAGGGGAGATATTAGTATCACCATTGAAACAGCCAGATCTTGCCATGGAAAGCAAGCTTTCAAGGTAGAAAATAGAGGAGGGTGAGAAGTCCCTTCCCCAAGGCCACAGGAGATCCAGGAATGAAGCCGGGTGCCACTCTGGAAGCAGGTTCCTTGTGCCCTGCAGAGTTCTGCAGATGCCTTGCCAGCTCTGAGGGGCTGCCTGGGTATGAGGGGCTACTGGGATATGAGGGGCTGCTGGAGCCCAGCAGCTGGGGAGAAGCATGGCTGAACTGCCCTCTTCTGACATTTTTTAAGGAATAAAACATTTCCATTAGTTCTTTCTCTTTCACTTTTTATTTTACAAAAAGAAGCCTTTTCCTTCTAGGATGTCTTAAAGCAAATGCGTTGTAGGAATTTGGTTTTTACAGACATGTGTTCATTCACAATATGCAGATAGTTGCATTAAACTGTCTTTACCTGGAGAGGTTTGAAAATCATAGTAAACCCAACAGCCACATCACTGCCCAAATGACAGAGATCACTTACAGACTGAGATGCTGCCTTCTCCCCCCAAACCAAAAGTCCATTCAGAGGAAAGGTGTTACCACCCACCACCTGTCTCTCCAGCTGTCAAGATCCTGAGTCCCTTCATTAACCACAGGCAGCCCCTGATTGTCTATTTTCTGGTGACTACTGAGCTGACAAATATCCTCCCTGTGCCAGTGGCATGGGTGATGGGTCCCACTCTGAGGGAAAAGGCTTTCTCCATCATTTTGGTCCTGTTCCTTTAACTCTCTGTGATGGAACCAGTGCTTGGCACAGGGCACAGAGCTGGCATGGGACCAGCTCTCTGTTGTCTTATGGCTGTGTTATCCAAGAACCCAGTGGGTGATCCTGTCCAGTGGGCAAAGCTGAGCACTTAGTTTACACTGGTCTATGCCCAAATGCAAAGCTACAAAAGTCTATTCTGTTTGGGTTTTTTTTTCCTTAGAACTGAGCCACAAAAAAATTATAGGTAAAAATAGGGGGAAAGTAATTTTTCTAGATTGATTTTATTTATGGTCCAGTTACAGCATAACAGCCCACTGAATACCCAGGAGGCCACTGGGCAGCCTACAAGAAAATGAAATCCACAAGCAAAGGAGCAAGGAAAGAAGGAAAGTAACTTGCCCTGTGGTACAATTAAAAGTGGACTCCAACAATAGCATGTGCTCAGGGAACACAATAAACCAAAAGCTGGTTCAGTCACGATCACACACATCATGTAACTGCTGCTCTCAGAGCATCCCAGAGGGCACTGTACACATGGATGACCCACACATGTTTACTCCCTGCCAAGGGCTCACCCTTGTTCTATGGATGAGAAACAGGCATTTATTTAAATCAAAAGTGACTCAAATAATTCAGCACAAACATTCCATTTCAAAGCCATTACTCCCACTCTTCCAGCAGAAGGCCAGGGAAGGTGCTGCTCATGGTGGGTTTGGGTGCCATGCCAGGGGCTCTTCCCATCGCTGCTGTGGTCAGATGGCCCCTTGTCTGGGGTCCCCCAGCAACAGCCTGCTGCTGGCTCAGTGGTTGTGCTGTCCCTGTCCCTGCATGTGCCCACGTGTTTGTGTGTGCAAGGGCACAGCAGCAGCTTCCCGAGGTTGTGGGGCAAGAGCTTGTCACAACTGGGGGCAAAATAACTGCAAGTTGCTGATCAAGCCCTGGGACACAGCGGGCAGCAGCAGCCAGAGCAGGAGCCAGCTAAGCAGAAATATTGGCCTACATTTTTTTCTCTGCCTGGTGGAAGGCATGCGAGTTTCTATGGCAACTTGTGTTTTCTGTTCGTCAGGCCTACTGACTCACTTCTGGGGGAGCCGTGCAGAAAAAAGATTGTTTTCTTTCCCTGCCAAGTCAAGTGGCTCCTTTCCTGAAGCCCAGAGCACTCATCTGAGGCTTCTGGTTGGAGTTTGTGGCTGGTGTGGCTTTGCAGCATCAGTTTAGGGCCACAAGACAAGACAGCTGAACGTGACAATATCCTCATCCCCTTGAGAAATCATTGGCAGTGAGTTGAGTTTATCTGCATTACAAGAGGACTGTCAGCCCAGCTGAAACCCTGGGACAGTCAGGCTGGCGCTGGTGGCAGCGCAGGGCTGTGCAGGAGGGCAGAACAGTGGCTCCTGGCATGGGGCTGTGCCTGGGTGAGCTTGTGAGTGCTGGTGGGACAAAATGATCAGAGAGGTCCAAAGGGGACATTGCTGAGGGTGGTTTTTGGGGGGGGAATCAGAGCTGGCAGGGACACAGCTCAGCAGGACTGGACCCATGTTCAGAGCCCAGAGCCAAGCAGGGCAGAACATGTTTGTTCCTGAGCACCTTTGTACTTATCAGCCTATTATTTTTAATCTACCACTACATTTTGATTTATTGTCAGCCTTGCTTTAACAGCCCTACATCCTCTCAGACTAGTATCCATTGCTAAAATATTTCATTTATGGCTTTGTAGTGGCATCTTCAGGTTCCCGGATCAAAACTTCCATGGGAAGCATGGGGCAGCATGGACAGACCTTCCATAGTCTCATCTCATCACCCCAGCTTTTCTAATTAGGAAACTTTCCTGGATAAGTAAGCTTGATTTTCCAGCAGAGTTCAGAGATGCTGAGTAACCATTTTTCCTTAAAATGGAGGGGGAGCTTTGCATCTACTTCTCTCAGGCTCCACTGAAAATTCCAGCTATTATACCCTGGAGAACACTGCAAACACTCGCACAACCAGCAATTCTTCTGAAGCTTTTTCTTTTGCCTAATCACAAACATATGGTACACTTTAGGGGAGATTATCCTTACATTGTTAGCTTTAAAATTTAGCTTTCTTCCAGCTTTCCAAGGTCACAGCAGCTATCCAGTTAAATGCTAGGGCAGAAATAAAACGTTAACACAGCATGACCTTGGTCAATCAGTTAATCTTTCTCTACCCTATTTACTCCAGCAAAATAAAAATCTATCCCCACACACTGCAGAGTGCTTTGAGATCCTGGGGTGAAAGGTACATCATAAGCCAGAGTATTAATTATTGAAGCTCTGATAGTGCACGTGGTGCTGGAGGGAATGCAGATGAATTTACTCTTTGTGTCTGTCTGTCTGTGCATGGCCCTGACGTCCATCGGTCATGGTGGTCCAGCCACCGGTGAGACCCCAGGCCCCTGAACGACTGTGAGGTGTGTGAGGGCTCCAGCAGCAACAGCACTTCTACTCCAGGGAGTAAGAACGGTGTAAAAGGCTTTGTCAGCATTTGATGTAGAGCACCTCATTAATTACCCTGCAAGGGGAGGTCAGGATGCAGTCAGCTCTGAGGCACAGGGGCCGCTGTCACCCCAGTTCATCACACAGAGAACGGTACGTGGGTACATGTGGTAACATGAGGGAGCCAAGGCTCCTGCCTCTTGTTCCCTGTTCCTATTCAGTCCTTGAGGTTTTGTGGGAAAACCTAATCTAAAATTACTCATAAATGGGTTTTCTGGCTGTTACATTAAGGGGGATTACACGGCATAGAGCATTGATTTTTAGATTTGAGAGTGCTGAATAATTTATATGCACATTGCCTTCTAAACCAGACTGTAGCTGTTTGATGGCTCTGGCTCTTCCTAGAGCAGACCCAGACAATGGCTGTGGCAGGATACAGCCAAACTTCCAGCTCTCTTACTTTTCAGTGTCTGCTTTAAAAAAGAGGGATTGATTCTAATATTGTTTTCTTATTGAAGTTTTATTTTACAGTGTTCAGTACTGCTATCCCACTGCAAGCACAAAGCATTGTTTTAGAGCTGCTGTTCCTTAAAAACAGCTTTTGCTATCCTTCCATTTTAATATGGCCATATATTACAATATTGAAATGTTCAATACAAGCATCAGTACATAGAGACAAAAAGGGAAAATTGTCTTTTTATGAACCATGCAGCTGTTTATCATAAATCTAAATAAAACCCTTTTTCAGAACTTCTGTCAAATTGAATTGGCTTGTGCCATTCAAACACTTCTATTTCCACACGTGTATTGTGAATGCATTTAAAAATAAAAAAAAAACATGTTGGCACAGAAGTTATTCAGCTGGTGTTTTCACTGCCCTTATGCAGAGACTGTCTCTGAAGAGCTTAATACACTTCTGTGTGGGTTTAAGTCATGTTCAGATGTTGATGATAGGTTTGTAATTTCTCTAACAGCTTCATTTTATTTTTAATATTGTGCATCTTTACTGACTACAGCAAACAGGGCGGAACGCGTTGATTTTCCTCTCACGCTGGGTCAGCTTTGGTTAACTCATCAAAGGCAAGAAACATCTATTAAGTGTTCTTTTGCTGAGTCCTCAATTTAAATGAACTTGCAGGGAGCAGCAAATATTTTTCCTCCCATTTTCTGTAGCCCAGTTCCTGCGTCCCTCAGAGGTCACAGCCCCCTCCAGAGAGCAGCCTGACGGCTGAGAAACACTGCTCCAGACAAGTCCAAATGACACTATTCAGCAGCCCTGTAATAATCTCCCCTAAATACACCTACCTCCATCCATCAAATGGTTGACCCTCTATATGAAACCCCTCAGGAATTGGAATCACACAATGCCGGTACCAAACTGCTCTGTGCTTTCACCAAGGCAGTGCATTATCCTCACACAATCAGTTATTGACACCATGTCTGAGGCTGATGTTTGTAGTAGGGTTTTTGACAGGGATTGCTCAGGGCTGGAAATGGATGGCTGCTCATGCTGCACTCTGCCCTCAGCATCCCTGCTTGCCCTTGGGTCCATAAAGATGGAGACAGGAATCCCCGGCAGGGATTGCAGGGCCAAAGCTGCAGCCACGGTTCTCCAGGGCAGGGCCTCGAGCAGGGTCAGCCACTCCACTATATGGGGAAACACGGGGCATCCTCTCCATCAGCAGTGCCAGCTCTGTGCGCAGATGCCTGGCTTCGAAAATCCAGCCCTCTTTTACGCAGCACATCCCTCTTGATGGTTCAAGTGGCTGAGGTTCACCCATCCGAACTCTCACATCCTTATTTCATACTTGGCTGCTTCTCAAGCATGTTTTGGTTTGGTTGGGTTGTTTTTATTTTAGTTGTAGACTTGCACAGCTCTTAGTGGGGCTGCATTACAGACAAGGACTACTGTGATGTGTACAGATCTCACAAATGCTGTACGTGACAGAAACTGCTCTCCCTGTATTCACAGAGCCACAGACTGGTTTGGGCTGAGGTGAACCTCAAACTTCATCCAGTTCCACCCTCTGCCATGGGCAGGGACACCTTCCACTAGCCCAGGTTGCTCCAAGCCCCGTCCAGCCTGGCCTTGAACACTTCCAGGGATGGGGCAGACACAGCCTCTCTGCCCAACCTGTGCCAGAGCCTCACCACCCTCACAGGGAAGAATTTCTTCCCAAGATTCCATCTAACACTGCAGGAATTGCTGCAGGAAGGTCAGGACAGCACCAAAGTGATTGCCGGGCTGGATGATCCACCGGAAATGTTTGCAGGACTGAAATTATATTGTTCTTTGAAACAGAAACAGCAGAAACCCTTTCTTTCACGACGCTCATTGCCATTGCTCATTAGTTGTTGCAGCTAATTATCGCCCGCTTGCAGGACTGCGATTTTAATACCGGCGTTTTGGGAAGCTCCGCAAACACTCCCCGCGGGTCGCGCACACCAGCTGTGCCGCTGCTGCCGGGGCTGCTGCGGGATCGCTGCGGGATCATTGCGGGATCGCTGCTGGGACTGCTGCGGGATCGCTGCGGGATCGCTGCGGGACCGCCCGGCTGGGATGCGGCAGCGCGGAGCTCCCTCTGCCGGCGGCTGCAGGAACTGTCGGGCTCGGCGGCACCGGGGCTCGGTCCCGGCGCTCGGGAGCGGCACCGCCGGAACACCGACCCGGGAGGGGAACCCAGCGCCGTCTCGGGGGTTCATCTACGCGGGAGAGCACGGTCGAGTCAAAATCTCTCGGCAGCTGTCGTGTCCAGGGCTCAATGCAGCACGGGTTTCAGGGCAGTTAAGGGGTGACTCCAAGCCATGCAGAGGCCAATCCAGTTCATGGGCAAGACTCGTGTTTCTCGGAGTATTTTCAGGATTAAATTCTATCGTCCGAGCAGGTATTTTTTCAGGAGCCATCATTTACAGCAGACTGGGCTGTTGTGTTCATTGTTCACGTCTGGGTAAGCCATTGCTCCAAATCCAGGAGAGCTCAGCCTATGGACTTTGGATGGACCTTTCCCTCCCCCTATTTCTCAACAGTTGCAGCAGCACATTTCGCAGCTACTGCAGTCCATTCCTGCTGCACGGAGTTTTCCTGCACCATTGCAAACACAAGGTCAGGTCCCTGCTGAGAGACCAGCCCAGCTAATACTGCCCTGCGCTTCCACATGGCCCCGTCCAGAACTCAGATTTGAACCTAAGGACATGCCTGGATTGCTCATGTGAAGACCATAGGATTCAGCAGCGTGCCCTGAAAAGCCAGCCCCAAATGTGAGCCCCATGAGCCCAACAAGTGTTTGGGAATGCCAGAGGGACTCTTTGCTTGGGTTCCCTGGGCCCATCTCTCTTGGGCTTGTCTGCAGCACTGTGTGCTGTTAGAGTAGAAATATAACAAATTGTGTCTTATTGGCATAATAGAAACTGTCCTTATGTTATGCTGAAGCTACTGGAGCAGGGATTACTGGGTAAAACCAGCAGGAATCTGGAGAGCGTTTGAGGCCTTGTGATTCCAGTGTCGGCACTTCCCGGCGCTGCCCAAGGGTGGGTGTTGGTTGCTGCAGAGGAACAGGGTGAGTTTTCAGCTATATCAGCAGATCTGTGAGACCCATTCATCACACATGTCCTGCTTAACCACTCTCCATGATTAAATATTTACAATAAGAATATCTTCATCATTAAAACCCTAAATAAAAGGATTACAGAGAAAGAATAGTTCAGTAGGAAACAGCACTAATTATTTTCACCCTTGTGGGTTTTTCTGCATTCAATACTTGAATTTCAAAATGAAAATATTGAGATAAACTTTCGCTTTCATGTGAGCACAGTTGGGGGGATTTCTTATTTGGTGTGAAAGCTTGAAAAGGGAAAATTAACACTCACTTAATCATTTACGTTCAGTCATAATTTAGGCCCTGAGCAACAAAGCATTTAAGCAGGAGATAAAACTTTAAGCAGTCACATATTCCAGGGACTCTGGATGGATTATTCAGAGGCCTGAAGTGAAAAGTTGTTTATTCAGAGTAAGAGAAGAACAGAGCTCCCATGTGCTGGAAGCTGAGTCGTGGAGCCCGACTGGGGCAGACGGTTACTGAGAGGTTTTGATCCTGGGGCACAGAACACAGAGCTCAGTCCCCACAGGACCACCAGCACTGAGGGTGATGCCCTGGCTCCCAGGGATTGCATGACCTTGGGAAAGTCAGGAAATGAATAAGAGTCATTTCTCAGCTGGGGGAAAAGTCATAGAGATGAATATTGCCAGAAAGCTGAACTCCTTGTCAGTCAAGGGACACAGAAATCCTGAGGATGGTTTGAGCACAGAGAAGCTGTTTGCTGCACAGCCAGAAAGGAAACAGCAGAAGAGCAGGAAGGGGATTGTCAGGTATCCAGCACTATTGCAGTTATTCTTCCACATCTGTAGAGCTGCAGTGGGGTTTTATTAAACATCCATCACATCCCTAGTATAGGATACATGTAAGATATTATGTGATCCTTTTGGCACTGTAAGACAGGGGCATCCTCGAATGGCGATTTTTCATCTCACTTCAAATCTTATCTGTTTTTTTTCAGGGGAAAAAGGATGTGTATAAGGAAAGATGTGTGCCACAACCACTGCTGTTTTTTCCTGCACTATCTATATATGAATATTATCAACATAATTTTATCTAAATAAATCTAAACCCATTCAAACTTTATATAATGCCATCAATAGCCCTAAAAACAATGAAAGACACTTACTGAGTACAACAATCCAGCTCTATGATTAAAGTACTATCCAAATTCACTGCTCGGAGTGTTTCAGAGCGATTTCCTTTGGGCTTAGCTACAGCCACAACATAGTAAAGATCAATATCTACACCATCTGAGTATCATCCAATGCCATCTAAAGGACTGACTAAACAGGAAATAATACACAGATAAGAAGATAAAATGCCCTCAGCATTCCCTCAAAACAGGTAAAAAGACAGCTCTATAAGGAGACAAAAGGTTTAAATTTTCATAAGTTATATCTAATCTTTAGAGGAGATGAAAAAACCATTAGTCAGGATTTGACTGAAAGTTTCAGAATGACAGATGGAAACTGAAGAGGCTCCTGTCCCCCCCCAGTGCAAGGCTAATTGTGGTCAGCTCCAGCAGTGCCACCAGCAGTATCACATGCAGTGCCACTACCAGTGCCACCTGCTCAGGAGCCACAGGAGCCTTCTTTCCCTAGGAAGCAATTCCTGCCTGTGGGTTGCTGTCAGGAGTAGCCCAGCTGAGGAAGAGCAGTGTAACCCCAGCATTGCGTTTGAGGCCAGGCGGCCTGAGGGGAAGGACAGCTCTAACTTCAGACCAAGCCCCTCTGCCTCCTGGTGCCCTCAGCCCCTAAGGTTTGTGTCTAGTGGGCTTGTGGAGGTAGCCCAGTGCCTGCTCTTTCCAAGTGTAGGCATAACATGATAGAAATTGGACTTCTTGGTACTCCTAGCACATAAGCAAAGTTTTAAACGCTGTCCCTAAAGCATTCACAAAGTCAACCCAGATGATGTACATGTTCTGGTTTATCACTGTCCCCAGTAACAGGGTCCAATTATTCAGCAAAAATCTCTCCATATAATCCTCCAGAGGTAGATGAATACACAGCTGATGGATTTTGGATGTGTACCCAAGCTGCTGAATCGGCCAGGTCCAAAAACTTGCAATAAATGAATTTAATCAGGAAACATCACTCTGATATGAATGTTTAATGGCACTGATTTATACTTTGAGCTGCCAAAGCCAGGAGCCAGCTTAGCAGTTGAGAGCCCACAGAGCTCAAGGTTTCAAAACAAACAACTCTCCTTGGAGATTAGAGTGTTGCAAAAGATGTGAGCAGGCAGGAGAAGGAATGCTTTGCCTCCTGCTAAAGCATTAACCCAGCACAGGACTAAACTATTCAAATGTACCTGTAAATGTTTCTTTCAAAAACTCTGTTTGATCAAGCACTCTCCATTAGAGCACTGCCTCTTGTATGGCCTGTATACTCCTATAAGGACTATTTTGGAGGGGTTTTTGTTTGTTTTTTTTTTTTTTTTTTGTTAACCCACCAGAACCAGAGAGCCTGTGGTCCTTGCAAGGGCACAGAGCCGGCAGGTCTCTGTGCTGGGCTGTAACCCAAGAGCAGGTCCCATGGTAAGCAGTGAAGTTTGTATAGCAGGTTTGATGGTAGAATAGCAATTCCTTCTTCTGTCTGAGGTGATTTGGAAGAGCACAGTAAGCCCAAGTGGTTTGTAGGATTATACACAGAGAAAGGTGGTTGGAAAAGGAATGAACAGGCTCCTCAGGGCAGTGGTCACAGCACTGGGACTGACAGAGCTCAAGAAGCATCTGGATGATACTCTCTGGATGACACATGGTGTGACTCTTGGGAATGGTCCTGTTCAGGAGCAGGAGTTAGACTTGATGATCCTTGTGGGTCCCTTCCAATTCAACATATTCTGTAATTCTGTGATTGTGCAGTCACTACGCTTGCACACATAGATCTGGCCTGCAATGCTGCAGCCCACACTATCAGCTGGGAGTGTAAAACGCTTGTCCCACCTGTATGTTCCTCTCAGACAGTCCAAGTCACCTTGTTGTTGTTGGGATGTCCTGCTTTTTGAAGTGCCAGCTGACCAGTGTAAGCCCTGCAATGTGACAATCATGCAGTGGGCACAGCACAGCCAGCACAAGCTGCTGGTGTCCCACTGGGGCTCTGCTACTGCTCTCCAGCTGTGTTTGCCAGGTGCTGGGCCATCCTTGGCTCTTCTGCTGGAATCAGACAAGCACAATTTTTGGGTGTAACATATACAGTCATACACAACACATGCAAAATACACCTGAATATGTCCAGGCTACAAAGGGAAGAACTTGGGAGATGTCAGATTCAGCCTGCTCTGGAGTAGCTCTTACTGAGCACCCTAAGGCCACATGCATTGTGGTCAGAGTGCTGTTACACAGGCTGAGCTCAGCACACAGCCCAGGCAGTGCTCTGGAGAACCAGGCTGGCTGATGGAAGCCATTCCTGATGTTAGAACTCCTTAATTCATTGCAGGACCTGGGAGGAGTGAGTGAGTTGGTTTGCAGAGAGGATGGATGATTGGAAAGCAGCTGAGAAGTTCCGTGAGAAATGAAGCTCATCCCACCATAAGCCATGCCATACCTGGTGAGTTACTTTGGTCAGGCTTTATCTACATCTACATCTACATCTTATCTACCTCTTCTGCTCCTCATTATCTGCATCTTTTGCTCCTGCATAATGATGATACCCTCATTACTATTGTGAGGAATTCACATAACACAGGGATGAGTTCATGGCAAAGCCCAGGAGGAAATGACTCCTTCCATGTGCAGAGCAGGATCTGATGAGCGTGCAGTATGTGAAGCCACCAGCCACACACTGAGCAAGGACAAGACGTCGCCCTGGCTGGGGAACAGGAGCACCTTTAGAGTCAGCCCCAAGCTCCACAAAACAGTACAGCCCAGCTCATGAGAGTTTGGGTTTGCCACCTTCCTTGGTCATTCCTCCAGGCAGTTTTTGGTTTGTGAATTCCTTCATTTTTTAAACTAGAATAAAAAATCTCACACGAAATTCGAGGTTTTTTCAATCCCATTTCTTCCATGAGGAGTGTTGGTTTTTCTAACCAGTTTCTTTTTTTCTTTTCCCTTCACTTCAGTATCTTTTCTCAGTCCAAAACCTGAAGTCAATCAGGGACAGATACTTAGAAGGGAAAATTTCTGTGCAGGTAATTAAAGTTCAATTGACTTTAGCAAGCTACTGAAAAAGGGTCTGTACAAAGGAAAACTTTGCTCAAGTTACGCAAAAGCAGCTGCACTGCGAGGAGTTTCCAAAGGAGCAGGCAATGCGTGTGCTGACCCCTTCCAACAGCCTCCCTTCTTTCTTTGCTTCTACCCACAGAAAGGGCTTGGCTTTTCCCTTCGCTGCAGCCGCCCACCAGGTGCGGCGCAGGACACGCCAGAGCTCTCAGTCACCCGCAGCCTGTGACCCGGGGCAGCCCAGGAAGGTTCTGTAGGAATGGGAAAGAACTTGGGAGCCCTGCGGGGGCAGCGCCGCGCCGGGCCCATCCCGCGTGGATCCGAGCGCGCGGTGCCGGGCGGGGCACAGATCCCGCACCGGCCGCTCGCCACGGGGACGGGCGTTTAACACAATGACGTTATTTCTCCCGATGCGAGGGGTGTGCGGGGAAGCCCCGGCGGGCGGTGGCGGGCCCGCACGTGCGCGGGGCGCGGCGCGGGGCGGGTGCGGCCCCTTTAA
>JAOXXN010000246.1:10547803-10633558 GCA_026770055.1 Myrmophylax atrothorax | reverse complement strand
CCCCACCCCTGGCAGCCCCCATTTCAGTCATTCCCATCCCTGTTGTCACCAGTTCCCCACAGCAAGCAGCCCAGACCGCCCTGTCCCCGCCGCTCGTGCAACGCCACCAGCCCCTCGTAAGCACTCCCAGTGTCCCTAAGGAATCCTCGTCGGTGGCGCCGGTAATCCAGAGGCCGCCGGGCCCACATCTGCCGGATGGAAAAGCTGCAACCCCGCCGTTGGGCAGCCCCAAGCAGCTCCAGCATTACACAGCGCCAGTCCTGGCCATCTCCCAGCACCATGTGGTCCCACAGCCCATCCAGCCGCTGCAACACCCGGGAGCGCCCGCGCCGCTCGGCGCCCTGAAGTTGGCTCCGGCCGACGACCTGAAACCAATTGAGCTCAAGAAGAGAATTGGAGGGTGAGTGAACTGTGTGTGTGGAGGCGTCCAAGAGGGACCAGGCAAAAATGGCACTGAAACCTGCATCGCTCTGGAGCAGCTCCTGCTTTTGCAAAGCATTATCAGATCAGAAATACCAAGACCCGTGGATGTTTTGATGTCTGTTTGGATTGCTGAGAGCAGGGTTTTTTTAGCTTGATGGGGTTTTATTTCTGTCCCTGACTCCACACTGTTGTAGGATTCTGTACCAGGATTTCTTTTGCAAGCCTGAACTGTGTTAGGAAGCAAGTCCCAGCCCTGCCTGTCTGATCTCAGGTGGCATCTGGTGTTATGTTTGAGAAAAGATCTCTGCTTGTACTGGTCAGGGAAATCAGATGGCACTGCTGTTTGCAGGAGCTTCTTTGAAAACTGGGATGTAATCTGGGAGATGTTATTCCCAGGACAGGGATCGCTTCAGCTGCAATTTCAGTTTCTCAGAGCTGTAAGTGCTATGGGCCTCCTGTTTGCTCAGAATCCTGCAGCTGGAAGGGCTGAAGGCTGTTTAATCTGCCCTCACCCTTGGACAGGACTTGTGGCTCTGATGTTGCTCCAGGTTAGTGTGTATCTGACTTGTTCCTAAGGGCTTTGGCTGGTGGAGACACTGCCTTCTCTGTAGGTGGTTGTTTCCAGATCACAGTATTCAAATACTGTCTGGTATTACTGCATGTGGACTGGGAGAACAAACCATTCCATTTGCAGCAGTTTTACCTGTTTTCTTTGGCCCTTCAGTTTTCCTGCAGGATAAGTGACCTGGATCTGTTCAATCTTCCCTCCTGGCTGTGCTCTCTGGACCTTTGACCATTGTCCTGGCTGCCTGCAGCAGGGAGATGACTTTTGGCAGTGGTGTTGGAGATGGTGCACAAATTCCACGGGGACTGAAGGAGTTGTGATGTGTAGTGGACAGAAAAAGGGTTCATAGTGTCCATTGGGATGTAGAGATTCCAAAATACACAGAAGGAAACAGCAAAAGTAATGCAGATAAGAGTTTGTGAAGATAAAGGCTTTGGTAAAATGCCAGATTGATTCCTCTAAGTAAGACTGGGATCTTCAGAGCCTTTCTGTAAGACACCTAACTGCAGGCAGGTCCATCAGCCTGTGCTTTAATCAGGCAACCTTGTCACTGCCCTTGTGTGGATTCAGATGGCTGTGGAGAGGGTTTCTGCTGGTATGGGGGTACCAGGGCAGGCTGCATCAGTTTGGCTGCCCAGGCAGGCAAACCACAAACTGCTCCTGTGCCATCACACTAAGCTTTGTCTCTGGCTGTGGTCCCAGTGTGGAGCACAACTCACCACTGTGGCCCCCTAGAACTGCTCCATTAGACATAGGCACAGGAAAGGTGTATTTTTCAGCCTGTAAATGTTTCATGGAAAAATGCTGTCAAATGTTTGTTTTCAAATATCTGACAATTTATTAAATATGATTACCTCAATGTCATGTATTTTCAGCCAAAGGCAAATAATTACTTTGCACAGTGTATGGAAGATACTTGAAATCTCCACATGTTTGCTGATGCTCCTTAACATTGCTGTAGCTGAAAAACTGAGATAACGTGTTTGGCTTTTCCTAAAAATATTCCTTTGATTCAGAGAGTGAAGTTGAACTGGAACCCCAAAATCAGAAGCTCACTCTGGTTCGTCCTTGAGCAGTGACTGGAGGATTCCTGGATTTCTTCATTCTATATTCATCCTCAGCTTTGTTGTTTCTGGCACAATAAAAACCGGCCCCGTATCATACACTGGAATTTGAAACTGCACAAACCTGGAGTGTAGGTGTAGATCAGAACCAGGTCAGAATCTGGGCTCTCTGGAACTGTACAAATACTTAAAATTCGTACTTTGTGTCTTTCCCTGTTGTTGGTAGTAGCCATGTGGTTGTAAATACACACACATTACACCTGTTTGTACTTTGTGTGTGGTATATGCACAATGCATAGTTCATCTAATGCACATGTGAAGGATGTAGTTTATCTTAAAACACTAAAGGCAGAAATATATATGTGCCTAATGTTAAACCAGATCTGAACACCTCTGTTGCTTTTGGATATTGACCTGTATCTCCTTGATGCACACACACACTGCTGCAAGCACAGGTGCAATGCAGGAGTTTTCAACCTGACACTGAGCTGATCTTTGTTCTGTTTGGGTTACAGGGTTGGGACCAGGGAAGTACATAATAAATTGGAGAAGAACAGGTGCGTAGAAAGCCAGGGGTTTGGGTTTTTTAAATGTAATGCTCCTTCTTTTTTTGGCCTGTAGTTTGTCAATATTTGTTTGGCTTTGGCGGGGTTTTGTTTGTTTGTTTGCTTTTAAACAAATAACCTGAACAAAATTCTTAGTGACTTTTACTGAATCTTGCAGCGTTGCTTTGCTTTCTTACAGCTCAGTTCTGCATTTCTTGCTTCCCAGTATGTTCTGTTTAACTCCACCATTGTGTCCCAATCACCCTGCAAAGCCCTGATCCTGCAAAGCAAACCAACACGTGCAGAATGGTGTGACTCTTTTGATTTAAAGCAATAAACCAAAATCAGGGGTCAGTGTACAGTGTGAATACAGAAAAAAAACCCCAGTTCCTGACCCAAAACTCTTTTGAGCCTGACTAGCTAAATCAGAAGTACAGTGACAGTGGAAGCACAGGAAGATGAGGTATTTCATTTAAGGCTGCACAGTGTCCCCTAACAAAGCTGGAATATAATCTGGGAATGCAGCCCTGTGGTGTCTTGGCTGGGGTGGGCTGGGCTCTACTATGCACAGGTGTAGGTGCTTTGCTGGATTAAGGCCCCAGTTAAGCTCTCCCCTCTGTGGAATTGGCTTCTGGTGTGTGTCTCACGAGCTGACGACTCACCTGTGTTTTCTTTAGACGTGCACATTTGAAAGAGTGCTTTGAGACATTAAAGCGCAACATCCCCAACGTAGACGACAAGAAGACCTCAAACCTCAGTGTTCTCAGGAGTGCCTTGCGATACATCCAGGTATGTGCAGCGCTCCGGGGGCTGCGAGCTGGGGTGTGCGGGGACTGGAGCTGACTTTGGAGTGTAAAGGAAAATAGGAGAGGAACTCCCCTTCTTCCTCCTTCTCCCATGTGAGCATGGTCATTTATAAACTCCAGGTTTCCAGAAAAATTGGATCTTCTAGGAACACTTGCTTCATGCAGTCTCCTTATTCTAGAAGTTCCAAATTAACCACAGATCATCCTTAACAGCAGTGGTGATGCAGGGAGTAGATAATTTAGGTGATCCTAGAGATCCAGGCTGAGTGAACTTCAGCTGCTACTTTTTTTGAACTCATCTGAATTTTAATCCATATGATTTGGGGAAGTTTTCTGTTCTGTTTGCTTAACTAAGACAGATTTCTGTGAAAGTTTTGTATGTCTCTAATTTTTGATGAGATGGAGATGCAAGTATGGGTCGTTTGCTTGGAAGACAGAAATGCCTGGAATTTGGGATTGGAGCATGAGGCTGCAGGTGAATGGGGTAGCAGGAATGAGTCTGGGGGAAAGTATAGGTAAAATTCAGTTGTGTTTGCAGCTAGAGGGAAGTTAATGTTCGTGTTTGCTTGTATGTTCATGAAAATGGTTAGTGGTAGCACAAAAGAAATTGTAGATGTCTCCTTTGAGTGTGAGTGAAATCAATAGCATGTAATGCATTAAAATTTATCTGGAAACTGCAAAAGTTGCTGAATTTATAGTGCAAATGAAGAGAGCCAATAAACCTTGTACTTTTTGGCTAGGATAAAGGGTACTGAGAACTGATTACAATGGGCTTTTCCTCAGTAGAATATCATTTCCTCACTTTCTTCCCATTTTTCTCAGTCCCTCTCAAACACCCTTTCATTCTGGTGTTCAGAAGTGCTGGACATTGATGACTAGCTTCAGCTTCACTTTTGGAGAGTCAGAAATGCCTCAGAGTTAGATCAGCTTAGCCCTTCTCATTAGTCTTAATCAGCAGTTTCCCTCACAGAGCCTTTGGTTGGGGCAATTTCTGATGGTACCTGTACACTGTCTGTATTACTCCAAAAGGGTTGTTTTTGGGGGTGTGATTGTATTGCAGCCTAATGGGCATTAGAGAAGATCTGAGCCTTTCTTTGGATTTTGGCTGGCTGATGTTTGTGGGGATGAGCCTCCATTAGCAGTGAGGGGGCAGAGTGATATCTTCACCTGCTCTCGTGCCCCAGGTGTGAGTCCAGAGTTGGGGTGTCAGGAGCAGAGCTGTGTCTGATGTGGTGGCTGACACCGTGAGAGTACTGATGCATGTGCAGACTTTGTGAACAGACTCTGCTCTGGCAGCATTTTTACTCTGTGCTCTTGGAAGGCAGCTTAAAATTCTGTTTGAGGCTGTAAGTGGAGATGACTGATCCTCCCTGTCCCTTCTCTCTGGCTCCCTTGTGCAGTGTTTGAGCCTTTGGTGGGGTGCAGTCCTGTGCTGCCTACAAGTGCATGGACTGACAGCTGTGTAAATCACTGGGAGTGAAGCCCTCAGCACCTCCTTTTAGGGAGTATAAAGTGCTTTTATGATGGTCCAGAAGGCATTCACAGATTCAGAACTATGTTTTGTTTCCTATAAGTTTCTTCTAGAGGTCTGTTTCACTGATGCCGCTGAAGTGCTTTTCCCAGCATCGATCCATTCCCGGAATCAGGATGACTGGGATCGAGTCTGTCAGCCTGGCTGCTCTGGTGTGCCTGTGCTGTCGTGTGTGCCCACCATCTGGGGCTGATGGGGGTCTTGGGTTGGTGTAGTTGCAGCGTGTTCATTCAGTCAGTGAAGTGAAAATGCAGAGGTTGGGAGGGTGGATGGCACAGTATTTCCCTCCCAGTGTTGATCCATTGCGCCAGTGGGGGCTGTGTCTGCACAGCTCTGCATGACCAGCTCTGCTGTCTGTGCACCACAGATTATGTAGCTTGTGGGAGGAATCTCTGCTGTGACGAGTCTGGGGTGTGCAGCGCTGGGACAGTGCCAACCATCCAAGTGTCCATCAGTCAGTGTGGCGGTGCTGGGCTGGCGGTGGGAGGAGCTGTCGGTCAGCCAGCCTGTGGCACGGTGTGGCGTGGAGAAGGTCACAATGACCTCAGGCCCATCCCAGCCACGCTCCCTCCCCCAGCAGTCAGTGGCTCCCGTGCCAGCATCCACCTCCACGTGTGTGGGGAGCACATGGCAAGCACCAGCCCTGGCTGTTGTGGTGGGACTGCCCACGGGCAGCTGTGAGTGAGCGGCAGCTGGGCAGCCAGCACTGACCCGGCACCGGTGGGCTGGATCTCTGCCCCACAGGCACTGACACAGCCCAGCCGTGATGCTGTGTAACCTCCTCACTGCGTCGCCGCCGCCTCCTCCTCCTCTTGCCAGGCAGTGAGAGCGTCTCTGACAGCTGCTCACCCCAGCTTACAAGCAGCAGGGAGTATCCTGAGCGTGGTTTTCCTTGGCAGCACCTTCACTGTGAGTCTGCATCTCTGTCACAGGATTCGGTTGTGCTAAAAACTTAAGCACTGTTTATTTGTCTGAAAATACCCAGATTATTAGAATCCAGCATTCAAAACTAAAAATAATTTTTTTTTTTCATTTTTTAATGCAGTCGAATTTAGTTTTGATCTATTTCAATAAAACTAAAGTGCATCAGTGTGGGGTTGGGCACTGATTGTGTGCCAAGCTCCCATGTGTTTCACTCGCAGGCTTGGTGCTTCTCTTGAAAAGAGAACGCAAAGGAGATTTAAAACTACAGCCTCTTACTGTCAGGATAGTCAAGCAGTTTTTCACGGAAGATAAAAAACCCACCAAAACCCCTGAACCTGAATGAGCCTTGCAGGGCAGGAACACAGCACACCAGCCAGAGCTCAGCGCAGCGGCCGCTCTGTGCCCGCGGGCACTGTGACAGTGCACTGATTGCTGCAGCCTCCCTTCCTACAAAATCCTTTTCCCTTTTCCAGCTGGAACTTCTTAGGAACAGGCTGTTTGCTTCCTTGGCTGGATTTAAATATTTGTATCTGCATCAAGTCAGATAAGTCAGAAAGTTAAATTCCCAACTTCCCATGGAGCTGTCATTTTAATTTATCCTTGGTCCTGGGCTTGTGCTCTGCAACAGTAAATTAGAAGCTGCAATTAAACACACTGTTGCACAAAGGAAATGGGGCTGAACACAGCTGGAAGTTAATAATCCCTTAGCCGGGGATTCAGCTTAAAGTGGTGTGGGCTGTTCTGTGGCTCTTGGCTGAGAGGGGTTTCCCAGCAGGTCCCAAGGCAGGGTGGGCTCCAGACCCCCACACACAGCCTCCAACCTAGCCTGTTTGTTACACAGGCCTCCTCAGCCCTTGTTCTTCGCTCTCCTCCACACTGGAGACCTCTGAGACGTCTGTAAGGATGCATGGAGTGATGTGGCTAAAAACATTGTGGGAATAAAATGCTGTTTGCTTTCATAGAGCAGAGCCCAGTCCCCCTGGCTGTCCTGGTGCAGTGTACCCTGGCAGATAACAAGCAGGATAGGCCTGTCCTCCCCAGAGAGCCCCACTGCCAGAGGGGCCAGCACTGCGCTCTAACTGAAGGGGCTGCTGGGGTGGCCGAGGAGCACAGCCCAGCCCAGCAGACGTCAGACATGGCTCGCAACCCGTGCAGCTGGGCCTTCTGATGTGATTCTTCTTGAGAGATTCCTTACCCCTTAGGAAATGTTGTAATCATCATCTTTGAAAGCTAGTTGAAGCCCTTAAGCAAGACTGTGTCTCTGTGTTCTCAAAATGTGCCTGTCACTGCGGTACCAGAACACTGTCCAGTTTCAGGGGTTGTTTTCTACTGCACATTTACTATAAGATGACATCCAGGTGATGTGCCCACCATGTGACACGACAATGGCCAACCTGAAGCAGCACAGCAGTCTTGGGTCATGCTGCAGGTCCTGTTTCTTGGCCTATTTCCACAGTGTAACTCAAACACTGACTAAATAACAACATGCTTCCAAAAGCTGACCTTCCCAGGGCGTGCAAAAGACAAAGAGCAAAATCTTTGGAAGGGGGCAAAGCAGGGCTCTGCTGTGATCCAGACTCCTCCATGTGCTGCTTGGTATGACAGAGGTGGGGCTGCTGTGGTGACAGATGTTGGGTTGTGGTCCCACAGAGCTGTGTTGACTTGGTTTGTGAAATAGAATTTGCTTACAAATTCACAGAAGTCATCTGCCAGCCCTGCTTATGGTGTTAGAGACAGAATGTAGCTGTGGTGAACCTAGAATTTATAGTCTGGTTGGTTTGTCATTATTGTCTTGGGAGGGAGCAGGAAAGGTGAAATTTCCTTCTCCCACAGTAGCTGGAGTTTGCCTTGGACCCCACATCCCACTGATTGTCCTGGAGCAAGGCCATGGACTGGCACTGGCTGAAACCTGCCTCTGGGGCCAGTCTTGCCAGGAATCATCCAGATAAATTTTTGATGCAAACCAGTCTTTTGATTTTTCTGGTTGGTTGCACTTAGAGAGATGTATAAATGAGTGGCAAAGCCATTTGAAAGTCACAGGGCTGCTTGTGTGAACAGTTGTGCTGTCACTTGAACTGCAGCCCAGCTGGCCAGGGAAATGCTTCACCAAAGTGAAGTAGTCTTCATCTTCGTGATGGAAACCTTCCGTTTCCAAAGCCAGACAAGGCTGGGCTGCAGCACCCTCCCAGCTCCTCGCAGGTGGTGGAAGCAGCCCCTCACAGTTTCTGTGGCCTGATTCCTTTCTCAGCAGCTAAAAATGTGTTCAGGCTAAAAAATAGTCCTGGTCTTGTGTACTCAAGGAAATAGACATCTCTTTAGATGCCCAAGTAAATTGCTGCATTGTTCATTTTGGGGGAAGTATGCCTAATTTCCTCCTGTGATTACAGATGTGGCTTCCTCAGCTGAACTGGCTCCACCTGCTTGGGCCGTGGCCTCAGCCAACCTCCAGCTGTCTCTACTGTCAGATCGATGGTGTTTTCCTTTGTCATATGTAGCTGCCTTGGATTGAAGTTAAAGCAGGGATAGAAGTTCATGGGTCTCAGATCATTGAGAAAATGGCTTCAGCAAACTCAAACAGTCAAACCAGAGCTGATGCCTGACCTCTTGCCAGGAGTAGAGACCCTTTGGGAACTGACTTTACTTGTCACCAGTGCTGGCAGTCATTTATGATGTATAAGTTCTTTATCCTGACCTGTCTCTCTTGGCTTCTCAAACTGCCTGAAGCAACAGGTTGTGCACCTAAAAATGATGCAGTTGCCCATCCGTGCCAACAGTAATTAACAGAATTGAGTCCCTTCCAGGCAGAACGAATACAAAGTACTGTCCAAGGATGCCTAAGTAGTGTGTGTAAAAATCATTTGTGATGACCTTTTTTAAGCTGATCTTGTGAACTCAGGAACAGACCAGATACTGGTTAAATTTTCCTGTTGATAACCACAGCATCAGTTAATCTTTTGGTTTGTTTTATTTCTCGATCACATCATTGGTGCCTGAGCACAGTAATTCATCTCTGCATGGAGATGATTGGAACAAGAGCAGCGGATTTTTGAGTCCTGTGACAGTGCTCGAGTTGGGGTTTGGGTGTTCATGGGTGCTGGAGGGCTCTGCAACCATGCCCAGATGCCAGTTCAGGCAGGTGCAGACACAAACCCACACGTCTGACATTGGTGTTTGGGTTGTGGCTAAAGACCAGGACTCATTTGCATTCAGGCACTGTCAGGTTGGATTATTGATGACAATACATAAACCAAACTGTGTTGCTGAATCCAGTAAAGTTCCCCACCTTGAAGAGGATGGCTGTAATAGTTATTTTTTGTTCTGTGCCAGCTATGAGGTGAATATACTCATCTTCTGTAAAAGTTCTTTAGTAAGAGTTGGGTCCATCAGTACCTGCCTTGCCTCCTTCATGTGAGCAGCGCTCACATGCCAAGCTGGGCTGCTTCATGTTGTTTACCTGACTTGATCCATTGATTACATCTTGTCTAATTAGCCAGGATCTCATTGCCAATAATGAAGGCCTCCAGCATCTATAGGCTGTGGTTGTGCAATATGTCATGTGTAGATTTCAGAAAGTGATGAGTAATAAGACCTTTAACAAAGTAGCATTTAGTAAAGTAATTGGAACGTTCTTAAAAACGTGAAACTGAATGTCCTGCTGTCCCTGCAGCTGCAGCAGGACCTGTCTGCAGGGAGGCTCACCCAGAAAGCCGTCAGGGCATTTGTATTTGCAGGATTGGCCACAAAACATGTCATGCAATAGTGCTTAAAAACAGTGTCTGGACCTTATTGAGTGAGTGGAAGCTGTTTCTTAACCTTTTCCAGAAAGGATGGTGACTTTTAAATATTTCACTTCTGACTTGTACACAAGAGTTTGGAAAGGGTGAATGAAATTGTAAACCCATGGATGTCTGTAATTGTCAGAGAATGCACACCTGTCCCACTGCTGTCATTTAAATAGTAGTTTGAGGAAGCACTTGGGGGTGTAAAAACCAAAACAACCTTTAAGTGGAGCACAGCACAGGGTTTGGAAGTGCTGGTGTGGGTTGTGTTCAGGGGCTGTTGCTTGTTCTGGTTGTCACCTGCAGTCAGAGCTGGCATAGGAGAGGAGAGAGGGCATGGGCCCTGAGTGGTGATAATTACATGGCCTGTTTTCATGTGTGACATTGCAGAAGTCACCTGCCTTTAAACTCAATGACATTACAACTGTGTGGTTGGCTTTGTGGGTTTGCTTTTCCCAGAGGGCCTGACTGGGAAGAGGTCTGACCCCATGGCACAAGTGACAGGGCAGTTTTAGTTCCTGTTCTCATCAGCAAAGTTGTGTGTTGATACTCTCTAGAAAGTTACCATGAAGTAGTTCCTGACCAATTGGAAGTACAAATAGTTTCAAGAAAGCAATAACCATGGTGCACAGAGTGCCAGAGTTCAGCTGTGTTGTCCAATCTCTGCAGCTGTGGATGTTGTGGCAGCCAACACTGTCAGCTACAAAATAATAAATGAGGGGGATTCTGTCACTGTCATGCAGCAGCAGGAAGTTGCTGTCAGCTGGCATGACAGTGTTACTCTGACGTGACAGGAATCCTAATACCACGTGCTTTGGAGAGTGTGGAAATACAAGCAAGATTTTTGCAAGGCTCCCTGTCTCAGTTATAAAAACTTAACAGTGACTCTGATGGTGCCTGTGCCTTAGCCTTGCCCTGCCAGTTCTGTGGTTCCATACAGACACTTCCCTGTGTGCAGCTGTAGTTGCTTTATTGTCCCTTTCTCTTCACTGTCAGGCCTATGCAGACCATGGGGAGCTGGGTGACCTTGGGAAACAGCAAAGCTGCTTCTGCACAGGGTGATAGTTAACACTGTAAACAAAGCAGAAAAAATGGATTAACTATTTTTTTAATTTATGCTCATGTTTTTTATCATTATGGGTTGAAATATCAAATTGAGGTTTAAAAGATCCGCTTCACCTGGGCTTCATACTGTTTTCTTAAATCCCTTTTAAAGATGTTCTGCTCATCCAGGGGCAGCCTCTCTGGCACCCACAGGAGTAAACGCAGTCCCCAGTCTATTAAGGAGGGTGTCAGGAACTGTTGGTCCCATCATGCTGAGACACATCTTGATGTGAATAATGAGGCTGCTCAGGTCATCTGGATACAGCATTTAGGGGAAATTATGTCTTGGAGAATTCTGGCTCTGGTTGAAAGAGGAAGGTAGCTGACAGGTGACCTGTTGTCCTGTCCGGAGTAGGAGCCAGTTGTGTGCCACCTGTTGGGCAGGTACCTGGTCATTCATTGTATTTGTATTTTAAGGGGAGCAGGAACTGGCTCTCTGAGGGTGATGATTGGGCAGTTTCCTGCAGCATTAGAAAGAGCAACTTATATTTTGCCTCTCTTCTCAAAAGCCTGACACCCTTGAAAGGACAGTGTGTCTGACAGGCACACACCTGCAGTGACGGCATTGCAGGCTGGGTGGGTTTGCACAGAGCTGTGCTTTCAGAGCAGCATGTGGTGATCAGAGCTCTCCATCCCCAGCAGCTGGTACCTTCTTGTCCCTTCATGTTTAGGAATTTCATGGGACTTCACCTTTCTAAGGCAACCCCTCAGCCTAGTGGAGGAGCTTCAGCCTTGGGAGCACCTCGGTGAGCAGCTCGATGGCAGTCTGGGTGCTGTGGCAGCTGCTGTGCCCCAAACCCTCCAGCATGGAGGGCAGGTTTCCACTCAGGGGAACAGCTTTGCCTCATAGCCTTGTACAGGTGCTGGTTTATGCTTAACAGCTGGGTGTTGTGTCCTCCCCGTTGCCACCGTGGCCATAACAATGAGGGAAGTGGGTGGAGAGAGATCCTCTGGTGACCCAGATCTTCCTGTGGGCCATGGGTGGAGCCACCAGGACATGAGTAACTGGCACTGACCTCCTTACACAGGTGAAGAAACAGGGAAGAGAAGTGGTGCAGGACCGATGGCACCCTTCTCTGAGTCACCAGGACCTCAGACCCACTGCCATGGTGCGGTTCATGTCTGTTGGGGAGGATTGTTCTGGTAGAGGCCAAGGCTGTTGAGACTGCCATCACCTGCTAAAACTGTTTTGGGAGGTGTCCTCCTCCAGGAGAAATTCTCACCTTTTTGCTCTCCAGGCACGGTTCAGGTGTGCAGCTCACCTGTGCTCTGTGCCTGTGGGCTGAGCCTGAACAAAGGGAGCACCGTGCCCGGGGCCCATCCAAAACTCTGCCTTGGCTCCTGTGGCAGCTGCTCAGAGATGCCTCCCAGGCAAATACAGAAGCACTGCAGCAAATCAGTGTAGTGATAATGTGTCTGCACAGAAATCTCCTCATCCCTGGCAGAGAGGCTGCTGGCTGTGGCTCCAAGGCATAAAACCACCTGTTGCCCTCTGGAGCTGCTGTCCATGTGTAATCACGGAGGGTTGGGAAGAGCTTCCAAGTGTCCTGCATCCGGCGGTCGTGTCATTAAAAATAATCCCTCCTTGAGATGCAGCACACTTCATTTCCGTTTGCAGAAAATGATGATA
Source organism: Myrmophylax atrothorax (assembly GCA_026770055.1). Lineage (NCBI taxonomy): Eukaryota > Metazoa > Chordata > Aves > Passeriformes > Thamnophilidae > Myrmophylax > Myrmophylax atrothorax. Next base: position 10,621,187 of record JAOXXN010000246.1, on the reverse strand, counting down.
GTTATCCCAGAGGCATATTTCCCACAAATAATTTGCAAATTTTTTTTATTTGAGTGCTGCAGAATTGGGTTTGGAATGATGAATTCCAAATTCTTAATTTCCTGAATTATTTTAATTTGTTTGGGGTTGTTTTCTGAATAAGAAGCACCACAGTATTTCAGGGTCTTTGGGGCATCCAGAATCCCCTGGAATTATTAAAAATGTCTTGCTTGTTTCCTGAACAACAGAGACTGGTTAAAAAATGAAAGTAAGAAAAGTAAAACACATAAGCAAACTTAACACCAAGTAATTGCAAAACATACTTCAATTCTTTTAAATTCTGTTATACTTGGGAGTTGGAATAAACCAGATCTGCTGAACTAATGGCAGCCAGTGTGGGTGCAGTGACTGGGGTGGGCATGGCAGTGCTTCTCCCTGGTTTGTTGCACTGTGTGTTCCAATTGGTTGCTGCCCTTTTTTGTTATTGTTGTGTTTTTTTCCTGGATTTATTCTTTACCTTTCTGATTTGGATTCTTCCTCCCCTCTGCCCCAGTGACTGTTTGTACTTTGTCCGGAGCGTGGTGCTTCAGGAGGTGGCTCTGCCAGGCCCATGCAAACAGCCACGTTCCAGCTCTAGTTTTGATTGCAGATTATGGCCCAGTGTTGCTTTTTATCAGAAGCCTGAAGCAGATTTCTCAATATGAAATCATAAACGTAAATACCAACACGTGTTCTCATTTCCTGTGATTGCTCTGCTGCAGGCAGATTTCCTACTCTGGACAATATTTCTGTCTAGATGTTCATCTCTGCCCTTGCAGCCGGGTTGAGCAGTGGTGGGTGGTGCCCACCCTGCCCAGCCCCACTGCCCTGGGACCTCCTGCAAGCGGGTGCAGCATCTGCAGCAAGAAATGTTCCCTGAACTCCCTGTGCTTGTGCCTGCATGGGGGTGAGGTCACCTCCTGGAACACAGCAGTGCTCCTTGGCTGGTGTCCTCATCTAGGGGTTGAGCACATGGAAGGGCTGGGTCACGAGGGTGCTGGCGAGCACCCGTGGCTCGGCTGTGAGGTGACAGGCATTGGACTGACAGCGAGTGAGGGTCTGTGTTTCACCTTGCAGGCTTTGTTTTGGTTTTGGTGCGCTGGTATGAAGTTTGAGATCTTGAGAGGCTGAAACCAGGGCTCCAACCCTGGGGACCTGAAGTCCTTGTCTGCACCTCCTCTCCCTCAGCACACAGGCTGTCCTCTCTCCCAGTTCACTGGGCACAGTGGGACCTTTGCTTCATTCCCCAGTTCTGAGCATGATCCGTTAACGTCTTGGGGTTTTATGTTGAGCCCAGCATGATTTTATTTCATGTCTGGGGAAAGCAGGACCGTGGTCCTGTACTGCAGCAGATGCTGCAGTCGAGTGTAGCTGTGGGTGGTGACTGTAGCAGGGTGGTGACGTCACTCTGTGGAGATGCTGTTGTGTCCAACCTGTATTTTCCCATTATTGGTGGTACCAGACCAGCGCATCCAGCACTGCTGCGGGATCTCATCTCCGGGAATAAAGCAGTTGTCATGGAAACCATGGCTTTGGTTCCTGTGGCAACCAGCCGGGGTTCCACATGATTGCTTCCTGCAGACCAAGGGGCTGGTTGGCATCAGCAGGAACGGGGATCTGGGGGATCTGGGAGGTGTGCGGTGCGGGAGTGGGACCTGTGCAGGCAGGGTCCAGCAGGTGCTGTCACCTTGGTGAGTGCAGGCAGTTGCTGCAAGGGGTGGGGACACCAGCCTGATGCCAGGTGAACTGGCTCTCTGTTTTCCCACTTTCATGGGCTCTGCTCCATTGCAGCAGGTTGGGTGGGGTTTGGGACAAGTCGCTGTTACGGGTGCTGGGCTGTGAACAAACTGCTCATCACACCCAAGGAACTCCACAGACAACCTAGCAGGATTCAAAGTAGGAATGGCCAAAACTGATAGAACTAATGGCAAACCCCCAAGTCCTGCAGGCAAGTGTGGTACCTCAGCCAGCTGTCTTGGCGGCAGGGACTGTTTGGGTTCCGTTTGGGGCTGTGGGGGGATGGCCGATTCCTCAGCACCCCTCTGGTCCTGGTTGTGGAGTCAGGCTGGTGGATGCATCTGCTGTGGATCTGCTGCACCGTGGCAATCCCTGCAAGGGTAAGATCCTTTTCGTAGGTTTTAGCTTTTTTCCCTTTACATACAGGAACCAAAGCTGCGTGTGACAGTGGAGAGCCTGACTGGCACCAGCTACAATCCCTGGAGCAAAGAGTTAAAGAATCTGGCTTGAAATTGCAAATTCCTCTCCTGATTGCTCATTGATGAGCGGTTTTCAATCAGTGAATGCTGTGTAAGAGATAGCAACAGCTGAAATATGCTTTGGAAAAGCTCATAATTGGAAGTGTGTTTCTAAATTGCTAATATAATGTTTATGAGGGGAGCTTTGTAATAAGGCCTTTTAAACCTCACTAATGCCAGCCACAGGGCCAGCAGCATAGGGAAGGTGTTTGGAGGCATTATTTCCAATCTTGACATAAGAGGGAGCAATTTAATTATAGACAGCTATAAAATGGAAAATCCTTTGCAGTGACAAATGACTTGCTACACAGCGACTGCAGAAGTTGGTGTCTGGTTTGTTTACCAAATAATGCCAGGGAGATGCACACAAGGACCAAACAGTGGCTCTGAAACAGCTGGGAGAGTGGGCACAAAGGAGGGAAGTGTTACTGCTGGAATTGTGTCAGGCCTTCGGTGTTGCTGCAGGTGTCTGGTCTCACTTCAGTAATCCAGGTGGGTAAAGGCTGCCTGAGACCTGATGGGTACAGGAGGAGAATCAGATACTCTTGGGAAGCAAAAGCAAACCCACTTGTGGATTTTAATTTGGTTGCTGGTATTTAAATAAAAGATAAAGGGACTCACCACCACTGCCCTTGTGTCCTTGTCCCCACTTCTGCCTGCACATGGAGCACGCCCTGCTCTGCCCAGCATAGTGGTACCTGGCAGGGGAGGGTCAGCCCTCGCTTTTCTGCAAAGGACTTGCTCTCAGCTCAGCTCAGAAAAAGAACTGTAAGTGTTCAGAGTGAAACGTCAACTCCATTCACCAGAGCCAGCAGCTGATTTGCAGAACTTCCCAAGCATCAAAAGCCATGGGTGGATTCACAAAAGTAAGGAAATCCATAATTTCTTCCCCCTCAGCAGCATTAGAGTTTACTGACTCTTTTAGGTGATGCTCATGTGGAATGTTTTTAGGTGCGTAGAGTTGAAAAACAAGAGCTCTAAAGTTGTGGCTTCTGTAGGTTCATCACTCTGCAGAGTAGGAGTTGCCTGGGCAACCAGGGCTCCCAATTGCTTAACAGGAAAAAGAAATGTTTCAATGATTGCGGCACAGACGTAAGGAGGAGGGCTTGTGCTGGAGCCTGGTGCTTGCAGAGAACAGTCTGAGGTGGGGTGGGCACTTCTGCTCTGCAGAACCGGTGCTGCTGTGGTGCACATGGAATGTGCCCAGTCAGGTATCACCCCCAACTTGGGCTGCAGAGCGCCCCACTGCCCTGTGCAAACAGGACAGAGCTGCCAGGAGCACAGCTGGCTCCACAGCTCCCTGGGCCCAGCTCGGCCTCATCTCTCTCTAAGGAAGTGGGAAAACAGAAATGCAGGTAACTTCAGTGACCTTTCCACCATGAAGAAACAGGATCAGTATCTCATAAGCCACATCAAGTGTGTGTCCTTGATCCTGACGGACAGCTTAACTGTCATCCCATGTGCCAGCACCAGACCTGGGCCCTCACCGTGGCCCATCCCAGCTGTGAAGGTGGGTCAGATGGCACCTCGGGCCCTGCAGCTGTCCAAGTGAACTGCCTTAATGAAATTTCAGACCTTGAAAGACAGGTAGTCAGGCATTTATAAGAATCCTTTTATTGAAATTTATTTTCAATGATTGTGGTGTTTGTAGTTTCAGGGAACTCTCTGCACTAACATTCCTTTTCTATTGGAAAATCCCCAAGGCTTGGGTTTGGGGAAGGATGCATGGTTACTTCTTATTTAAAGCTGCTGTGTTTGTATTTTATAGGATCATCCAGGGTGATAGTGCTGACAGAAATTGCTGTTTTAGAAAAAAACATGCTGGGAGGCAGTGGGTGTCACTGAAGGTGTTTGTTGTGCAGGGGTGGGTCAGTAGCCACAGTCCCAGTGTCTAAGGTTTGGCTGTCGCTCTGGACTTTACTGACTGACAGGAAATCCTGGCACCTGATGTGGGCAGGATGATTTGCAGAAAATAGTTTGTCATCAGGGAGATGCCAGAGAGCCATCTGTCCCCAGGACTGCTAATCACAGGGGACCTGGGGAGACACTCAGCTGCCCTCTTCCATACTGGCTGCAGTGGGAAGAAGCACAAAGGCAGGAGGGTCCCTGCTCCCTGTCCCTCAGTGAGTGCCTGTTTCTGCAGCAGGGCTGGGGCCATTCCTGCTCCCAGGCTCAGCTCCCAGCATGGGACACTCACTCTGTGGAGCCTGGGAAGGGGCTGCATCCTCATGTATCTGCAAAGAGCAGAGCAGTGCTTGGAGGGAGCCGCAGGAGAGGCAGGAAGCCTCTGGTTAATCACACCCAGTTCATTATTAGGCCACAGCAGCTCAGCCTGGAGATCCGTCTTTACCAAGTGAGTCCCAGTGAATTGCATCCCAGAATAGTTTTTGAAAGATTACGAGTGCCAGCAGGAACTTCAGCCCATCTGCTCCTCCAGCCTCCCTGGCAGCTTCCCTTGGAGAGCTCCCAGCCGTGAGCATGCTGAGCAGGATCCCTGGGAGGAGCGAGGGACTGCTGGGAGCTGGTGGCTGGTCAAGGGCTGGGTCTGCCAGTGCTGAAGGAGGCAGAGCCCACGGGGCCAGGCTTAGACCAGTGCCACATCCCAAAGCCTGTGGAGTGGCCAGAAAGCGAGAGAGTCAACTCCCTGACTCTGTTGGCTGGGACATTACTGGTGCTTCCCAGGGATTTGCTCGCCTTCCCAGTAATTAAAAGTTTGTAACTAATTACCAGCTGCCCTGCTCATATCTCATAGGCGTGCTCTCTCAGTACTGGGAGTCTCCTCTCACAGCAGGGAGTGAAGCCAAATCTGCTTGAATATGCATGTGCTGTGCCCGCTGCGGTGTGGAGGCTGCGGGGATTTCATGGTCACTCCTCCTGGAGAGCTGTTCCTGTTCTGTCCTCTCGTGCCCTGCAACTGTGGGCAGATGCTGCAGAGCAGGGCTGGGCTCATATCTGCACAGCAGGTTTAGCCTCAGCGTTTCTCCTACTTGCCTCTTTCCTGATCACATAGTGAGGGAGAAGACATTCAGACGAGTTATCTTCTTGCATGTTTAAATCTGAGCCAGAAGTGTGCACTTTTCTTACTGCCTTCACTTTTCCCTTCATTGCTCCGTGTTGCACACACCCCCCTTTCCCAGGGGATTAGAGCACACAGCTGTTTTCTGGGTCAGGCAAAATGCTTTGGCTGCACTCGGTGGGAAAAGAGATTTTGCAACTAGTCTATGGATTTGGGCCTCAGCCATGCAGGAATCTCTAGGCTACATGTCAGGGCTGGTGCAGAGCCAGGACTCTGGAAGTCCCTATCCCCCTTCCCCACTGTCCCTATGACCTGTAGTGGGCTGCAGGTCTGCAGGGCTTGACCGGAGCAGCACTTTGTGAGTTGGTGTGTCTGCTGCTTGCTTTGGTTTGGAAAGCAGTGGGAGGGAGAGAACTGCCCTCTTTGCCTGAAAATGCTCTGTTTTGAGGGGCTTTTAGCTGAGCTGAAGACAGCTGGGCTAGGAGGCAGAGGAACTGTCTCCATTGATACACCTGCAGCAGTTGTGCCCTGCTAACACACTTTGTTTGGCTGTTTTAAAAATACTTCCTTTATTGTTATTACCAGGACAAAGGTAGCAGCAGGTGCCGCCCTAGTCTGTCAGCTTAGACTACATTAAAGGCTTGGCTGAACAGGCTTTAAAGTCCTTCCCAGCAACCTTCTGATGTACGTCATCAGCAGAACCATTGAAAGGCATGAATGAGGTCAGGTTCTGATTGCTCTTGTCCTGGAGAACTTCAGAGAGAAATAGAGAGCATGTGTTCAGAAGACCATGAGACTGGTCCTCTGCCAGCTGTGGGGTTTTCTTTTGAGCTCTGTGCTTGCCAGCAGCAAGGGAATAGGAGCATCCATGTGTGGCTTGTATTTTCAGGAGTGTGTGTGGGATTTAAATTCCTAGTGGTGAAACTTAACTTCAGAAAACATACAGTCTATGTGTGGTTTTAAGATTTCACTTATTTTGTCTGTTTTATGCATACAGAACATGCCACCCTGGGCTAGCTGATGGGTCCTCTGTCCTGTGTGCAGTGCTACACTGCTGGCTTAATAACTCTTAAACCTGTACTTGGATGAAGACGAGCTGTTGTTTTCTGCTGCATTCTCAATAGCTGATCCCCCTCCAGTCTATGTGGTTTATATTTCCCAGCAGTAACAGTGGGCAGTGTGGGACATCTCTGTATGCTGTGCTGATGAGCAGCTCCCCTGACTCTGCCAGTGAACGTGGCAATTCCCAGTGCTGAGGAGGCATTAGCAGGAACAGAGAACATACTCTGTTCTTTCATGTTTGACCTCAGGATTTCCCTGTGATGCAAGGGGTTGTTGGCTCTTCACCAGCTCTCTTAGGTCAGGAGCTCTTGGTATGGTGTGTGTTGCTCAGAAGCTCATTCATCAGTACTTGTGCTTTTCCTTTCTTTCTAAGTGTTTCAGCTTTTGGGGCTCATCAGTTTTCCCTCAGCAGACAGAAAGCACTTGGCCAAAAGTCTTCAGGTGCCAGCTCTTGTCCTTCCCTTTCTGCTTGAATTTGGCAGATGTAAATGTGCTGAACACCTTTTACACCAGCATAACTGGCCATATAAAAAAATTGAGCTGTGGACATGGGAGTGACCAAATTAGTGTAGATTATTGCTGTCTTTATTCACATTATATTTCTTTTTCTTCCTGCTGTCTTTAGACTTTAAAGAGGAAGGAAAAAGAATATGAACATGAGATGGAGCGGCTGGCAAGAGAGAAAATTGCTACCCAGCAGCGACTGGCAGAACTGAAGAACGAGTTGAGTCAGTGGATGGACATCTTGGAGATTGACAGAATTATTCGACAGACAGTTCAGCCAGAGGATGACCAGGCATCTACCTCGACAGCATCAGGTACCCATAGTTTTTCTCTTCTTGTAATCGCTGTAGAAGGTCACTGACACAGTTATGTAGGGGTGCTGGGGATCTTCATTTAGCAGCATCAGTGTTTCTTTGCGTTCAGAAAAAAGTAAAAGGCTTTCTAGGGTTTATAATGATTGCTGTTGGTTAATAATACACTGCTGCTCGTGTGAAGTAAACTGAAACTCATGCATCAGTGTTAGGTAGATACAAAGTGCAGGTTTGTACTTCCAACCTGCCATTTCCTCGTGTGGAGATAAATCCCTGCTTTTCAAACTTAGATTTCTTTTTGCACAGCTCTGCTCGTTAGAACTGGACATCCTAAATGTATTTGTGTGCATATGGGAGGGTGTTCAGCACATAGAGAAGAAGGATTTGCTACAGTAAGAATCACCAGAGCACTTAAACAACTTAATGAACCTTCATGTTGCATGAGGATTCACAGTGAAGATGAAATGGCACCAGTGGATATCTGACGTGTGGTTCCCAGTGAGAAGTTCCTGTGAGATGGGACAGTGCATGCTTTCTTCACACCAGGGCTCTGCACCAGGAAGAGTAGGCAGTTGGTGGATGTAAAGCTTTCCAGAGATGTGGAGGCTGTAGCAGTGCGTGCGTAACCATTTGCAGCAGCTCCTTCAAACCAGCATTTGCTCTTGGCACTCCAGGCAGACAATACCAGGGGTCCATGAAGGGAAAAATATGAGGTTTCTGGTTTGTTGAGGTTGTTTCAGGATTATCACCTCTGAACATAACAGGCAGGCTCCAGGTGTAGGTGGATGGAAGTTGGGAGTAGCAGAGCTTCGTTGTTAGGAGCGTTGGCTGTTCCCCCTGCAGTGGCCTCTGCTGAAAGCGACTGAGTGAAGGTGCTGCAAACCAGAGCGTGTGAAGGGGAAGTGTCTTCCCTCGTGTTCCTGCTGCTTCTGTATCTTCTGGGATTTACATTCTCTGCTGCATGGCTGGCTCTAGAGCAGGCAGTGCAGAATGTTTGTCTTCCTGATCTCTGCAGGGCCATCATGTTCCTGCTTTGCTTCCTTAGTTCCTGTACTGGACCAAAGTCCATTTCCCAGAACCACATAGGGATTTGCTGCATGTTTCTCCATGACTGTTTCCTTCTTGCTCTGGGAGCAGAAAGGGTGATGCCAATTAGTGGAACAACTGGGCAGGAAAGGAAACTCTGTTCCTCTTCTCAAAAGGAGCCCACTTCAGCTCAGACAGAGCTCAGCCAGGTGCTTTCCATCAGCCTCTGCTCACAGTGGTCCCCTTGCCTGCTCAGAGACCTTGCAGCCTGTTGGGAGCACCCTGCTCTAGCTGGAGCTTTGGGCTGCAGGTCCTTGGCCCACAGGCAGTGAAGAGAGGGCTGTGCCATTGTGCTGCCAGCCTATAACCCAGTGATATCTCCTGCTATTGTCCCTTCTGCCAGTGCTGCATTTTAGGGAGGCTCGTTCATCCAGTACATGCTCTGCTTGCTTTTTTATGGGAGTTTTTTCCTGTCATGTTTTCCAGAGGGTGAAGACAACATGGATGAAGACATGGAAGATGACAGGCCAGTGAACTCATTACCAAAACTCTCCCAGCGCCAGCACCCAGAGCTGCTGAAAGCCGTCCCCCCGAATGCTGCTCCCCCCCTCCCTGCAGTCCTGCCCCCACACCTCTCCATCCAGCAGAAGCCCCACACCCAGCCCCCTCTCCAGACACAAGCACTGGTCCCGCCGCAGGCGATCGTCCCTGCACAGACTCACATCGTGGCGGCCTCGACCGTGCAATCGACTGTTATCGCCCACACCGCCACCACCCACGCCTCGGTCATCCAGACTGTCAACCATGTGATTCAGGGTCCACAGACCAAGCACATTGCTCATATTGCACCTTCCACATCCAGCCCTGTGCAACTCACCACTGCTGCTCAGCCCATCGGCCACATCACTGTGCACCCAGCCACCATCAACCACATGGCCCACCTGGGCCCGCAGCTGCCCATCTACCCCCAGCCCGTGGCCGTCAGCCAGCCCGTCGTGAGCCACATCGCTCACACCATCTCGCACCAGCAAGTGAATGGAACCACGAGCCTGGGCCAGCCCACGGTGATGGCCAAGCCGGCTGTGGGCACCCAAGTTGTCCATCACCCACAGTTGGTCGGGCAGACGGTCCTAAACCCGGTGACTATGGTGACCATGCCATCATTCCCGGTGAGCACGCTGAAGCTGGCCTAGAGGGCAAGGTCTTTGTTGGGAACCTTTCCTAAGGAAACTCCATACATTCCAACCATGTCTGACTCGGCAGGAGGAAGGCGCAGGAATGCCGAGCGACTGGAGCCAGGCTGGGCTGTCCTCAGCTGCCCAGGGCCCAGCCTGCCGCCGGCGCCGGGGCTGCTCCGCACTCGGATTTGCTAATCTGAGAAACTTCAGAGACAGTTGTTCATGGTGATTTTTTTTCCTTTTATGTGTAATGAGTGAACTATGGATATGATGTTCTTAAGACTTTTAATTTTGCCCTCTTATGTGTTGCTTCTTTGTAGAATAAAAATTGCTGATCTCTTTATCGAGACATTGCGTAGAATGGGAAAAAAATCATAGGAGTCTATATTTATATATATGTGTGTATGTGTGTGTATATATATGTACATACATATATATATAAATATAACATTTGAAGGCCTTTTGTAAGGTTGATTATTTTGCAGGATTATGAGACAAAATTAAATTTTGGAGGAAGAAGATAGTGTCCTCTCTAAACAAGAAACTATAAGAAAGATGGTTTGGTGGACCAGGGTATATTTACAGTGACAAAAAACCCAACAAACCGCAAGTCAAACCATTTTAAAGGTATTTCCCATCAATATATTACATTTCAAAAACCATCTAAAATCACTGTGACTTGTTATGGCATTTTAAGAAAATTCTCTGTCCTGTCTAATAAAAGGAAAAAGAATACGCAACTGGACTTCATTTGTTGCCGTTTTATAAATTACTTGATTTTTATAGCTATGTCAAAAGACCCTTTTTTTTCTATTATTTTAATGGTTGACAATGCTTTGTTTGGATGTTTAGAGGGAGTGTGGTTTTTGTCTGGCTTGGTTTGCTGATGCAATAATTGATTTTGTAGATCTCTTTGCATGGCATGGCCCCAGTCAGGGTCCCTCCTGCCAGTCCAAGCCCCCCAGGTTTCTCGGGTTCATTGTTTCTCAAAGGCAGATGGTTTGTGCTGGCAGCTTGCAGGGTGTTTGTGTGGCCTGGTGGGTGGAACCTGGGACAAGAAGACCAAGAGAAATGAAGTAGATTTGCTTTGTTGGGGTAATGTTGTTTGTTTATTTGTTCTGACCTGACCACACTTTGGTGTGGGAGTCAGTGGGTTTGGAAAGGGATAAATGGCAGTGTGGTTCCCTTCCAGAGCACATGCAGCTCTGGCAGCTTTGGTCCTTTGGCAGGGTGAAGCAATCTCTCCTTGTGCAGGATAAGGGTTTGCTGCAGGAGATCTGTGTGAGAGCTCGTGTCTGACAGTGAGATGTGCACCAAAGAACCCTTGTCCCTTGGGACCCTTCTGTTGCCCCTTCCTGGTGATTGGGGGACACCTCTTTGAGGTCTTTGGCAAATCCCATGAAGCCAGGAGAGGAGGAATGCTCTGTTGGTACCTGCCAGCCTGCCCAGGAGGCTGCTTAGGGCGTGTTTTGTTGCTGGCTGAATGTTCTGGTCCTTGCACCATGTGCAGTTACTGCTGTGAATGATCTCCATTCTGTCTTCCGCTCCTTTTAAAACAAGTGTTCCACAGTCCTTAGGGCAGGCAAAATTCCTGCTGTAGCCAATGACTTCTCCCTGGGGCAGGAGCTTTGGGAGAGGGGGAAATAACTGGGGCTGAGCCATCACACCTCCCTGCTCTGCCTGGCTGCATCCAGGGTGTGGGCGAGGTCCTCTCTGGGAAAACAGGATCCTTAGTCTGCCCAAAGACCTGTTGATTCCAGCAGCACTTTTACCTGGTTGAGGAATGCCATGAACTGTGTCAGGAGTTTAATTGAGAACACTTGCCCGTTCCATACCGTCCCTGGTTGAAACTGGTCTGGAAGCAGGAGAAATGACTTCAGAGGTCAGGGGCCGTTGTGCCTTCTGAGCAGGTACGGCTGGGAATTGTGTAAAGTCTGTTTGTGAAGCTCCAGTTGCTCCACAGTTACCATTTGTTTTATATTTTTTCTTGCGTCCTTGAGTCCAGGAAGCTCTTGGCCGTGCTGCCAGCACAGCTCCTGCAGAATGGACAAATCTTAAAGGAGTTTTTTATCCTAAAACCATGTGTAAGCAGATCATTTGTTCTCAGTCCAGTGCACCATTAACACTGGGAGGTTCCCAGAGTCACCAGGGCTTGGTCATCCCTTGTCCCTGCAGCTGCTTTCCTGTGAAGGCTGTTGTGTGCCAATATTTGGGAGATCAGGATATTGGGTATGAGATCAGTTGCTCCTTACCAGAATCTCCTCAGCACTGAGTATTTGCAACAGGGTCATCTCCCTCCTCAGGAGGGACCATGTGGCTTTGCCTTCTGCAGCAGTGTCAGGAGTGGGAGGATGAGCCTTTCTGCCTGTTTTTTTACTGTTTCTACTCATAAAATAACAAAATCTCCTCACTGCAGGAGAAGGAGCTGGATTGGGAATGGGGCTGGGCACAGGAGCTGGCTGAGAGCCCCAGAGTGATGAGCTTTCTTGTGGGTTATTGAATGTGATGTATGAACAGGGGATGCTGCTGACCTTGTCTTCTACTCCGTTACAGTTCAGAGGGAAGAGTGGCCCTGCCCTGCCCAGTCCTGCATCTTGGCCAGTTTTTCTCTCCCCTTGGAATTGTGCCATGCTGTGAGTCTGATCCCCTTCGTGGGTGTGGGACTCCCCTTGGGGAACAGCCTGTCCCCCTTGACCAGGCCATGAACTGCTTTGGATCTCTTGGGTTTTCCCATTCTCACCTGTCTATTTCAGAACTACCAGAAACATTTCTTTGGTTTCTTTCTTTTAAAGTTTGCAAACTTCTTTCTGTTCTCTGTGAGGAAGAGCAGTCACAGCCCTTCCTTCTTCCCCACCTCTGTAATTCCTGCTCAGAAACTTTGGATTTAACTGATGCGCTTAAAAATCCTGTTCAGTACTGTATGACAAGGGGCACTATAGGAATGTCTCTCCTCCTCTGATATATGTTTTCCCTATGGAGAAAGCTATATATAAATGTATATGTACACTTGGGGATTCAGAAGATCTCATTTGGCCCCCCAAAAATTCAATAAATACGAAGTTTAGGAGAAATCTCTTCTATTGTTAAGTAATAATAGTTTTTTGTAACCGTACCATAGAAACAATAGAAAATGGGCTTTCTACATTGTAGTTTGAGAGGATTTTCTGTCCTGTTTCGCCTGGCCTGGATGCTTTTGGTCAGTGGAGACAGTTCTGCTGAGGGCAAGTAACCTTAGAGCCCATACACTCCTCACATTTCATGCCCCACTGACAACAGCCAAAATAGGATCAGAAGCTGGATCTGTGCTTAGAGCTCAGCCAGCACAGTTGGGTGTGTTTGAGATTGAGCAGATCTGCATGGGTACAGCCCCTCAGATGGCTGCGGTGACGGGAATCTTGTCTGCCCCAGCTTGGGAGCGGCACTGCAGGACCCCCACGGCTGCCAAAACCACCTTCCATCTGGCCTCCCAGGGAACTGCAGGCAGAGGGGAGGGAATGAACCCAAACTGCTGCTTTAAAATGCTCCTGGGAAGAGCTCTTAATGCTGACACTTTAGATGCAGGAATGTATTCCTGACTTCACCAATAAAAGATAGCCAGAGCTGTGTAGTTTATCTTAGGAAGGGAAATGACCCGGTTTCCCATGTTCTCTGCAATCACTTGAGTGGTATCTGAGAGGCAGCAGGTCATGTGTCCCTGGGGTCACGTTTGGAGGCAGCTGGTGACTCACCTCACAGCTGGCAATCAGGGCTGGAGCCAAACTGCTGCCTTCGGGCCTTTTTCTGCACATGTATGTGTGTGTCTGTGTGTCTGTCCATGCTGGGGCTGAGTGCTGGGTGTCAAAGGCCAGAAGGGGTCCAGTGGGCCACCACTGGGCCCCTGGCCAATGGCATGGTTGGGTTTTGGTTTCTTGAGCAGAGCTGGACAGAGAGGATGGCCCTTCGCAGAGGCGTCTGCTCTCGGCAGTCGCACACTGTGTGTCCGGGTAGGAGCCTTTGTCATCTCGCCAAACGGGGCCAGCTGGGGCCGGTGCTGCTGTTGGGCTCCTTGTCTCTTTTTCTTTGTTTTACTTCAAAGTGGCCTTCTGTAACAAAAGAACAAAAGAAACAAAAAAATGCCTTTGGGTGGTTTAGGTCGAGGTGAGGTGTCGCTGCTGTGTTGGTGTCAGTGTGGTTGTCCGTGCGCACGCCTGGTAGATTCCTGTAGACATGCAATGCAAGGCTTATCGTGTCTGGTTTTCGTATGTAGCCTGTGTCTCCTTGGACTGGTTTGCATCCTGAGGGAGTTTTTTCCATTTAAAGAAAAAAAAAAAGCGTGAGAACTGTTTGGGGTTGGGTGGGTATGAGGGGCTCTGGGAGCCTCCCCGTGTGCCGCGGGCAGGGGAGGTGTCCTTTGTCCCGTCGGTGCTTGTTCAGCCCCAGTGCTTTCTGTGATGTATTGAGTGTCCCCAGTGGGGTGAGTGGCCTTGGCCAGATGAACCAGTTGACCTCTGCTTACCTGAGCAGGACGTTTTCTCAGCCTGTTGGCATTTAGGCACATGCTTAATTAGCCTAATTAGAGATGTGGCTGCCCTGAGCTGGGACCTGGCTGCTGTACAGCTCTTGGAACTGGTGTGGAGGTGGGGCAGCTCTGAGTACTTGCATGTGAGGCTCCTCCAAGACTTGTCATCTGTTTTTTTTCTGAACAGTTATTATTTTGATTCTAAAAACCATTGGGATGAGGAGAGGAAAATCCTCATCCTTATGGCCTGTTTTCCATTCCTTGTTACCATTTTCGACAGATTAAAATGGTTTATAACACTATCTTTAGGTTACTTCCTTCCTGAGTCAAACATCAGTTGTTAGGAGCAGATGTTTAGAGTTAAGGAAAATGTACTTAGGATCGAGTCAGTCATGGCTTTTGTCTGTCCCTGTTATACAGAACTTATTAATCCAAATATGAACTATTAAAATACCAGCCCGAGCCCAGCGCTGGATGGACATGGTCTTGGCGAAGGTTGTGTTTGGCTGTTCCCACACTGGCTCACTCCTCACCCGGGGTTGCTGAACAGCAAAGGAAGGCCCCTCTCACCTCCATCCCTGCGCCACCAGCGTGGGGTCAGGGCTGTTCTGAGCTGGGATTTGGTGGGAATTGGCTGTGGGATGCCATTGTGTTCTTCATCAGGACTGCATGGCTGGCTTTGCTGTAGCTCTGGATGAGGCCCATTGGTTCACCCCTTTCCTTGTGTTGTGAATAGGAATTTGAGAGTGAAGGAGCACACGTGTGGGATGTCGAGCCACCAGAGCTCACTGGGCATGGGGCTCACCTCTGTCAGCCCTTGCTGTCAGGGAGGTGCCCCAAACTCCCAGCCCATCTCTGTGCTGGGATTTTCCCTGGGTAGCTGGCAGGCACATCCTCCCCATGTTTGTGTTCCTGGGGCAGGCACAGGTGCCTGCACTGGCTGTGGTGCTGCTCCGTGCCGGCCATCGGGAAGGCTCCGACCAGAGCCCGGGCTGGCTGCCAGCCCCGAGAGCCGCGTGCTGCCAGCGGGATCCCGGTGTGCTGCCAGCGGGATCCCGCTGCCAATGCCTTACGGATACGCCTTAGCAACCTGAGCCAAAAGTGTGGTGGGGCTTGACAGAGTGAGAAACCAGGGACTGACTGCAGCCATCCAATGATTTATTGGTGTCTGGTCAGGCCCCAGCCTGGGCATTGCTGGGTGAGGAGCCGTGGTGGGAGTGGGGACCCTGCTCTGTCACTGCATGTGACCCCCCCTCCCTCCTGGCTAAAGCATTTATTTATTTATTTTCTCCTTGCCGCGCTCCCTGCATTAGGAATGTGTCACTGGAGCTGCTGATTGTGAGCCCAGTTGCTGCCATCGCTGGCCCAGAGCCCCGTCCCTCCCCCACCCCTCACAGGAGCCCCCACGTTGCGCTCACCTGGGCAGGTGCAGTCTGTGTTTACAGTGAGGACGTGTCACTGTGTTACCAATTTACTGAAATACTGAATATTGACAAACTAGACTGTAAAGATTTTTATGTGTTTGGATACATCTGCTATGTGAAAAAGCAACTAATTTTGTACATATTGTATTTTTACTATTCAGCTGTACAATACTGGCTCTTCATGCTCCAGAATTTAGGTATCCAACATGAATGATATCCATGTAATAAGCACTTGCCTGAAATAAATATAAAACTAAAATAAACATGCACTGAAATCCAAAACAGGATTCTGCATTTGCCTCCCTGTGCTTTGCATGCACTTTGTTACTGATTTCTCAGTTCCAAGAGCAGGTCTTTCCCTCTCTCCAGAGCCATGTCAGGTGCATGGCACTGATCCGTGGACTGGAGCTGACACAGACCAGGTCTGGAGCTCCACAGGGATGCGTGCCCGGATCAAGCAAAGATGCACAGGGCGGGAAGCAAAGTCTTTGCAGCCTCTGGAATGTGTGAATTGTACCCTGTCACCTGCCCTTCTCCTGCTGACCCAGGAGGACTCAGGCCCAGGCTGTGCTGGAGCCCATCCCAGTCCTGCTGCAGGATCCCTCCAGCGCTGTTGGCACCCATCAGAGCAGCCTTGTGCCCGTGGCTGTCAGGTGAGGCTCTATCCCTGTTGTCCCATCCCCCTTGGGCAGCTGGACCCTGGTTGGGTGTCCTTTCTCCATGGTTGGGGGATCTGCAGGATGAGGAGGGAGGGGCCACACAGCCCAGCCAGAGCTGCCTCACTGTAACTGCTCTCTCTTGCAGATGCTGAAGTTGGAGTACCAGGTTTTCCCAGTCCCTTGTCTCCAATATCTGGACACAGTGCCTGGTCAGCCAGAGCAGGGTAAGTCAAACCCTCACAGCAGCACTGGTGGGGCAGCAGGTCAGGGGTGGTGGGGCCGTGGGGTCGGGCTGGGCCCCCGGGGTGGGCTCAGCTGCACTGGGCAGTTGTGGGGCAGAGGGGCTGGAGGAGTGGAACCACCACAGGTCTAAAGAATGGCTTTAAAAGCTATGGAGACTTTGCAAAGGGAATGGTGGGGGACAGTAAGAAGGAAGAAGGTTCTGTAGACAAGAGCCAGTGGTAACCCCAGCTGTGATGCTCATGTCCCCTGCCCACCCCAGTCACACCATGCAGACAGGTGAAAGCAAAGGACACAAGGGCATTGGAAGATTATTTAGGCCAACATGTCTGGATGCACCGCATAAAGGGCTGATCCTTGTTTATAGGTCTAAATACCTGATTAGCAGCTGCAGAAAGCAGTGGCTGAGGGATGGCTGCACCCACCCAGCACACAGGCACTTGTTGGGCCTTTTTACAGTGGAATGGGGAAACACTCCATTATTCCCCAGGGACCCACCTCCAAGCAGAGCTATCCAGCCTAAAAAAAAAATGAAAATTGCTGCAAAACCTGCCAGTAGCAGCAAAGCAGCCAGGTGAGACTGAGGAAAAGACCACCCCTGCTGCAGAGGAGACACAGGAGGAGGAGCTTAAGAGGTTTGAAGGGGGATGGGAGTGATGGAGGAGACTCTCTCCTGGAAGGCCTGAGCTCACCTGGATTCAGTGCATCTGTAGCATGATCAGGCATAAAATTGCAGTATGAAACTTCTACTTTTTAGCACTTCCTATAGTCCTGGTTCTGCCCAGGGGCTGGGCTGCCTCAGGCTTGGGTAGTGGTAGTGGGTGCTGCATGTCACTTAAGGCTGCCCTTAAAGTCATCGAAGGGGCCTCAGCAGTCCACTTGGTGGTGACCTACTTGGTGCCTTTAGCACTACAGTCCAGGCAGCTTGTCTGAAATGTTAATTACATCTCTCTCTCTCTTCCCAGACAGCCTTGGTCTTAGGACTCCCTGTTCCACTGCTGAAATCACCTTGGGGGAGAGAAATGCTTCCAAAGAGCTCCACAGGATGCCTTGACGATAAGTATTTATTCATATGTTACATTTAAACATAAATAATTGAGCAATAAAGAGAACAGTCTCCTCCTGACAAAAATAAATAATACACAACATTGATAAAATCCAATCAAACAATGTTCTAACAAATACAACAAAGTTTGCAGATTGGGTTTGTGTGAAACAGCTGTACAGAACATTCCCAACATACCAAGGGAAAATAGTGCAGTTTTATCTGTACATCCATCACTCCTCAGGCTCTGGGAGTTGGAGGCTTTCTCTCTCTTCTCACTATTAAAAAATACTATTTCAGTTTTCAAGTGAACAAACCAAACCCTCCAGACGCACCTGAAGTGCTGTTGGGGCCCCTGAGCAGCTGTGGTTGGGCACAAGCAGAACTTGGGTGAGCTCAGACTCGCTCCTGGCCCCGGCCCCACACACCACGGACTGTCCTTCTGTAACTCCCAGGGTTGCTGTTTTAGGGGATTCCTTCCCACCAGCCTCAGCAGTGCTTGGTGCAGAGCCATAGGCTTGGCCCTGAAGGCGTGTGTCCACACCAGTGATGGGGGAGAGGGTTTTCTCCTTCTCCTCAAATTGTGCAATACAAGTTTAAGGGAGGCCTTGGCTATTGAGCTCAGCACTTAAGAGTCTGCTTTTTCCCTTTGCAGACCATTACCGGCCATTTTCAGTTTCAACAGAGCACAAGGGTGCCCACAGCTTGGGTAGCCACCAGAGCAGAGTTACTAAACCAAATCCTTCCCATCAATATTTGAATCATTAAACAGTAATTTTAATCCCTACCCCTCTTTTTGCTAAAATCTGACTTTTAAAAGCTCCTGGGAGCAGATGTAAGTCATGTAAACTGAGCAACCTGGTCTGGAGAAAGTGTCCCTGCCTATGGCAGGGGATTGGACTGGGACCAGCCCAAACCAGAAGAGCACACACAGTTGTTCCATGGAAACTCAGCTGTGTAACTGACTGCTCTGAAAAATAAAAAATCAAAAAAAAAGCAGAAACAGAAAAATTCAGATTCCAAGTCATCTTTTTTGGGGGTTTAATAGCAAAAGTGAGAACACTTTGGAATACTTGACCATGCTTAAGCCAAGTCCCAAGGTTTTCCAGGAGCAGGGTCACATACATCCATGGAATCTGCAGCTGACTCCATAAGCAAGGACCTGCTCTCTCCCTCTGGCTGACCAAGACACACTTTTCACTTGGCAACCTCATGCACCTGGGGACTGCAGGTAGAGCACAGGTGAGAGTTGTACAGTGTGAGGAAGAGGAGGCCACCAGAGCCCCACAGCCACAGGCAGGACCCTGGGCATGAGCGAGCAGCTGCAGCCGGGACAGTGCGTGGCTCGGCAGGAGCAACAGGGCACAGACTGTCCAGGGACAGCTCCACACCCCAGCACAGGGTTCTACAGAGCAGGGAGGAAGAGGAGGAGGAGGAGTGTACAATAATGGATCTGGAAGAGACTCTGTACCTTGGGAGCTGAATCCATGGCTCTGCATAACATAGAGCAGGAGCTGCCAATGCAAGCAGGGACCTGTCTGTGGGCTCAGCCTGCTCACCTGAACAACAGGAGTGGAATGGTCACAGGGTCAGTTCGCAAAGCAAAGTGAGAGCAGGTCTGTGTGGGCCACGAAGACTGAGCAGTGTGAGCCAGTCAGTCAAGGCTAAACTGGTGTTTTAGCTAATGAGCTCATCACTGCTCCCATGAACTGAGTCATTTAGTTTAAGGCCATTCTCCCAGGAAACTTACCGACTTTCATTGCTGCTAAATACAAATCCAAATGTTTTAGCAACACAAGCTCAGACATATTCTCTTCCATGTTCAAGGCAAAGACAGTGAGTCCAGGACCATGCTCCTCCAAGGACCCAATTCAATGCTTGCGACACTGGATCTGGCCTTGCCTCCATGGAAGCTTCTGGCAGAGCACAGGATGTGCATCCAGGCTTTAAAGGTGCAGTGAGTCAAAATAGAAATGTTCCAGAATGTCAAATCTCCCCTTTTAACATCACAAAGATGTAGATAGATGTCTTCTAGTGAGGGAAATAGAGAATGCAAAAAGTTTTTGTCTAGAAGTACAAAGTGAGTGTAACAAGGACTATCAAACACCAACCTCATCTGGTGAAGGGGAAGTTCTTGTTTTAAAAGTCTGTTAAAATGTCCTTGCTATTTAATACATTACATGGAAGATGCAATTAAAACACCATTTGGAATTACAGTGCAAGGAATGCTCCATCTGATGGTTCACAGCGAGGCCCCAGGGACAGTCACTTGTTTTCAATCAGTGTCTGCACTTTGTAGACAAGGTCTCTTGCTATCCTCAGAATCTCTGCAGCATCGTGATGCTCAGCCATTTCTAAGAGACACAGACAAACACTCTTAGCTGTCAGCAGCACAACCTTCCTGCCCCAGCACTGGTATTAATGTAGCATTAGCATTAATTAATTAGCATAACAAGCAGCAACCCCAAAGCACTGTATGGGGTTGCATTTGGAGAATTAAAGACAGAAGAACTGGATGAATCCCTTGTGCTGCAGGTTCTGGCACTGAGATCTGATCCCTCCAGTGTCAGTTCTCTCACTGCAGAAATCCTGGTGCCCTGTGCCCAGCCCAGCAGCAAAGGAATAGGGAGCTCAGGAATGTACAGCTGGACTCAACATGATCAAGGTACCTCTCCAGGCAGGACTATTTGCTGGGGTGTCTGGGATGCAAATTATAAATCCAAGTAAGAAGGGCTCTGCATCCATGGAGCAATGGTCATAGGTCACATGCAGACATGGCCACTGCAGCTTCTTGAGGCAAGGTCAGAAAGAAGCTCTCAACAGCCCCAAATCCTCAGCTCCACAATAAACATTTCATTCAACTTTGGGGAGTACCGGGGTATTCTGTTTGGGTGGGGGAGGATTGAGGAAAGGTTTGGAATAAGAGCAGCTGAGGCAAAAACAAGACCAAATTTGGG
The DNA here is from genome assembly GCA_026770055.1 of Myrmophylax atrothorax. NCBI lineage: Eukaryota > Metazoa > Chordata > Aves > Passeriformes > Thamnophilidae > Myrmophylax > Myrmophylax atrothorax. The sequence goes on along the minus strand of JAOXXN010000246.1, from coordinate 10,600,994 downwards.
GCTTCTGCAACAGATGTCTGAAAGCCAGAGCACTGATAATACAGTAAATTACTGTGATTACACAAACCGTTTCCAAACCTTTTAAAACACCCTAACAGGGAGCCCTGGTTTGGGACTAACTTCCATTCTTGGCCAGGAAGAGACTTTGCTATGGCAGAACACGTCCTGCTCTGGCAGTGGATCGTGACTGCTCTGGCAGGGAATCACCCATGGCAGTGGCTTGGGATGTTGTGCATGAACAGCTGTTCATATGTTCCACCTCAGCAGGATCAAGCCCTGTGGACACAAGCCACTCTGGCAAGCCTAAAACCTGTAAGAGACTTTACAAAAAATGAAGCAACGTTTCAGCACCTCCCATGAAGCCAAGGGCAAAGAGTCATCACGGCAAAACTTCTGAACAGAAATTTTAAAGTTTGTTTTGTAGTAAAAATCCCCACTGCCATTGAAGAAGTGACCACGACCCATTGCCCAGGTAGGTCTGAAAACACTGGTGTTTGTGTGTGCCAAGGCAGAGCTTCAGGAAGCACAGGAACACCTGGGCTTGTCATTTACACAAAGGGGTGAGAGATTTGGTGCTTAAAATGAGCAGGGACTTGTCACGACAGCAAGAACTGCACGACAACAGTTGAAGGAAGGGAGAACAAGCAAAGTGGCATTACATTTTATCAAAATGGCTCTTACCATTAAAAAACTTGATGATATCAGTGAAGTCCATGTTGTTATCACGGATAATCTCTCGATAAACTTCCACAAGTGCTAAGGCAATGAAAAGGACAAAATGTTCTGAAGAGATGTGCTTTGCTGCCCAAATAACTTCCCACACTGTAAATACATCCTCGTACAACAATTCTGAATGGGAATAAACATTACAAGAGCATCTGATTATTCACACTGACCATGGCCCCCCGCCCTCACTAATGTCTACAGGCCTTATGCAGACATGAACAGAACCTGATGACTCTTCCTGTTCCTCTCCCCCTTTCCTCCAGCCAACTCCTGTCACTTGTGCATGTAAGGCACAGAATTGGGTTAAAAGGACAACTCCCAAAGCCTGAAGGTGTGGTGGTGCAGAACTAAGCCCAGGAAGGTGCCTGAACAACAGTGACAAGGTGAGAGCAGCACAGGAGGCCCAGGTGCTCTCTGGGGTCACATGACAGGCTGCAGATGTGAATGTGTATCCAGGTGTATCTCGGCTTTGCAGTGGGGCTGTCAGCACTAACACTCTGCTGGAGAGTGTGCTTGTGCAGGGATCCTGGGATCCAGGGGTGTTCCCCCAGGATACAAAGCACCTCACTCAAAGGACAACAGCTCTTGAGCTATTACTGAGTTGCTCCTTTTTATCATAAGGGTTAGACAGGAGGTATCAAAGCTCACAGAGCAGTGGGATCACTTTGGGATCACCTTGAGCAAACAGGCATTTGCACTGGGCAGAAATGTGGCTCTAACCACATCATCAGGAATTACAACACCCCTTTCTAAGTCTGGACTCCATTCCAGTGCTGTTTCATCTCAGAGCTGCATTAGCTTTTCTGGCTACAAACTCTCCCGTGACCCCACCTGTCACTCACCATCCTGACAGTCACACTAAAACACAGAGCTGTTACACTACTCTAAACTACAGGCACAGAACATTATTACCTCTTTTAAAGTCAAGCAGGAACCAGCGATAGCAGAAGTAAAAGTGAGTGTAATCTCCATTTTGGTGCATCAATTCAAAAAGCTCTGAGTCCAGAATCTAGAATGGAAAACATCAGCTGTCAGGATCTGGTCTGAAAGCCAAGGTCAGAGGTGTTGGAGTCTCGTTAAAACTTCCCACCCTGCTCCTCTTCACCTGATCCTGTGGTCAGAGCAGGTGCTCAGCACAGGGACCTGGGTGCCCTGACCGAGCTGAGGTGAAGAGTCGCTGCTGTGCACAGATGAGGTGACACAGTCAATCCTCACCATGACTTTAAAGGTCCAAACAGCAACATGAAGATCCTACAGATTTTCAACAAATGCCAAACTTTCATCTCCTCTCCCCACCTCTGCTCTCAGGCTGTAACTCTGCAAATCCATTTACACCACAACTGTCCTCCCCAGCTCTGAAGTCCCAGATGGAACCCCAGTTACTGGAGCTCCTGTCCTTCACCATGGGATCAGTCCTGGGCCTCTGCCACAGCCTCTTTCAAACACAAGTAACCCAGACTCACCTGGATTAGGGATCGCATGTTGGCAAAGTGTGTGTCCATAGCACCTCCATTGGGGAAGTTCTGGCTCATCCTCTTCATCAGGTGGCTGAAGCAGCTGTAGGCCAGCTGATCTGCAGGGACAACACAGACACTCAGTGCTGGTGAGACTTGAACCAAAATAATGAACTGTAGGGCCTGGGAAAAACAGGGTCTTCCCCTTTGCTGTCCCTAATCCCAGGATTTAGATGAAACAGATGTTGGTACCTGACTGGACCACTTTTACTCATTATGTTTCAAAGAACCCAGCCTGCAGTTGACTTCTCAGCTTCAGCAACTGCAAGAACACAGTAATTTTACTACATTTAGTAATATTTAATCTGGAAGTCAGTGAGTGAACAGGGCAGCCCTGAGATACTTATGTTAACCATCTCAACAAGTCACAGGTGGAGAAAACACAAATCAGGAGCTGCAGGTTTGATTTTCCTGGTGACAGCCCTGGTTAATGCAGACAACTCCTGAAACAGCATTTCTAACGAAAGACCTCACTAAGGATACCAGCATGTCCCAAAGGAAAAGCCTTCCTACCATTGTCAAGTATAACCATCAAAGGAGCCAGGAGGTCACACATGCCTTGGACATAACCAACTTCTAGGTGCTCCCAGACATAGCTGTGGAAAGAAGAAATCCTTGTATTGAAAACCGATTCCATATGTGAGATCAAATGCTAAGCAGCTGCTGAATATGTGAGTCTCAGAACTTTTTGACACTTCCATCCCAGAGTATTTCACAGCCCTTTGCTGCTTGCTGCCTTGATAGAGAGGGCAACCCTCACACACACAGCGTGTATCCCAGTGGTTTGGGAAAAAAAAGATGACAAAAGCCCAAGTCTGTGGAAAAAGCCCAGATTTCTTAAAGGTACCTGAGCTTTTGATTTTTGTTTTCCTTTTTCCACTAACTGGAATTTGGCACTCTTTTCTGAGTGCTAAAGTCTGCGACACTTTCTGCTCTAAGTGTGTACAGCTGAACCACCTTCCTGGCAATTTGTATTCCCAGAAGGGAAAACAACTTGATGTTGCTTCCAGCTGCTCAGTGGTCAGATGCTGGTTTGATTTTGGTTAGATTTGTACATCTGAGCTTTCTGTCCAATTACACACGTCCCTCAGCACTGGATCTGGGCACAGTTACTGTGACCTTCACAGCACTACCTCAGAGCATTGGATGTATTATCCTGATCAGGAGAAACCCAAACAGTTTTCTGAAATAGGGTCTGTCTCTGGAGAGAATCTTTTCAAGCCTGCATTCCAAACTTGGAGCTGTGCTCTAGCCTGCCATCCTGCCTATTCCTCCTTCTTACAAGTTAAGTTCATTAATGGGAAGTTTTACAGACTTTTTTGCCTATTACTATAGTTTATAGATGAGTTTATGGATTGTGACAGAAATGTGGAAGTGGCAGGGTTTACAAACTCATTACCTGCACATAACATTTCGGAGCTTCTCCAGGTTCTCAGCAGTAAAATACCAGTAATTCCGGTCACATCTCTGGACATCTTTATCAATTCTGTGCAAATTTAAGGCAACAGTGTCCAATAACTCTATCTAGAAAAGAGAAATTTCAGTTAGATCTGCTGAGTTTAGAGCATTCCCAGGACTTTTGCAGATTTGTTCTGTGAATCACCAAATCAAAACCAGTACAATTATACTCTGGGCAGATAAGGGCATCGAGATACTCAGTTACTGTCAAAAATGCCAGGTAAAATGCATTTGTTTTCACTGGAAAATGTGCCAAGCCTGTCCTACTTCCAAATTGTTATTTCCAGCTAAACAACTTCAGCAGAGAAAGGCAAAAACTGAGCTGCTAATCTGTTGACAGCAACAGTAATAGAGGTGGTGGTGTCTTGAATCTAGATTTAGGTTGTGGTTAATTTTGATTAAATGTGAGGTTTAGCTTGAATTAAATGACACTGGAACCTTACAAGCTGTGTGTTGTCCACTCCCCCAGCCCCTGGAAAGTATTACTTGCTAGAAACGTGCCACTTGTTTCTCTTGCCCTCCCACTTAAAAAAAACACATTTTTTTCTTGCTGTCTTATTTCCAATCTAGCTCAAAATCCAGCTGAAAATATTTGGATGCAAAAACCTTGAGTTATCATCCCACCAGCTGCAGTTCTAGTTCAGGACTATCTCTCATTAAATCCTATCTGAAAAAGTACAAGTCTTTGCTAAAACAACAATACTGTGCAGAGACGTAACGGTACTTCAGTTGTGACCTACTGTGTAGGACGCAGCGCAGACAGAAGCAACATCCATTAAATAATCCACCTGAGAACACAGCTGCTCTTCCGAGACAGAGTCCTGAGACTGCAGCACCACTGCCTTGGCTCTCTGCACACGTGGTGTGCCTGGGTCAGTCCTCCCCACCTCAGTGCTGGCTTCTTCTTCAGCCCCATCCTCAAAGGAGACGCTCTGCCCATCGTCAATGCTGGACAGGATGCCCGAGGCCACCGAGTAGTTCCTGGAGGACGGGAGCCCCGAGTCGGGGGAGTCAAACTCCACGGCCGCCGGTGCCGGCGCGTCGGGCGGCACCGCCGTGAAGGGAGGGTCATCCTGGCCTTTGGAGTCCTGCTCCACTGAGTCCGTTTCATCTACAGATATAAACACCTGGGACACATAAAAACAAAAATACGCTTTAATAGTAGCGACCGTTTGCTCTGTGTGGGATTTGACTAAAGGACCTACAGGGAAGAGATCGGCGGAGCTACTCCTCTCCTGAGAGGGAACCTTCCTTAGAGGGTGAACCTTAAAGCTCTTTAGTCAGGTTCTGCTTAAGAACAGCTACAGACTACCCAAAATTCCAACCTGCTCTTCATTCTGTCCTGGAGACACTACAGCTCCAATCCCTGCATCAGCCCCAGGCTGATGGAGCTGTGCTAACCTCCATCCCTGCTTCCCAGGGCTGTACCTCTGTGAATGCCTAGTGCTGCCCACAACAGATGGTGAGTGGGAAGGGAACACCTACATCGTTGCTGATGGTGGAATCCCTGTGGATCAGCCGCTGGACGTGGCTGTCAATGCTGCTGCCCGACGAGAACTTGGCCAGCGTGGCCGAATGCGACTCCTTCTCTCGCTGCTTTACAATGACCTCACAGGCCTTCCACTCAGCCATCACCTTCTGGTACCGCAGAGCAATGTCTGCATCCACCTGCAGACAGACAGACACGTCCTGAGATGCTGCTCCCCTTGAGAGAAGGCATTAACACTGGGAGGAAGCCAGGAGAGAGGTGTAAGGCAAGTGGGGTGTCTGAGAAAAGCCCACAGGATCCGATGCCCTCTTGCTGCAGCACATCCCTGCAGGCAGAGAGTGCTGTGACTGGAGCACTCAAGTGTTGGGTATTACCTGCAGGGAATAAACTACCACTGCAGGCACCAGAAAAGATTGATAGACACATGTGTATGCGCTGTCAGCAGCACTGTGGCAGTGACACAGGACAGAACAAAAGATGTCACTGCTTTCATGTGTAACCTCACACAGAAGTCTGGTGGAGCCAGTGCTACCTCTAACTACATCACCCCTATTTTCATTACACCTCCTTCCAACTCCTTCTCTGTTCCAACTTTAATGTAGTCCTTGTGATGAATTCCAGGTCACAGGTTTACAGACACCAGCCTGTACAGAGTCAGATTCTGGAATAGACTCTGGAATCCCAGCTCACACAGCCCCGTCCTTTGCTGCACTCTGCGTGGCCAGACCCCTCTGTGCTGGTCACTAGAGTCATAAAACAGATCTTTGGCATCTTTCTCTGTTGAAAGACAGCCACAACCCACCCCCCCCCGCTATTAAGGGACATGCAGTAATTTTACTACTCTGTCACTTGTCAAGAGCTGAAGAGAAACCACAATTGTGAGGTGGCTCCAGGCTCCAGACTGCACTGGCTGAGCTGCCACCTAAACATTCACACTAAGAGCTGCAGGCTATTTGTCACTTGAGGTAGCTGTTGAGTCATAAATCATAAAATAGAAGTCAGTAGAGGGCTGGAGAACAGCCATGTCTGGGAGCGCCCCAGATACTGATGGACGACTGCAAAAACACCATCAGAAGGCAAAGATGATAAATCACCTGTAATGAGTTTCCTGTACGTGCAGGTGTTATGACTGTTTTCATGTCATTCATTTAACAGACTTTTACACTCAATGTAAACTCCGCAGCCCATCCCTCTGAGGAGTCAGTTACTACTGTTGTTCACTACTGGTGCTGAGTAGCTCCTTAGAAGTCCAGGTAAGTTTGGAGCACCCCTTTGTTATTATGGTTCAAACTCAGGGAGAAAAGTCTGCTATAGAAGCCTTAATTCTGCAGATCAGATCTTTTCTATCTTGCAACATCTCTTTATGAATTTACTGAAATTCCTGTTGTACAAACAGGCTCCATTAATCTCTCTTGCCAAATCTGCCATGTTCTAGCTGTACATGTGCTGCCCTTTGGAGCTGGGACTGGCATCCATGAGATATGGCTTCACATCTCCCACTCTAAAAGCATCTGGGCCCTTTTTTCACTTTCAGACATTCTTTCTATCTCTACACATGGATCATAAATCTGGTGGTTCATATACTTGTGGAGAACAGAGACAGCAAAATGCAATCCATGGAAGAAATGTCATATATCCTGCATTTCTTTAAAATCTGAGTTTAAAAATTAAAAAATTAATGGAGCACCAAATGCAAACTCAATCAATTCACACTGCATGTGAAGTGCTGCAGTTAGCCAGACTGCTGCTGAACCTCTGCACCAAATTCACACAAGGGTTTGGAAAGGCCCCCCACTTTTCACCATAACAGGGTTAAGAAACCCTTAACCACTAAGGGTGAAGGAACCAGAACCAGTCCACGTGGGGCTCTGGAAGGACTGATGGTTTTAATTTGTGCTTCATGCAAAAAAGGGGTGATTGAACAAGTGCTCCTGCTGTCCTTCCCAGGAGGGCTATGGCCATGTGTCAGCCTGGTTGGACACCTGATGTGCTCCTCTCCCAAGGCTTGGCCCTCAGGAGCTGTGGGGACCAGCAGGGCTCACTCGCTGCCCTTTGTGGTTTCTTGGGTACTGCGTCTTTTTCCAATGCTGGTGGCATGGGAGGGCAGGAATTTGTTCAGCAGAACATTCTGGATGTACACACAGCCAGAAAATCTATATAAACATCTACAAAGATGACTGGATTCAGGGAGGAGAACCTGGACTGTGACCCAGTTTGAGTAGTGAAGGGGTTTATTTCTCCATCCATGTTCAGAACTGGTTTATAAAGATTAGTGGGAGGAAAACAACTCAGATTGCCATAGCAATGTTTAGCAAGAAGAGAGCTGCTTATCAAGTGGCCCCTCTTTGCGAGGCAGCTGATTTACCCATGGCAAGGCTTGAGGTCAGGCCGCCCTTTGTTCTGCAGGTGCTCCCAGGGATATAAACTATCCCTTAGCATATAAACTAATTGGGAGTTAGCAAATGCCAAATGTTTTGATAGATAAACCACTCCTTATCAATTTAATCCAGAACAGGATCAGCTACTGCATGAGTGCTACCTCCCCGGTAATAACACTAACTGAAAAGCAGATTATAATTATATTGCAGGGCAAACCTCATTACTGTTCTATCCAGTTCAGCCAACATTTGGGTGATGTCAGGGAAAAGCAATATTTTACCAACACACAATCCAGACCTTCCCCACAGGGCAGGGTCCCTCTGCAGTCCTGTGGCTCTGCAGAGGAGAACATACCTTCCTCTCAGTGAGGGAGTAAGTGCAACAATTGACAGCACTCAGCAAAGGAAAAAGGTGCTGCTGCTATAAACAGATTAGCAAAGGGAGATGGTACAACTGAGAGATGGACAAACTGTGGTTTCATTAATGGAAATTATACACTTAATGCCTGGTTTCAGATGGCAGAATAAGGCTGTGACATAACCTGGGCAGTTACTCACGATCGGTGTTAGCAGCAGCATATGAGAGATGTTAAAAAGAGGAGTGTCTCATCTGAAGCCACACCTTGCGTTTTAGAGGGGCACATAATTAAGTCTAACAAATGTATGATGAACTTAGGAATCAAACCTTCTTCTGTGTGTTTTTGGTCTCTGGACAGTAACTCCAGAGAGCCCATTAGGGCTGTTCCCAGCTCCAGAAGTCCACACATGCAGATGCAGTAACTCGGCTAACACACCACATAAAAAAGAGTGATGAGTCAAGTTCCCATCCAAATGACAGCATCTCCCCATTTTCTCAGTGACAAATTTGTGAACACAGGACAAGTGCCTGCCACAGGCTGAGCTGAATGCAGGTTCCCTGACTTCAAGAAAGAACTCCCATTTAGTGACTTTCAGATAAAACAACCTGGTACCACAATCCCTCTGCTAACATGGATTACGTATGCTTTCAGTAGCATTTTTCCCTTGGGAATACTTAACAGTAATAAAGACCAACACTTGCTATTCAGAAAACAAAACCTACTCTGCAAATGTGATTCTGATAAGCTGTGCTTACCTGGTCCATCTCCTTCTTGGCCATCCCAAATTTGTAGTGACCCAACAAGAATGGCCACACTTCCTTCCGAATCTCATGCTGTACCCCACCGTAGTAAACTCTTCTCAGTAATTCCAGTTCCTTGTAGTTCTACAGCAGCCAGGAGAAAGAGATGTTGAAGGCAATATATCTGTATTTTCCCTTGGCACTCAAAGTACTCACACAGTGAAATACAGGCAGGGCACTAATCAGATTTTGCAGCTTGATTCAAGCCTTTACAGCCTTAGCTCAAATGCAGTGAAATATCCCATTAAAATAATCTAACTTTGAACAGACTAAAGTCATCACGAGATCAGTTGCTTTGGTATTAATTTATATTTTTGCCCTCATCGAAGAAGCAAAGGAGAGAAGAGACTGTAAGAAGAATTGACTCACTCTCACAAGTCGCCCTGTGGAGACGAGAAAACCCCTTTAATATTTCTTGGGGCCCATTCCAAGTGATTCCATGCCCAGCGCAGCAGTGTGTGGAGCTGAACAGAAAGGTGCTGGGTTACTGACCTTCTTGTCCTTCTGGTACTTGCTCCAGACCTCCTTGGTGAGGCCTCCGGCCACGCTGCAGGGTCTGTCGGGGGGGATGATGTTATGGTTCACCAGGGCAGAGAGGTGGGTGCGCACCGTCGACAAGTGCCGGCAGTGGGCCAGCCCTGGGGGGGCAAAACGTCCATAAATGAGCAATGCCCAGCCCCTGTGACATTTAAACCTACTCCAAACAATCCTGTATGAACTGAACTTGCCCTGCACTGTGTCACAATGAGGAATTACAACAGAGCCCAAAGATTAAAGAGATCTCACACAAACTGGTAAAATCCAAGTAGCCTATTACACTGCCATGGAAAACTACATTCTGTCTTCACTAGGCATCACTTCACCCATTGCCATCTGCAAAACCCACAAGATATTGGCAATAGGATGCTGTGATGCTGGAGTCACATCCACCCTACTGCCCAGAGGTTTTCTGACTCACAACAATAAAGCTGGGGTCAAACTGCTTTCTAAACCAAACATCCCACGTTGTTTAGATAAGCACATGGATACCACACAGGCTGGATACAAGAAGCTTCACTCACATCCATAAAAGGCTCTGGAAATGATCTGCCTCTTCATGCTTTCACACAACATCTTTAGTGGAGCTCTGTGGAGAGGCATCAACAGGACAATGGCAGGTTGTGAGGACAGCATGAGGAATTTCATGCTGATCCCTATGTCCTACACATATCAGTTCTTTCTCTGCACCAAGATTTATTTAGTTAAAGGACACAATAATAACCAATTCCACTTTTTACAGCATTTTCCCCACGAATATTTTGGCCCCAGACAGAATCCTCTGGCACACTCAGCCACTGCTGCAGGTGCACTGTAAAGGTCCATGTCAAATGAGGTGAACTGTTGTCCTTCATTGTAACTGTAAATGACTTGTTACAGATAACACTTCTAGAGTTGAAGTATATTCACTGAAGAACTAGATGCAACTTTTCTATCAAAATGTGACTTGAGAGTAGTTCAATAGGTTAGTTTTAAAAAACTAAACTTCTTGCTTCTAAGTCCATCTTTTTACATTAGAAACTACTTGAAAATTGTTACTCTGGTGCTGCAACCACTAAAACCTTCCTGCTTTTACCTGTGGCATGCACACAGTCCCCTGGGTAAGCTCTCTGCACAGCTTGCTCACCGGTCGTGGATGCAGTTGCAGCAGCTGGGAATGTCGTAGGGAGAGCTGCCCGTGGAACAGGACACACAGGAGGAGCCCTGGCTGCAGTGCTCCAGCTGCCATGACAGCAGGTTTGCCCCAAAGCCTTGCATCTCTATCATCTCACTGGTGTCTGCAGAAAAACCAAACACGACAGCAGGACATCAGCCTTTTCCCTTCTTTTCTCCACTTCCTTCTGTGCATCCTGATGGTTCATGCTTTACTTCCCAGCAGGCTCTGAACCTTGATTCCAGAAGGAGGAGAGCAGCATCCTCAGAATCACTGCTCTGGGCACAGCTGGACCTGCTGCATGCTGGGCAGGGTCACTTCCCAGGAAGCCAAATCCCTTCACCATTTCCCCCTCTCTTGCCCATGCACATCCCAGTTCATGTTTCAATAGAGAACAGAGAATAGGGTGCTGCAGTAACAACTGAACTGGCTCTTGTGTAACGCTATGGAAATGTTATTTATGGACAGAAGAGATCATCTAACCCAACCTTCTATTTAATTCAGGCCTCAGAATTTCATTTTGCAGTTCCTGGAATCAGCCATGGAACTGCTGGTCCAGCTAGAGTGAAAGTTGGAGCATGAAAGAAACTAAGATAAACCAAGTCAGTTACTTTCAAAAGATGCTTCTTTCCCCCTCAGCACCAGATCCTAAAATACTCAGCACAAAAGGACAGTTCCAGTCCTGCTAAAGTCCACACCAAGTTTATGAAAGGGTACTCTGCAGAAATATGGGATCCAATAGTACAATGCAGCTTCCTGAGTTATCCCTGCTCCACCAATTCTATTTGCCTTTTTAACCAGCTTCAAGAAGACAACTCAAATAATCAGCAGTTCCCTTCAGAAAGCTTGGCTTCAGCTCTTCACCCTTCCCAACTGCCATTTGAGCATGTGGGATTTTTGGTTTATAATAAATAACTGGCCTTTCAGCTCACCCATGATTAAAATTAAGGCAAATACCATGATGTGTGCCATAAAGTATGTCACTAAATTAACATTTGTAAGCAAAATCCAGTCCCCTGGGCCGTGCTTTTCAAACAGACATTTGTTGGGTGGTGGGAGATTCCAAACCATCTCATGCATTTTAAATCAGGGTAGCACAAAGCATTTTAGGAGTGTCTTAGAAAGTGGGCAGAGATGAGGAAGGAGTGGAGTAAAACCATTTGTTAACAGAAAAAGCACAGGCTCATGCGGAAGCAGTCACGTGTGTTTCATTACAACAAAACAAAGTGTGATGCAAAAATGCTCTTCACCTTAATTCTTCAGGAAGGAGCTGAATGACCCAGTATTTATTGCAGCTTCTTATTGGGTTCAAATAAAAACTACTGGATAAACAGTTTTAGATCATTTTTTGCCTCCCCTCTACAGACAGGAAAAGTGGGTTTTTCAGTTTTAATTTTTTTATTCTGTTTTTTAGAGAAACAAGGAAAGAACCCCACAGAACCTAAAGATTCAGATGAAAGGTACCTGAATTTGTGAAGAATTAGAGTGAACAGCATCTTTTATTTAATTATAGAGGTGTTATCTGTAACTTCAGCTACATGCAAAAGTCGAGCATGTTGCAAAATGTCAAAGCAGATGGCTGGCAAACCTGCTACAACAGTGTTGTCATTATGGAATGGGGCTGTTGGAGAGACAGGCTAGTCCAGCAGACATAGCCCTAAATCTACCATCCACTTCAAGATTAAATAAGCAAAAGCAGACACCTGACAGCCATTCTAATGGGATAACTTAAAATTCCATCATCTGACTAAAGACTAAATTGTGTTCTTACACTTTAGACCACAGTGTTGGCCCCTTAAAGTGTCTGTGGCAAAGTTCTCCCTTCCCGCTACTGCCCCATCCAGGCATGATCAGTTATGACACACTAAAATTTCCTAAACCAGCATCTTTTTTCAAGGACAACACTATTTTCAGAGCTTCTTTCCATACATGCCTTTGAAGAAATCTTTATTAACCTTGGTCTGGGCTTTATCAGTTTCCAGGGGCTGCTCCTTGGGATAAGTGTGTGAGCAGCCCAGAAGAACTGAGGACGATCTCCCTGAATGCCTGTTCATACCCTGTCTAACCAGAACTTGGGCACTGTACAGAGAAACAGGGCAGTAAGTGTCTCCTGCAGTCAGTTCCAGCAGACCAGGGCCAACATCCACTTGGAACCAAAATCACTGCTCTACTAGTTAAAAGTGCAAGAAAAAGCAAGGACTTCTCAGAATCCAGAACTACACTACTAGATCCCAAATGCATACACTTCTTGAGAATACCAACTTAAATAACCTGTTATGAATTGTTTTAGGAAAAGAAATAGATGACAGATTTGTGGAGGGTGGTGGAGAGTCTCACAGCTGATCCTCTGAAGGCCACCCAGCCTATGGATGCAAGTGGAATGAAAGCACTGACCCCAGAAAGGCACTGCATCTCCATACAACCTTCTCTACACACCTCTGCTACCTCCAAGAGGTGTCCAGAGTGTCCCTGTGTACCTGAACCACCCCTGGGCTGACACTGTCCCTCACCACACTCCTGCCCACACAGGCACATCCATTCCTGGCCATGCCCAGCACATCACTGCTGTTGCTGCACTAGTTCTGCCCTGATGCTCCAATCCAAGGCTTCCCTCCCCACTCTGTGCATGACCAGCTTATGGAGGGAGAACACAGAGAGCTGTTACACTCCCTCCTTCTCTTGTGAGAACCTGCTCTAGTCTCAGCCCTTTATGAAAGTGGGGCAGGAAACTCTGGAAGAAGAGGGGGGTTGCCTGCTCAAGCAGTACACATGTCAAAAGAGAGGGAAGATGCTGTTCCCACTCCCCATAAGCTGTAAGCACATTCCCAGCCTCTCTGCACAGTGACCTCCATCTCCAGATCTCACAGCGTGAGTGAAATGTTTTTCCCTGTAATAATGCCAACACTGTTGTATGCATCAGTGGAAGGAGCTGCAAGAGAGCTCTGGGACACAGGGGGAGGAGGATAAAAACCTTTCATCCTATTAGGAGCTGTGAGGTTCCGAGAGCAGATCATTGATAGCATTGCGTGTAGCTTATCTTCCTCCTCCTCATCATCGTCAACAGAGGTAGAGCGGCTGGCAGCTAAGTGGTGGTAGTTAATAGTTACTGCTCAAAGAAAATAGTGAAAGAGGAGCATAAGAAGAGAGAACTCAATTCTGTGGGAAAGCTCAAAAGGACATGGTCAGCAAAGACAAAGGACCTGAATCCTGCCCTCTTCTCGGGGGTACAAGCTCCTGTAAATGGGTATGAAAACTGAGTTTCTTACAGAAAAAAGCATGCTCCACCAAACTCAGGCCAGCCTTTGGGTGTGCTCAAGGCTGTGAGAGCACACGTGTCACATTATGGCAAGGGAGGAAGCTCCCAGTGCCTGCAGTAGCTGAGTATGCTTTTCAGCAAAGCTCTGCAGGAATTCCTGGCTCCAACCGTGCACGCCCTTATGGAGTGCAGATCTTTGCTCCTCAGCTCTGCCTGGTTCTGCAGACACATGGGACCCCACAGCAGGCACCAGCCCCTCTGCCTGGCACAGGACCCACAAGTCTGTGCCCAGTGTGCCCCTGGACTCTGCAGTCCCCTCTGTCCAGGCAAGGGCAGAGCATGCTTTGCTGGTGTGAGCATGGACTTACCTGTGCCAGCCCAGAAGCCCTAACACAGCCTGGCCACCATTGCATCCAGCCCCTGGGGTAAGAAGGGTGCAGTGGAGATTCCTGCCTTTTCAGCTGCAGTAAGTCCCAATATGAGCAGAAACTCCAAATCCCCTGTAAACTTTAGGGTCTGATCTTCTGGCTTCTTTGCCAAGGGGAATAAAACCAAACACGCTGTTTGAGAACTAACTCAAATGCCTTCTTGCATGTAAGGAATTTGTATTCACTGATGACATGAGGTGGTTTGGTGCTTGGGAATTCATTCAGTTTCCTTGGAAGGGCCTTTATTTATCCATTGTTAAGTTCTTGCTTTCAAGCCAGGAAAATTTAGCCCAGGGAGTTCTTGGAGTACTTGAAGAGTTGAGTTTACACTTTTTTTTCCTAATAACAACATTATAAGCAAGCAGTGTGGCCAGTAAAAATATCCTCACTTTGGAAGCAAAACTGCTCTTGGCTAGTCAAGCAATCTTTTTGGTTTTAGTTTGCAAGCCCAGGGGAGTATTTTGAAAACTTCCTCTGCAAAACACAGAGTACATACAAATAAAATTCCCCACCTCAACTTCATTCCTAAGATAACAATTCCCACTGCATCAAGGAGATCTAAGCTGTACCTGCTGATCACAATTATCTCTCAGTGAAATTTTGTGATAGGATTTAGCCCTCTGCCCCCACCAAAAACCTGCCTTGCCTGTTACCTCCAGGTACTTCCCAGGATATCACTTCAAGGTTTTCTCAGATGTTTGGTTTGTTTTTTTTGTTTGGTCTTTTTAAACAAAGCAGAACAAAGGCACTTACTGTTATCATGTTTGTGTCCAGGATAGATAATTCTGAACACGTAGTCTGTGGATGTGTCCTCAGCTGGCATCTCCTCCAGGTCCACCGATTTGTTGCTGTTCCGTTTTCGAAGCTTTGGAAATACCTTACCCTACACAAAATAATGACACAATGCATTCAGCTATGAGTGACTAACAGAGTACAACAAAGGACTGCAGACCTCTGGCATCTTAAATCTTCAAACTCTCAATTTTAGGAGGAGGTGAAGGAGAAAACAGTAGAGTCATATACAGCAGGTGTTCAGGGGTACATAACATGACTTTTCTGTGTACTATTAACCAGCCTTTTCTAGTAATCTATGGGAGCTGGGCACCCCAAGCCTCTGGCAGCAGCTCTGGCCCACTCCATCTGAGTCTTGTTCCTATCATTTGGTTGTACTTTGACACAACAGCAGATTCCCGACTGCTCAAAGGGGCAATGAAGGCATGAACAATTTTTATAGACTATAAGAATCAAATTGGACTAAATTGAGTTATTTTGCCTCCCCTCCCACTTTACTATAAAGCAGCTGGAAAAGAATGTCCAGACCTTGTGGATCAGGGACATTAAGACTAGCCCCACCTACTACAACAGCCCACCAGAAAAGGGAGTACCTTGCCCTGTTGGGACCACAGTGGTGGCTCCAGCTGACCACGAGGCAGGAGACCATTTTCCAGGCAGGACAGGAAGGCGAGGAGGTGCCCTCCTTGGGGGAAGTGCAGTGGAGGCTTCTGAGTTCCATCCTGACTCACCAAGACTAAGGTCCATCTGCTTTCTGCTGCAAAGGAGGACAAGGGGAGTCCACACTGTGACTTTAGAACCTCTATTTTCTGCTTTTACCTTCTAAATAAATTTTATTTGTGATCATCTCTAAGTAGATAAACCTCTGTAACACACAGTGTCATCTAGGGATGATCT
The DNA here is from genome assembly GCA_026770055.1 of Myrmophylax atrothorax. Classification (NCBI taxonomy): domain Eukaryota; kingdom Metazoa; phylum Chordata; class Aves; order Passeriformes; family Thamnophilidae; genus Myrmophylax; species Myrmophylax atrothorax. The sequence goes on along the minus strand of JAOXXN010000246.1, from coordinate 10,585,207 downwards.
CAGCCTTTAGTCCTAAAGAACCTCAAGATACAAGCAAGCTATGACAGACCTCATGCAGTTTTCATCCTCTGTCAGCTGGGATTGCAGATTTTAACACTCATCCCCACACATCCATAACTAGTCAGAGCTGTTCCTGACACTGAGGGAGAAAAAGACATCATTCAAGTGGGTCTCAAGCAAAATATTTAAACTGTCTTCTAAAACAGACTCTTAGTGAAAAAGGTCCTTCAGTCCAACTGGAACTCAAATCTGCGTCTAAATAAAATTTCTAAATGTTCTGTGTCTTTGCTCTGTGATTATAACTTGAGGCTTGTGGTCAGGGAAGCAGTGGGAGAGATGTTTCATTCCAGATACTCCCTCCATTGAGCAGAATGGGCTCATGAGCTCTGGATGGTATGAGAGTGGCAGAGGGTGGCCTGGTTACACACACCCCCTTTCTACAGGCTGATGATCCCAGTGTAGACAAGGCTGACAGATCTGCTTTGCCCTCCCTCTTTTTTTGTAATGGTCAGTGGATGGGGGTCTGTGCTTACAAAGCCAAAGCTTCCATGTTTAATACCTGCCTCTGACAGCTTCCCATAAGTGCTGTTCTGCACAGACATTCAGAAAACCCCAACACACAGAAAAAATAAAGCATGGAAACCAGGTGACACCTGGAGAAGTGTCACACAGAGGAGCCTTATTGGACCCTTCACTGAAGGCAACTGAAGAGGAAAGTGTGTTTGTCTCTGTTTGCAACAACCTCCACACAGGCACCACATAAACCGGCAGCAGCATTAACATTCCCCTGGCAGAAAGAGGCTCTGGGAGGGCCCCAGGAGAGGACGGGTTATGCTTACGTTGCTGATGGCAGTGGATGCAGACAATCTGGCTCAGTGGCACTATCAATGCATAGTCCCAGTAAACACTGTGAGGGAAAGAAAGTGCAGGAAACATTGGTTTTTTCCATATTCATTAATGTGCTATGAAAAATACACATGAAGTCTTAGAAAAAGAACGGTGTGGATTAAGCATCTGAGAGCACAGTTCTGGGGTTGAAGGAAGCATTCTCTGAGGGGACACACCTGCCACGTTCAAGACTCTACTCGTTTTCCTACTGAAGCAAAATGCCAAATCCAATGAATAACTGATCTAACAAAAGACAATGACATTGCAGGTCTCTCTTTAAGGCTGAGATCAGCCACAGGTGCCAAGTGATTTGGGACCCTCTGAAAGGAAGAACAAGGATTCTAATGATGGAAGTTTGTGTTGAGCCTTTTCTCCTGAAACATGTGGAAGAGCAGGATTTAATTTTCCTTTAGAAAAGGCCTTATATCCAAATGCATTACAGGACCCCTGGAAAGTTGCTTCATCTATGACAAAACAGGAACAGAACCCAAGCTGTCCAACACCTCAACTCAAGCACTATTCAGAAGCCTTTTTACACTTATGTCATGGTGTGAAGTACACAAGAAACAAACACCATGAATGCTTCCCATCTTTCCTGAGTGCAATTAATACCTTTTCTCCAGCTCTGAATCTCCAAGGGTTCCATTCATCAGCTGGTTTGGAGTCCATTTTAATGTCAGATTATCTGCTGATTGATGAAGGGACAGATATCCAGGAATTGCTTCCAGGTCATCTTTCTGTTCACAGAAGCAACAAACAGACAACCAAAATGACTAAAGTGCACTAAGTATCTGCATAAAATTAAGTTCCAGTCTTCCTATGCCCTGTAAGTTCCAGAGGTATATTATTTGGGAACTGCTGAGGGAAACCTTAACAACAAAAGTACTGGTATTTAATATTGCTACTAGAAAGAGGAGAAAAATCACACTGAGCTTATGAAATACAGTCCAGTATTTTTGTTCCTGCCTACAGGACCACTTCATATTCACACTGGGCAGGCAGTGAAGGCATTTGTCACACTTTAATCAGCATAACAGAGTCAAGCAGGAAGGCAGCACTGTTCTACCCTCACCTACCTCACTGACTGCTCAAGCCACAGCCATTGGCCCACACTCCACACACTCACCGGCTGGACTAGGACGTTGTTTTTCCCATAGAGAAGGTGTGTTCGGGAATTCTGGTGCAGTGACTCCACATACTCCCTTGCTGAAGCAGCAAAGGGATCTTCTGAGGTGCTCCCACTGGAATGGCGCTTCCGGATCTAGCACAGACACAGACACGGCCAGGGCAGGTCAGGCAGGACAGGGATCACTGTACTGGCAGTAACCCAGGAATTGCTCCATTTAGACCAGTCTCCATAGAGTGGAACTTCTTGTGGAGCCAGGAGACTTTGCAGAGAAATCACCTGGACTCTACTCAGCCCTGACCACGGCAGCTCAGGTTTTTTTGTGAATTACCTGGCCAAATCACAACTCTCAAAAGCCACAGAATTGAGTGCTGGATCTCAAACTTTTCCACATACAGATAAAGAGGATATTGGGGCCTAAATGGACTTCTAATCTGCGATAAAGGCTCCATTACTGGAGAGAAAGGCTGTTCCAGATTCAGATCTCTACCTCATGGGGTTGTTTTTCTTATCCACCTGTGCCTTAACTCAGAAATAGCTACACAGTAAATACCTACTCCCAGGGCTGGGCGCTTCGAGGGAGAGTCCTGGCGGCCGTGGACTCCCTGGATCCGGTGCCGCTGGACCAGCTCATCGGCCGAAGGGTCTGTCCAGTAGTGGTCAGCTGTCTTCAGCTTGGTGTACTCCAGAGCACAGGGACCAACTAGGAACACAGCCCAGGAGAGAAACCTTCTGAGTCTGTTCAGAAACACACTTGGTCCTTTCCTGCTCGCTGAGCATTGAAGATGAGACTTCCTTCTCCAGCCAAGTGAATATTAATGATCCCTGATCCTATGGGATCACCCCATAATACAGACAACACATATAATAACATATCAGGTCCTATCATTTAGGACTGTGTCAAAGTATTCCTGTAGGCCACAATACCCTGTCACAGCAGCAGTAGCAGTTACAGTCTGCCAGGAAGCATTCAGTAAAAAGCCATTCCTGTTCTGTTTTCTGGTCCAACCAAAAATTGATAATAAAACCAGATGACCAGTCTGTACTGGGCTCATGAGCAACAAAACTACATCATCTATGTTGCTCTGTAGCTAAACTACATGTGAGAGGTAAAAATCACCTCTTGTAACAGTGTCACAATACAAAATGTTTTAAGAAACAATTTATTTTAGTCAGGTTAAGAAGTAACTTTGCAAGAACTCACCTAGAAGAGAAGCCAGTATTGGGCCACAAACAGGATCTGCCAGTAAAGCTTCTTTCTCATAATATTTACTAGGAATGAAAAAGCAGAGCTCAGTTAAAAACACCGGTTGGTATTTTTGAAAGCTCTTATGCCTCCTAGTAGCATGAGTCCATTGACTCTCTGAATTTGGGAAGTAAAGGGACAGCAGTGTCTGGAATCACCCAGAGATTACCAATGCACCTCCTCTAAAAGCTCTAATGGAGCTTGACTGGCTCATCCACTGACCACATGAAGTGTTGGGTTGGGTTTGCAGGTAAAGGCTTTTCCAACACAGTGTGTCCTGAACTGTTTTGCAAGATCACTAAAACATATGGTAAGAATGCTATGGAGAAATTAATGTAGTCTATTTTAGACAACTGCTTTAGAAGTAAATAATTTCCTAAACTGTATCAATAACATTGACTAGATCTCCATGGAGCATAAAAGGAGCCTGGAACAACTAATTCAATAAAGCTACACTCCAGACTTCTGCATTTAACCAGCTGACCACCACCCCTACTTTGGATACACATTCTGCCCCTGATCAGCTGTGGTAATCCCAGGCAAGTCACCTCCTCTCAATATGCTCATTCTGCCTCATTTATTTTTTAACTGAACTCTTGAGAGGCAGGAGCTTGCCTTGTGCTCAATATGTTTACCCAGTATATTTGATCTGGGGCTTTGGGCACTATTGCAATATGGAGACAAACAATAACTCTCTGCAAGTAATTTTGTCCATTTTCCACAGAGACAAAACAATCCACACATTCTTAAACACCTCTTGCTGCCTTACAAAACCACACAGCCAAAAAATCCAAACACCCACATTTCTTGAATGCCACTGTTCTCTGTGGTCTGTTCACTAGATGGGGCTCAAACTCCAAAGCACCTGCTCCTCCTCCAGGACAGAACAGCTGAAGGAGGAGCATTTGAGAAGTAATATCACAAAAAAGCATGGCAACAAGCCTTATGAAGAAATTTGTTTTATTCATTAAATCAGGTTCTCAAAATCACACATTTGCAATTTAGGACCTGATCCTAACTCATCTAAAGGATGGGGAAGGCAGCAAGGTGATCACCTTCAACACACAGTAATGGAAAAATTGAGAGCAAACTCAAGACTTGTCTCCTGGTGGATTATATGGAAAAGAAATTTTAAAACCCTTGTGCCTATGTATCTGCAGACACTGAGACAGTGAACTGAAACGCTTTCATTAACTCTGTCTCTGGGACACAGCCAACCCTCCCTCTGTCTCTTCTGCACACAGCTCATAAACCAAGCTGGTATTACATATCCCAGAGCAACAGTTTGCTTGAACAGCACAAAGACCTTTCTTCCATTCTCTAGCTTTTTAGTGTGAAGATACATCATGAAGATAAAGCTGATGATAAGAAAAACAGTAATCCAAACTTGGAAAATACTGTGAAAATAAGTTGCTCTGCCCTAGCTCTCATCCTTGTTCAGACCCCTGGGCTTTGGATGGGCAAGAATGTGTCCCCCAGTGTGGAATGAGAAGAGCACCCCTGCAAACAAACTGCAATGGCAGCAGATACACACGTACCTTTCTGGGACCACATCAAGCTTTAGGGTCCCCCCCTTTATCTTTTTATGGGAAATTGTCCCCAGTGTGCCCCATAAGTCTTTTGTATCACTAGTTATGGGAGGGCAGGAAGGATAAGAGTTAAGAGCCACCCCTTGGGAAACCACAGCTGATGCTGGGCAGCAGGAAGCAAGGACAGAACAGAGATTTGTCTTTTTCTCTTAAGGAGTCCCTGTGGAATACATCCATAAAGAATTGATGCTTTTCTCTGGTTTTGCAAGGGTAGATTCATTTTACACAGAGCTTGACTTTTCTAAAAAGGAAACATGATTCAAAGAACCTGTTTTTACAACCCTAAGGTTTTATGTCATTAACTCCTCCTGTTCTAATTTCCCCTTCTTTCATCTACAAAAGGCATTTTCCTCCCTGACATTCTAAAGCTCCAAAGGGTTATTTTCTGCTCATGATCTATTAGAATACCTTCCTGTTACACTATGGTCTAGGTCCCATTAGAATCTGGGCATGTAATATGCTTGAAGTTAGGTTTTTTAGCTGATTTTTGGAAAATTGAATGCCTGTTAACATTTTTTGTAAGCCTGAAACAACAGCAGTGATTCAAAACAAAAGTACATTTTTTTCTAAATGTCTGTGCAACTGGTTTTCATCTGACCATAACTCTGCATCACAGAGGTTTGCAGAAGACTTCTGATTAAATCCCTTGTTGCAGATACCTAAAGGCATCAGTCCACCAAATCCCCATGTTACTGCTTCTTTTCTTACCTGCAGTTATCAACAATGTACTGCACAATCTTGTCAAGCACTTTCTCAATCAAGGCTGTCCGAACCCAGATGTGTTTGATGGCCTGAGGTGTCAGGACAGGTGCTTTGCTTGTGGTTGATCCCTGCCTCTTGAGGGGTTCCTGCCCACTTGGCTGATTTTTCCTGCAAAAGATGATAAAGTAAAAGTAGTCAGTTCCTGACTGTTCTTCTCACCGAGAGCTCTCCACGTGGGAGGTGTTGGAACACACAGTGTGTATCTGACCAATGCAGTACCTCTGTACAAGCTGTCTACACCACTGTGTTAGTCCTCACTGCCTCTGGGGAATGGAGTTCTAGTCAGTCACCATCAGGGATTTCCTGAAAATCACAGCTCTAAGGATTCAGGATGCTTGAGCTCCAAGTTATTTACAGGAGTCTGTAAAGATTATCCAGTTCACAGGGAGAGCTTCCTTCTGCCCAGCCCTGCACAATGCCTTGGTCTCTGCATTGGGCTGAGAGGGGAACAGTACCCCCTTAATCTTTTTCCCAGAAACTTTCCCCCTTAAAATAGCAGAAAGTTCAGGTTTCCCTCAATGTGGAAAGAAACCACAACATCAACAATCTGCAGCAGAAAACTCCATGTTCTCAAATAATCTTGTTCTTTGCCAGCACTTGGACCCCCTTTCAGTAAACTGTTCAGTCACAGAGTAACTACATTCATTTTGGGCTCTTTTGGGTGAAATTTGTAATTCCTCTCTGCATTTACACAGTCCCTAGTCCTCCAGGAGGCCATGACAGCACCTCTACAAGGTAAAATACATGACAGCAGTGACATCAGAGCAATCTGAGCATGTGTAGTTGCATCCTAAACAGGAGCTTTCTTAATCCACAGCCTCAAATCCAGTGAGGCTGCTACAGCCCTCCTGTCTCATTTCATACACCCAATGAAGCGAGTCCACCCCCTACAGTGCTTCTCTCTAGTCTCTTTGCTGTGCATATTTTCTACAGCACTTAAACTCTATGTCTGTTAATAGCTGAAAACCACACAAAATTTGTCCAAGAGAAACCACAGATTTTAGGTTAGTTTGCTCCTTTCTGTCAGAGGACACAGCCAAAGATCTCTAATGTTTAGAGGGGGATTTGTGTGGGCTCTTAACCAGGAGAGGCTGGTGAATTTTCAACAGAAAGCATCCTTCTTCCCAACATTCAACATTACTGTATCAGTAAGCAGACAATTAAAAATATATCAAAATTAGGTACATATCTGTTAAAAACTACACAACAAAGTCTGAAAATTACAAGCCTAATAAAGATAAATACCAGAAAATGACACAGAAATATAAGTGCTAATTTAAACAACTGTCAGTAATTAAAGACTTTAACAGAACAAGAAGTTAAGCTCTCTTGGCAAAGCCCTTCCCACAGCAAGTTGATCAGAGGCTAAAAGTTCCTATGATATACAAAGAACTCTTAGGGCTCAGTAGTGCCTACAAAGAGAAAAAAAAATGATCCTGTCCTGAGCTTACAGGACAAAACACTCATCCCACAGGCTCACACACTGTGACTTCATTAGAGAACCATATGGAAAATTTTAATCGCACTACTCACCAGCAGCAAGAAATTTAAGACTTGCAGTAATCTCAAGTCCTTGACTCCAGCACGAATTCTGTTGTGCTCAAGTCCAGCATGTACTTAACAGCTTTCCTGTATCATCCTTCCTCCCAGCAGTCTTTGTATCCATTAACATAACTATTCCTAGCACGATAGCCACAAATCTGTCACTGGTTTGGCAGGAACATGCCAAAACAGCTTTTCCAGTAGTCTGCTCTTTGGTTTCTCTTTCCACCCACTCCCTTCCCACCAACAGTCCAAGCTGGTCCACCATACCCCAACTGTGAGCCCTCTGAAATCACCAGCAATTAGTCACTTGTGTTGCTGTGTGGGCTGGGTGTGCTGCTCTGCTGTACTGAGAAGCAAAGTGAAACACCAAAGCCCCAGTTCCACACCTTTGTCCCTTTGCTCACTGCCAGTTCCATCAAACACAAACATCTGCCTTCTTGTCATGGCCATTAATGAGACACGTGGCTCAGACAGTCCCCTCTGCATTCACCAAGCAGTCTGTGTGTCCCCACATGCTCCACACACACTGGATGAACTCTGATGATAAACAGACCTCGCCCTCACCTGCTCTCCACCTGCTGCTGCAGCTCCTGCACCTTCTTGCACACATCTCCAGCTATGGGACACGTCTTGCCCACCTTGGTGAAGAGCGCGGCCACCTTGTCGGTGCGCAGGAATCCCGCAGCCCTGCGCTTCAGCATGTGCAGGAGACACGCCTCCACCACACCTGTGGGACAGGGGGGTAAGGAGAGAACGTTACAGCCTCCTCCTTGGTCAGTGCCACCTGCTCGCTCCACCAGGCAGGAACAGAGAGAAACAGACAGACTGGAACTCAAAATCAGATGATGCCAGCATGTGTCTAATCTGCAACTACAACTTGTAAGGTACAGATAATAGCAGTATGGGAGTGAACTGAAATCCCCAGTATTTTCACCCCACTTTACATATCACAAACTCTCAGAATCACACTGTAACACACCATGATGGCACCAGTAAAGTCCTGCATTATGTCAGCCTTGCAAGATTGCAGCAGAAATCTATCCAGCTCTCATTTAACCTGCTGCAAGGAAGAGAAACAGAAGAAACACAAATAAAAAACCCCCAACAACATAACAAAAAATAAGCCTTTCCTGTCTATCGGCTTTTAAAGTGAGACTGCAGATGACTCACACAGTCAACACTGCCCATAGAAAGGGGTGAAGGAGAACAGAGAGATTCATTCACAGGGAAGGGAAGACCCAGCTGTAGTGCCAGGTGTGCCCAGCACAGCCCACGCAGGCAGGGCAGCCCTCACGGGGTCTATGTGAGCACTGAGCTCTCCTGTGCTGGCTGGCAGCAGGGCAGCCCGCAGGGAAACCACAGCTCCAATTGCCACATGAAACGTTCACTACAGGAACACATGGCTCTCCATCTGCTCTGATAGTCTCTGCCTCTCGCCCAACACCCGACGGCTCATTTTGAGAGAAGGAAGCTTTTTGTTGCACTTTACACCCAACACTGTCAGGTGCTGAGCATTTCCTGAAGACTCCTCTCCTTATTGTACCTGAAGGCTCCAAATCCTCTAACACATGAATGCCTGCATCTGAAAAACACCTGTTCACACTGCTCTGGCCCTGAAAACTAACCTGAGTCGCAGGCAAGGATGAAGGACATGCAGGAACACCTGCCTAGAGGGTCCTGCCTGGGCTGAAGCCAGAGGAGCCTTACCCCAGGAGCAGCAAAAAACAGTGTCTCTGAGATGCCATATGACAGAAAGGGGCAGTGCCAGTGGCCTCAGCTGGGGCAGATTCCTGGTCTCCCCAGACATGAGCTCTATGGCATCAGACAGCCCCTGAGCAGTAGGTCTGACACTGCTGTCCATGCTGGTGCACTTCCAACCAGAACTACTGCCCCAGAAGACACCCCCCCATGAGGCACAGCAGTGTGTGCATGGCACTGTTCCCTGGAAGGAGGACCAGGACACATGGGCACATCCCTGCGTGACTCCTCTCAGCAATCAGCTTATACCAGAAACCTCCTCTGCAATCAAAGGACATCTGTGGGTGGCAGAGGCAGTGCCTGTCGTCTGACACGAGCAGGATCCCAGCACTGCCGCCATCTCCAAAGCCAGGCTGGCTCCACTCCGAGGCGACAGAGCATCCGTGCCCAGGACACCGCAGAGCTGTCAGGGGTTCACACAGCACCAGGAGAACACAGTGACAGCAGCATGGGATGTTCTTCACATCACAGTCTAGCTCCTGTCTAGCAACCATCACAACAGCTCTTAACCCAGCAACTGTTTTGCTCTGCCTTTCAATCAGAAATAAAGAAAAAGAAAAAAGAGAAGCAGCTTTCCAGATGCCTGGAGTAACGCAGCGATAATTGGTTCCAAATCTTAAATGAAGCAACCTGCCTTTAAAAATAACTGCAAAGAAGAGCATTGCTGTTGCTTAGGAAACAGGCTCTCTTCCCACCTGCACTGCTTTTTCTTATTTCTTTAAAACAATAAAATATTAATGAAACAAATTTTGTGAAAAGCACAGCAGGCACAGCTTTAATTATTAATAAATGCTGCAGCTGCCACTGAGGGTAATTTCCACGGTGACTGCCTCTAAAGCCCCAACATTTAATTAGTCCGTTGTGACATTTCTCATCACAAGGACTTGGGTAACATCAGTCCCCAGTTGCCTGTAACACACATGGGGTTCTTTGAAAGGGGAGAGACACTGGGCTTCGCTGCTGGATTGCCTCACAATGTATGTTCCACAGGATGAGAGATTCATGCATGTCCAGTTCTCTGTGTAAGGCACCCTCAGACTGGGGTGCAGCCTACAGCCCAGCCTGTGTGGCCCTCAGGGCACTTCATTCTCCTCCACTTCACCCCCCAACTGAGACTAACAGCACTATTCCACAACAGCTCACTATAAACTGACATCTGACTTGATCAGAATGTTCTTTCAAACACAACATGGCTTTTATCCAGTTAAACTACAAAACATCCAAGGAGGGCAGCACATCTTTCAACAGAGGTGCCATCCCATTCCAACCCAGGGGATGTCCCCTCAGTAGCACAGGACAGCAGGAAGGCATCTGTCCAGCACAGGGAGCAGCACGAGTGGCACAGCACAGTAGCCAGGGACCAACTGCCTGGCAGAGCCCACAGGGCTTTCCCTTGGCTCTGTGTCCAAGGCAGGCACTGATCTCGCTGCACCTTGCCAGCACTGCCCACAGCCAAGCTCAGTCAGAAAGGAAACCTAACACATCCTGAACAAACTGGGAGAAGAGTCAGCTCAAGCTGCAAAATCTTTTAAAAGATGTGAGAGGACCTTGGCAGTGGTGCTTTTTGAACAACCAAAAATAGGTAATCCCATGGAGTCACAAAGTGCAAAGCTCAGACTGCTGCCTAAAGAAGTAACACACAAACCACTTTGGGGGTTATAGCTCAAGAACCTTTGGGACAGGGAAATGAAGTTATTTATCCATTTTAAAGCAAGTGAACTATTTTCCCCTCTTTGGAATCTGACACTCTAGAAAGACATAAAAGAGATGATTTAGCTATTTCTGGAAGAACTGACAACATCAGAAAGGCATCAACAGGTGGTTTTGTGTACACACAGGTAGTTTGTGCACACATACATGTGCTTTTGGCTATAGGTATGTGTGCACACAGGTCAGTAACTACTGTGAGCTCTCTGAGGACAGCCCAATGTGATCCAAGCCTGCCTATGGTCACTGTACCTACCACAAACACAGACAAAAACTCACCAGATAAAAAAAGCAGCGACTCATTACACACAAATTGAAAGAGCAGCACTGCACTGGGAATAAATCAGCACATCTCAGATAATTCCCTGGTTCCATTGACAGCAGCCATCTAAAAATTCATTAACTCCAGCCAGTTTTGAGGAACATTCCCTGCAGTATCCACCGTTGAATTTAATTAAGTGCAGATATATTATTGATTTACAGCTCAAATCATCACGGTGCCCACCAAGCTTTGTAAAATGTCACTTTTTTATGACTTTACCACAGCTAATTCTTGCAGAGTCAGATGAACAAGTTCGGTTTTCTCCTTTTTTTGCCTCTATGAAAATCTTAACATGACTTAATGGAGTATGAAATGAGAGCTCTGGGGCTGGAAGGGTGGTGAGCAGAGAACAGAATGCCTGTGGAAGGATAATTTATGGGGTATATTTAGTAGATGAGATTTTCCTTAGACAGGAAGAAATACTGCAGCTAAATACCTTGTTTTCATGGAAACTGCACAGGGAATCGAATTCATGAGGCTTAAGAAATTAAAAACAAGTGAAAAGAGGAGGATGATAAAGAAGCCATCAAATGCTCACGATCTCCAGCTGCTGTTGGTTTACCCAGCTAACCACAGGTCTGCCCAGTTCGAAAGCAGTTTCACTGCCAAGTTCAGCATGCTGTGTCACTGGGAAGGGAGCAGTGACCAGGTGAGACCCAGCTTGTCCTTTGTGTCAGCCCAGCAGCAAAGGACTGCAGAGGAGATACCCAGATGTGCTCCTTTGCCCTTGTCACCTGCGCTGAAGCTACTTGTGTTTGGTTCTGCCACGTAACACCCCATGGTCAGCAATTCCCTAGAAAATAAAAAAGTATCTAAATGGACAATCCTCAGTTCTAAAGATAGCTCTGGCTGGGAAACATCAGGGCTGGAAGCTGGTGATTGCTCCCCCCTAAAAATCCTGACCATTAAGCTTCAAGGATCTCAATAACCTTCAGGACATGGAAGTGTTTCCATTAAACACTCTTAAGGGTAAATCAAAAGTACTGAGGTTTCTCTAAATATTAAATATGATCCAATTTATGGCCCAAGATTAAAGCAAAATACTTAAGAGTTCTCTAAAAAGCACAGGATTATATTACACTTCTCAAACTAAAAACACATGAGTTAAAAAAGTTTAAGTTCATATCAGAGCTAATATTCACTCTCTCTTTGTATTTCTCCCCTCTACAGAACACCACTCATTACTTGAAGCAACATCTTTAGAGCACAATCAAAAACCTTTTAAATTTCTGTGAAATAATATCTGCCTCTGCCCACTTACGATCATCTCTGGTACTCTCTTTGGGCTAATGTGTTTATCAAGTGAGGTAGAATCTCTGTAAACTATTTTTTAAGCATTATTCATCACCGAAAATGTTTGTTTTCCAAATAGGACCAGGAATACAGTCAGTGTTTTGTTTGTAAGAGACGTGCATTTCAACAGCACATTAACTACATTTTTTTTTAAATATCCGTGCTGAGGTTAGAAAGCCAAAGAATTAAGATGATAAACTGTCAGGATGAACAATGGTTATTTACATCTGTTTCTACAAAAGTTGCATTTCTGTGAACTAAGGAGAAAAGAAAAACAGAAAACAGAATTCTTCATTTTCTGTCAAACCTATGAGCATTGGTGCTATTTGAAAGCCTCATGGGAATAATGTAAAACTAAAGCATAAGATGTCTCTTCCTATGGGGCTGATTTCAGAAGTGAAGGCTGCCATTCCAGCTGAACATGATGGGAACACCTCATTGTGTGGACACTCAGGACACTCCACAGATGATGTCCAGAACACCTCCACGTCAATCTCCAGTTCCTTTCATCTGTCAGAACTTTGGTGCCATCAAAGGGCTTCTATCAGGAACTTGTTTCTCACCATAAAAGCCAACAAAAAAGAGTTGCACACATTTCTGCCTTCCACAATTTTACTGCAAGTTGCAGCTATTGGATAGTCTTCTGAAAGCTGCACCCTCTTGAAGCAAGCAATTAGACATGAATCTCTGGGTAAGAAATGTACTTAAGAAACACACTTCTATTCTTCAGCTGATTTTATTTTCCTGTCATGAACTTTCATCCAACCTTGTAATTTAGGGCCATGAAGGAGATTTCTGACTCATGATTTTTCATTGCTTGGGGCTGGCAATCATGACGTTTGGTGACTCTGATAATTGCTTGGATTTCAGGTCCTGAACCAGAAAAAAACAGAACATGAGCTCCAGCATCATGCAGTCATTGGCTCCTAATTAGATCTTCTCTTTCAAACACAATTAACTTGTGCAAAATGGGGTAACAAGTCATCCTACAACCAATGAAGAAAACAGTTGCACAACTAACCACATTGTTGTGGTTAACCCTTGTGCCCATGAGCAGTGGAGGCTGTTGACCAGCACTGCTGGGCACTCCTGCAGCTCAGACACCAATCCATCCCCAAAATACCCTGCATACCTGGTCTCCAGGAGCCACCAGCTATATTCATGTTCAAAGGATTCCTGGTTTTCCACTGCCAGCTTTCAGAGAGACTCATCCATGACTTCAGCTGAAGCTGACTGATTGTGTTTCTTCAAACATTTACAGCCCTGAAACTTCAGATCTTACCTGATGTCAGCTAAGCACATGGCTCCAGAAAATGCAGCCACACAGCTGCTTTCCTACTGTCTCCCACTTCCAGAATGAATGGAGGACTCATCTGCTTTAGGAAGCTGGGACGTAACTGTTCAACTGGTGGAAAGAAAGTCCAGTCTTAGTGTTTTGCACATTAACTGCAATCCTGTTATACACTGAATTGGTTCTAAAATGTGAAAAGGACCCAAGAGTGTGTTTTGTTTCTCAGAACACCCCAGTCTTTTCACTGTGAACAGATCCTGACTGACTCAGAGCTATTCCAAATAACAATCCCCTCTACTTATTTTCCAAGAAGGAAGCATCTTACTCTGATGATTATCCAAGCATAGGTGCCCCAGGGCTCTGTGAAAGCAAACTGCAATGGATGGATACAGGGCCCACACACCAGGTCTCCTCTGAGTGTGGGATTAGCCTGAAGCACAGACATCTCAGAAGCACTTGTGAATGACAGTTCTCCTTGCTCTGCTTCCAAGAACAATAAATGCTCATGCAGTGCTGATGTACACAGACACTGTAGGAGGTTGAGAGCAAAAGCACCGACATGAGACACCGATGCCAACTCAGGAGTGCTTCACAGATACAGCCGTTTTCACCCTCAGCCTGGAGTCCAGCTCTGACCAACCACAACCTGGCCCGAGTCAAGACCATGTTCGAGTCTCGCTGACTGAAAGAAACTCAGGGAAGCTGAAGGAGCTGCTGCACAACTGAGAGGAGCACATGAGAGAGACTGTACTGAGAATAGTATGATAATATTCACCTACCACCTGGCACATTTGGCTTAGAGATGTGAAAGTCACCCACAAAGGAAAGGAAGGACCTGCAGAGCTGGCCAGGGGCAATAACAGCACTGCATGGCTGCTGCATGGACCTGTTCATACATGGACCTGTTCATGCATGGATCTCCTCACCCACCCATCCACCTCTCCATCCATCCATCTCCTCACCTATCCATTTACCTCCTCACACACCCTCCTCAACCACTGTGTCCAGCAACTACCGAAGGTTTCACAGGCAGCTGCTTCCAAACAAGACTGGACTGGCAGGTGAGCAAGTCACCCCTCAGCTCATGTTCCGGTGTCCCTTCCCTCTGGTTGGCAGGTGCAGGTATGAGCTGAAAGCCTTCAGCCTCTCTGTCCAATGTATTATACACACAGAGAAAGCATCACTCCAAGGACTGCTTACAAATGGGGATTTATTACAGCTCCCTCATGCAGCCACCACATCCTTCTTGTGCTGAAAGGCTGCACACATGACTAAACACAGTCACAGATCACCTACAAACACCTTCAGTTAATATTCAGATCCAGCTTTGCAGTCAACCCCTCTCCCCTTTCCCAACACATGACTGGACAGATCGTGACATGGGTTTTGTTCTTTTTTTTATATCTATATTAAAATACAGCATTACCCAGAAAAACCCAGTCATTTTCATCAGTTAGTAAGAGAAGAAAAGCAATATGCATAATGGGGATGGAAACAACAAAAGCTGAGGTTAAGGCAGCTCAGTCAAGGGGACTGGCTCATCCCTCAGGCTGAGCCAGACAAGCTCCCTCAGCTCCTCTAGGAGAGGCTCTCTGCTCCTCTTCTCTGCATGTGGAATTGCAGGTTCTGCACCAGGATCCTCAACAAATCTATCAAGATAGGACACTAACATAACACTCAGAAACATAAAATTTTCTGCTTGTGTTTAAAAGGGGAAAAATGTTTGTGGTCTGTAAATCTGATCTAGGTAGAACACAATTTTAGAATAGAATTGGAAGGCAAAGGTAATCCAATAACACTGAGGTAAAGGAAAAATAAATACTTCCAAATTACTCTGAAGTGAAGGACTGTAACCAACACTGAGGGTAAATCAAACAATATTAGTAACTGGAGATGGGAAGCAACAGCACACATCAGGTATACAAAAAGCTACACAAAACATCAAAAAAACAAAAAGTAGATAGGAGTTCTGTTGTTTTCTTTGAAAGGAGAGCCTCAATGCCTTACAGGATTTGAGTTCAGATTCAGGAACAGGAAAGGACCAATAAATCCCTCACACAGCTCCAGTGCAAACCCCCAGGATAGTGGTGAAATCTCCCAACTGCCTCCCCTCCATTCACATCCCAAGGGACATGTGCAATGCAATGCAGACCTGCCATCCTCAAAAGAAGGTTCACTAGAACCCCCAAGCACAACATTAAATACTGTTCTGCAGCTCAAAATCAGAATTGGCCTTCTCAGTTCAACCACAAAGGGATTCTGTACATTTTAATTAATGGGTTTAATTACTGGTAGCAGATTTATTATTCAGGCCAAAAAAAGCTTTTCATGCAGTTCATCCCTTCCCGAATTTGAACTGAAATCTCATTGAAAAACCAAGTTCTGCATTTTTGACAGAGCCCAAGTTACTATTTTCACTCATGTTTAGTGCCAACCTTCACCCAAAACACAGTAACTACATTCCCTTTGCCAAGTAGGTATGCTGGATTTACAACACACACTTCGATAGCAACACATCCCAGCTCTCAATAATCCACCTGAAATCTATGGCAATTAGCTCACAGCATGGGAATTCAGGATTATTTCCTTCAATGAACTCAAAATATTTTTTCGAAGAGAACAAACTACTGAGACTCCTTTCAAACTATGTATTGAAAACATAAAGAACATCACTCAGGTAATTGTGTCTTGGACATTCATGAATAAAGCAGGTTCCAGTGCTGTATGAAGCTGACTTAAACAAGTTTTTCAGTTGCTTAAAGCAGCATGTTACTGTCACACCTAAAGATGGACAACTGTGCAGAAAAGACTTATCAAAGTGCAGGTACTTTTTGGACAAACACAGCAGGCATAATGCACTGAACTGGAAATCCTGTAAATACACTTCAGGTAACTGCAGAGACAGAGAAAAGCTTCCTTTTTCTTCCCCCTTTCCCTCAGAAGTGTAGAAGCTGGAAAGGGCTGGTGTTCCTGGTGAGAACACCTCCAGCCATGGAAGCTTCAGGCACACTGGTGGAAGGAGGGATGCAGGAGGAGGCTCAGCACTCTCCTGCTGCAGAGACAACTCAGCTGAGCGAGGCCCCACGTCAGCGATGTCAGCTGCCGTTCCCAAGGAAACGTCTCCACATAACCCAGGCTGGAAACATCCACATCCAGCTCCTGACAGAAGCGCCAGCCACTGGAGATGCCACACACAGCTGCGGCACTGCACTGTGCCCCGACGGGCCACACGCCGCCAGGGAACTCTCCCCACAGCAGCCCAAAGGAGTGAGGAATTTCTGTCCCACCACGGCACACATCGGCCACGCTGCAGAGTCCAAACTGAGCACCACAGCTCTGCACCACAGAGCTACACCTTCTGAGAATCAGATGCGATGGAACAGCCCTTGGGATGTCACTGGGTTATACACTGGGTTGAGAAGAAATAGAGAACCCCCTGCACTTCCAACAAGGATGAAAATGTCAGCAATGCTTTCAGCCATCCAGGACCTAGGGCAGCTAGGAAATGTTCAGTTACTGATGCAGACAGACCTTGAACATCAACTATCATGTATTTAAAAGACTCTTGCTAAACTCAGCCTTGCAGGAGAGTAAAATGATTCACAAGAATTCTATATTTATAACAAGATTCACTGAAAATGACTCATATACTGAGCGAATCTAATTTTAAATAGAAAGGAAAAACCTCCTGAAGAGGCACATGAAACCAGAGTGGGGGAGGGAAGAGAACTGCACAGCCAGGAGAGCCCCAGCCAGGAGCTGTTAGCCAAATCTACTGGAAGGGGATTCTCCATTCAATCAGCCAACGTGAAAACAGAACATTCAGCTTCACCTGCTTCTGGCTTAGAGTTAATTAAAGCCTATGTTCAAAGCAGCGGCAGGCTGGAGTCCTTCCTCAGGACAGGTAGGATTGCTGGGCAGCAATGAGGCAGCTCATGGAGTTACTAGCTCTTCAGACCCTGAAGAATTCAGGACACAAAACCAACTGGAATCACAGTGGGAGGGAGAGAGACATATGAAGAAGACTTTACAGTATTCCTAATTTTGGCCAAGCAGAGTTTAACAGAAATAGCTGCCTTACACCAACATGGTAGCACAGCTTCCAGAACAGGATTTCAGGAAAAGGGAGCAGACAGACCACACTGAGGGCTCTCTGCATCACACAGGAAACTTGAAGCAAAGGCACTGGCTCAGGGATCCTGCACGTCCTCCTGTCCTGGGACCACTTCCCACAGTAATTTTTTCTCCTCAGTGTAGTAAAAATATGCAGTAGCTGTAAGGGCAATATTTAATACAGTCACAAACTCAATGGAAGAGACAGCTACAGTCTGCACTAACAGCAATAAAACCTTAGCCAGAAAACACGGCCAAATTTTGCATTCCTGCATGGAACATGTAGGATGAATCAATGCTCCTAAGCTGTAAGTCAAAGATAACTTGCAAACAGCAACAGGCTAATGAAGCACAGCCAAGCAAATTGGAACTTCAATGGGTTCGGAATATCACTTTCAGGAAAGGTTACTGTTCTCTGACTTTCTGGCTGTCAGTAACATGTGTTGATTCTTCCTTGTCTGAACAGCACACTTAGTTCCAAAGCCGAATCCAACTTCCACTCTGCTTAACCTCTGCACTGCCATCACACCTAACTGGGCATGCTTGGCTGCAAATGCTCCACTCTGGGAAACTGCGCAGTGTTGGGATTATGGCTGTTCTCCAATCACTTCATTCATCGCTCCCAGCTGTCCTCCCTTTGAAGCACAAGGAGAAAGCCAAGAATCCCCAGGCCAACAAACACATTTACAATTGCACATAGCTTTAATTCTCAGCAGGATCTTGCTGTGATGTTTCTCCACACACTAAGTCTGGTTAATAGTGTTACATTTTTGTTTGTCCTAGTAAATTATGAGTTAGATTTCAGAACTGTTGAACCTCCATTCAACAATTCCTTCTCAGGCACTGACTGCAGTGGTTGTCTCCAAAGGAGCAGTCGGTGTGAGCTTTCTGGAGCTCACCTCTACTGAGAATCCAATGCTAGACTATCCTTTATCCACCACCCAGGGTGGATCACTCCATCATCTCCACGCCTATCAGTGTAAGTCTGCAGGGAACATGCAAACCACTACCAAATTTGAGAATTTATTCAGACTTGGATCAATTCACAGACTTCTGAACACCAGCTGCTCTTGGTGTACACAATGTAGAACATTATTTCTACGGTCTATCTTATTTTCTTTCTAATTCTTGGTACTGCAACTTCCAAACTACCACCTTAAGGAAAAGTCCCCAGTGGCTCACTGACTATATTAAAAATATGCCAGAATGTCCACAAAGTCAAAGTCCAGACCTCGATGTCTTCAGTAAACTATTTATGTAGTGCAGAATTTGGAACACAGGGGAGAGCACAGAAGTGTTGTGAAGACCTGGAACACTGGCCAATTAGCCAGTGGCACAATGCTGGCTGGAAAACTCACTGAGATTTTCATTGCTTCTCTTCTGCTTAAGCAGACAACTGCTCTTTCAATGCTTTTTTTAGCTGGATTCTGTCACCTGTCTTCAAAATGAGACACCTTATTCTCCAGACACATTGAGACAACTTGGAGAACAAAGTATTTTCAGCTGGAAGGTGGCCTGATTTTAACCCACACCTGTAAAAACTTCATCTTTTGTCAAGCATTCTCTGGGATGTGTCTTACCTCCAAATACACGTCATTTAATGGACTAGTGGTTCCTGGTAAATCACCTGTTGTTTTGGCCTTGTACTTGGATAATGACATTGTAGTAGGCATTACTTTTTAATTTGTAATGCACACACATGCAGCAAACATAAAGAAAAGGTGGCATGGGCCTCAACACCGTGATTTCTAATATCTAAATGCCTGCATTCACTTCTGACAGCAGAGAAAACACATTTCTAGAGGAAAGGTAAGGTCAGGTAGTGTTAGCTCTTCCATGTGACATTTACCACATAAGGCGATGATGTGACTGCTGTCTTCATGGACAAATTTCCGGGTGACAGCTTCTTCCATGATCTGCTTTACCTGAAATGAATAGAAAGAAATGCTTGTATGATCCCAACACAAACCAGCACAGCATTTGGGAGTTTCAGTTTTAATCACTGCTGACCTTTTCCCCATCACCAACAGGCTCACAACTCACATATGTGACATTTTGCAGGAAAGGATGGATTTAAGGCCGGAAAGCACAGACAAACCTGAGTGATTTGTCATGGGACGAGGGAACCTCTGGCAGAACAAGGAAAGGTCTCTTTGGGATGTGCCCTCAAAACAGGCTGAATTGTTTCAGTGTACCCAGAGTACTCTCTGAAGAACTTCTCCAGCACAAGTTCCAAAGGGCTGTGTAAAACTTTTATGATCCACACTTGGCCCTCCTGCAGTTTCTTCTGCTCATAAAACCAGATGATGTGTTGCCATATCCCCCTTCCACTTGTGCCCTTCTGCTCTTTTTCAAGCACAAAACATCCCTGAGCTCCACAGGCACACAGCCCAGGAGAGGTTTACAGCCACCTTCCCCCTGCCTGGGGACCTCACATGCCACAGCAATTGCAAATTGTGCCCTCAAAGCTCTGCTGCACCAAACATTACACAAAATTATTATAGTACCTACAGAGAAGGCAGTGCCTTCAGTTTTTGCTTCAAGACACGATTTAACAATTAGAGAAAATAAAATTACATTTATCACATTTCTTAATGATTTAAAACAAAGTTCCTTTCCAGTTTCAGGGCTGATGTGTCAAGCTCCAGAGGGAAATTAATGCAAATTACCGACTTTCAAAAATTAAGGAAGAAACAGACAAATCTTACCACGAGGCTCTTGGTGAGAGGCTGCACTCACCCCTCCATTCATCTGCTACTTTATTCCTCCCCAAAGGCTTCCTCAGCCTGACACCAGATGAAACCTATTTGCCTCCACCAACTCATTTATCAGACACTCATTTCCTCCTGGCCATGAAGAGCTTGCTCTCTTCCATATACAAATCCACCCTCATTTTTGGCTTCTCTCATTTGTGAGCTATAATTACAGGGTTAGGACACTCTGCCTAAAGAAATAGCAATTCACTTTCAATATATGAAAGTAAGTGATACCATGGCAGAAGACTTAAGCAGACACTCTCTTCTTCAGCATTTAGGGCTAGCTGGATGCTACCTTTCCACAGCACTGACAGGTCAAAAGGTTTGGAGCCTTTCCACTGAGCACTGGACCAGGAGAAGGTGCAGGTGCAGTGCTCCATTGACACCTGAGCTCTGCAGCTGCCTATGGAGGTGCTTTCTCCAGTTTAGAGGGGCATCCTCCTCCAGCAAGACCATCTATGAGGCCAATTCTGGATGCTGTAACCAAGCATCCCTTCCCCCAGTAATCATGTTGAGGCCTCTGTGCCCACTCGTACACCCCCAGCCCGGCTGGCAGGAGGCTGCAGCTCCAGCACTTGCTGCACGAGCCTTTCAACACATGGCATTTGCCTTACCCCAAATTCTGGATCAAGTGGATCCTCCAGAATTTGTGCCCCTTATCAAACAGGAGCCCTCTGAGTTGCAAGGAAAACATGGGAGGGGAAAAAGCAAACAAGAGGCTTTGAAAGTAGAACATGTTTTATAGCTGAGGACTTCAAAGCAAGTCTTTTGCACTTTATAAAACCTGGCTCGCTGCTCACACCTGAGGCCTGACAATATAAACTCTGAGCAAGACAATTTGTTTCCTTCCTGCAGCATTCCCGTCACGGCTGTTAGAGCTCAGGTCCTCACAGTGAAGCAGCGGGAGGTGGAGTAGTACGAGGGTACGAAGGAAGAAGCACAGGTGTGAGGAGTTCTCACGGATGGGCACTCACATCTGAATTTTCCCCTGTATTCAGCAATCCCCTTGGCAGTGCTGTTGATGGACAGACTTGGCTTGCCTTGACAGGAACCCAAGAGAACTTGTCCCAGACCTCATGCAGAGGTTTGAAATCACTCAGATGAATGACAGCAGGTAGGCAGAGCACAGCCCTGCCTGTTTAAACTCCAGCTCAGCCCCTGATCTGCACTTCCACACGTGGGAGGCAGCGTGCCCAGCAAAGCCCATGTGCAGTGGGAGCACAGCGACAGTGCCATGCGCTGCCTCAAGGCACCTTGTCCCTGTGCCCTGGCCACCCCACCTGTGTAAGGACAGCGGCCTCACCTCAAGGTGTTCTGATTTCATTGTGTGAAAACTACACCAACTCTGCCAAAGGAAAGGGCTGATCTACTCACAGGAAAAAGTGCCTCTGGGTGTCACCAGCACGTGGGCGGATGGAGGGGAAGAACGAGAGTCACACCAGGCTGTGCACACACCTCAAGGTGACAGACATGAATTCAGGACTGCAGACCATGAAATCAATCTCATCACCCCCAATGAGATTTAAATCCTAACAACGGAGAGGAAGAGTCATTTCCTAGGAGGAAGAGCTCTAGTGCTCAGCGGCCAATTCCCCACTACCACACAGTTCCCAGGCATACCCCAATCATTGGGCTTTATTAGCTCAGTATGTTATTTAGATCTCAGTCAACAAAAAATTTAAAGTCTATAAAAATTAAGAAAACGGTTTCAGGTGCAATGATCAACCCTACTTTTCTACAGCAGCACCATCCAGTGCCTCCCAGCAGACCTCAAACCCAGGACTCCAGAGCTAAGAGCACAGAGCAGGCACTTGGTGTGTTCCCAACTGCCACCAGATCCAAGCAAGCTCCACACATTTTCTGGAGAGTGAGTGAATGTTATTAGAAAACATTTTCAAGGCATAGACAGGAGATGAGAAGATTCAAAAGCTGGAATGCAGTGTTCTTCAATCCCACGTCATCCCTCACTGCCACGTAATTCATGGATGCTCCAGGCAAGGAGCTAAAGCAAATGTTTCTGATCAAATGGAACACAAGCTTTTTTTTTTTTCTTCTCCTTTCTTTATTCCCTTACAATTTTGCACAGCTCTTTGTAGAGGCTGCTGTGTCTCTGTTGCACTTGTCAATGGAGCTTTCTGAGCACAAGCCTCCACACACACCCACTGGCAGCTACCAGCAGACCTGACCAAACTGCAAATTAATCTCATTAACACAAACATCACCACCTGCCCCCGCAGCCATCCACGCACTGCACAGGTAAGGAAATGCAGTCAGCACACAGACCTGCTACTGCTGCAAGGGATGCAAGGAGGGCTGCAGCCTCCAGCTGGGCCAGAGCTGCTCCCAGAGCCTGGAGAGGAACTTGTGCACCTGGGAGGGAGAGCTGGGACTCAGGTGTGACAAGAGCTCCCTTCACTGACTTGGAAACATCCCCCTGTTCTCTGTGCCTCCCCTGTAAGTCAACACAGGAGCCACACACTCCAACCACGCTGGTATCTGCAGCTGCCAGGAGGCAGGAGCACAGAGGCAGCAGGTGCATGTCAGTCTGTCCGTGAGCCACAGGCAGCACTGGCTGCACCAGGGAACAGCATCACCCACAGCCTCTCACACCCTGCTCTCCTGGAAAAGGTACTCCATGGGCATCACATCTGCCAACCACTGCAGAGCAGAGGTGGGAAAGCTCTGCCTATCCAAGTAAAGATCTCAGCACTTGAGGAGCAAGGAAGTTCCTGGTGGCAGGAATCAGATCCTCAAAGAGAACCTTGTCAGCACTTGCACCGTTTTCAGGGATCACTGCTCTGACTTTCTCCCACATCCTACAATGGCCAAAACTTTCAGCAGTCGAACACCAAACATACATCACAATACGTGGATTATTTAATAAGTTTCACCAAAGAAATACATAAGAGAAATGTCTTTATGTTTCATTTTTTTAATTTTTGCTACAAGGAAGTTTTATAAATGGAAAAGAATAGTGCTCATAGAGTACCAGAATAACCAGTTAAAGTCCACAGCATTTTCTCCTGAAAGGAGAAAACCTCACATCCAGCACCTGTGCCTTCTTTAGCTTGTACAGCTACTGCTTATCTCCTTTATCAGTAGCTCCTGCTACACTGACTCTTTCTTACTCCTGATGAAGGACTGGCTGGTGCAAACAGACACTGCTCAATAACTACTGTATTTCTGCTCAGAAGTGATTGCATTTCAGGTGCAAGTTGAGACATTTCACTTCTGAAGCAGTCTGAAATCTTTCAGGGTGTAACTGCTAAGGTTACTGTTATCCTGTTTGTTTCACAGCTAGAAAGTGCTGTGTTTAAATCCAGAAATGGCAAAACCTTCCATTTCAGGAGGCAGAAGGAAATGGCCAGAGAAAAGCCTGTTTTATGACTCTGCCTGTCACAACAGATTTTCCTGCAGAGAGAGATAAATGTTTGAAACGTGAACTTCCAAGCAGCCTCAGCATGAATCCCAGCAGAGTCACATTTTCAAAACACATTACATGTCTTCCTTTCTGTGAGAGCCAACAAAATACATTCCCTACCAGTGGGAACTGAAAGTCCATCTGAGGAAAAGCAAACAGCATTAAATTTCCCAAAGGAAAAATGCAGAAGTTTTAGTTGAGAGGGTGAGGCAAAATAAACACTTTGCACTGAGTGACTTTGGAGATAACAGTTATATATTTTGCAAAGACAACTGAATTTTAACAGGCTTGGTGGAAAAGCACACAGAAAGAATCTGCTGCCTCTGAACTCCTCTGGATATTGAGGTTATGGGAATATAATTTAATGGGAAATAAAGTCTGGGTTTAAAGGACAAGGGAAGGGAACGATGACTCTGAGAATGGACATGGATGAGTCAGGTTTTCCAGCAAGCCCACCAGCACACAGCAGGCAAGCAGGCAGAAGTGGCTGTGTGAAAAGTCACACAGGATAAAAAATGAGGTTGAAAATTCTATCGGAAGACGTTAATTAAAGTCATTAAGGGCAGCATCATCTGGTGGGTGGTTACTAGTGGCTTGTGTTCAATTCCTGCCTCCATCAATTGATTATTTAAGACAAATAAAATCTCCATCTCCAACTGCCTCCTGAGCCCATTTTCTGACTGTGAGCAAAGACAGGGGCCATTCCACAGGTCTGTGAGAGGACAGGTGAGGGGGGTTACCTCAACCTGCTTACAAACAGCAAAAGCTCTCATGGCTATTTTAGGCTGGAAAGTTCTGGCCAACCCCTCAAAAACCAAGCCCCAATACCTGTTTTAAGAGCATTTGTGAGGATCTGGAGAAGGAAAAAACAGATCAATGATAAAACAAAAGTGCAGATGACACAGAAGGTACAAATAACACTTTCAAGCATTATTCAAGTAATTTAAAAGCCAGAGTCCAATTAAAAACATTTTAGAGACTTTAAAAACAAATTAGTCTGATTTTTTAATTACATACCACTTGTTCTCCTCAGCTCAAGCTGGCTTGGATCACGAAAACCCATTTCACTTTCCATCTCATACATTAGCACAAGATTGTAATGTTCAGATTTGGAAAACGTTTCTAAGATTTATTTATATATTTAAACATGACCCAGGAGAGC
Source organism: Myrmophylax atrothorax (assembly GCA_026770055.1). Taxonomy (NCBI): domain Eukaryota; kingdom Metazoa; phylum Chordata; class Aves; order Passeriformes; family Thamnophilidae; genus Myrmophylax; species Myrmophylax atrothorax. Next base: position 10,560,228 of record JAOXXN010000246.1, on the reverse strand, counting down.
AAGTGCACTCCCTTCTAAATAAAACTGTCTTGGCTCAAAAGTCACGGTTTAAGCTAAAATTTCTAATCCAAGTGACACATTCATGGCTTCATTCAGCAGGTGTGCAGCAGGTACCACCTGCCCCACATCCAGGGGCTGGCTGGGTCATTTCAGGACATGATCCTGCTGCTCTGCATACGTATTCACAGAAATCACAGACTATTCTGAGTTGGAAGGGACCCACAAGGATCATCAAGTCCAACTCTTAAGTCAATGGCCCACACAGAGGATTGAACCCATGAGCTTGGCATTATTACAACCAAGTTTTAACCAACTCAGCTAACCTCATATTGTACATGTCTGTCCCTGCTCCACCCCTTCCACTCTCCCCACGCTGGCTGAAACACCTGATGTGTTCTGGTTTCCACACTAAGGAGTATCAGGACACCAGAGAGGCTCAGGAACCTCGGCCACAGCAACAACTTTTCAGCTGAGCTTTGATCAATCAAACCCTGGGCTGTTGCTGATTCCCCCGTGGTGACCCGCGGAGGGAAAGGAGCAGGAGGGCAGGGCAGGTACCTCTTTGAAACACTTGTTATTGCCGTGACGGACAAACATTACACCTTCACTCCACTCATGTGTTAGCACAGGCAGCTATGACACGGTCAGTGTCACAAAGCACAGCACTCGTGCAGGGACAGAGGTGACCGCTCCCTCGGCGGGGAGTCGCGGCTGGAACACGCTCCGGAGGATGGTCCAAGGCATGTGCACACCGCAGGTACCTCCTCCCCCAGCACCCGGCAGGGACCCTCAGCAGGAGCCCTGCTCTGCGCAGGAGCCGCTCCAGTCCGATGGCATCGCAGCAGGAGCTCTGTCCGTCCTGCCGAGGGGCACCTTGCGAGCCCAAGGGCGAGTGTGACCAACCCCCACTTGCTCCCATACAGGCGGCGCGATGGGTTCCTGGTGCGCACATGGCTCTGACTGTCCCAGCACGTGAATGTCACACAGGTGTGTGCGGGAACAACCTCCCCAATTAACCCTTCCCAGCGGCACCTCTGCCAGGGCTCCGCCACGAGTACCTCAGGAACACCTTTTTCACCGCTGTTTCCCCCCCCTTTTCTTAGCTCACAGCTAAGGAAAAGTCATAAAACCCGAGTACTACGCGGAAAGCAACCCCCGGGAAAGGGAGCCGGGAGCAGGAGCCGGGAGCAGCCTCCTGCCGCAGCAGGCGCGCCGGGAGCCGCATCCCTTCGCCAGGTGCGCACGGGAAAAACCCACCCAGGCGCTCCGGGAGCAGCATCGCCCCGACAGAGCCCCGGCCCGGCCGAGCGGAGCCGCCGCGAGCAGAGCCGCGTTCGGGGACGGCGCGGGACAAACCTCGGCCACCTCCGCAGGGACCCCCGCCCGGAGCCCGGGGCTGTTCCCGCAGGGACCCCCCATCACCGGCGCGATCGAGCCCCGCAGCGCCCCGGGGAGGGACTCCCCAAGCGCGGGGCTCTGCCCGCCGCACAGCCCCGGGTCGCCTCCGCCCTCACCTCCTTCTTCACGTTCCACAGCAGCTTCTCCTTCACGGCGTCCCCCGAGCAGCTCATGGTGGCGGGTCCGGGGCTCTCAGCGCGGGCACCGCTCCGAGCCCGGGCCCGCCGCCATCTTCGCCGCGGCGTGACGTCACCGCCCGGGGCGGGGCAGCGCGGCCCAGCCCGGCCACGAGGGGGCGCCGTGACACGGCAAGGACCGCGGGGGGGACCCGGGAACGGGAGCGATCCCGGGGATGGGAGCGATCCCTCGGGGAACGGGAGCGATCCCTCGGGGACGTGGATCCACCGTGCCCACTTAACTGTCCTGTAGTCCCGGCCTGGAATGGATCATAGCCCGTGCACACCCACCCGGGGCACAGGGACACGATCCCAAATCCGTGTGCTGACAGAGCACTTTAGTGCTTCAGGAATCCCAAATCCTCGGTGGGGATCAAATCAAAGAAGACAAAATATAACACTTTATTAAAAATTAGTGTTCATTTCCATTTAATGCACTGATAAAACACTTGAATCAACAGCTAACTGATTAATTTCTGCATTAACTAGGTAATTTATCTGTAAGACTGACCCTTAAAAAGTTAGACATAAAATTAAAAGACTGATGCTCTAAGAACAGAATGTCAGTTTAAACAAGATTAGCAGTCATACTTGCTATCATCTGCATATAAAACATTATAGAAATCCAAAAGAATCCTTTACCATTATTAAACAAATTAAGCATCAACATCCCTCTGAGGTAGGGGAGGGTCTTACCACCATTTTATTAGATGAGGAGAAATTACACATATGCAGAAAACACACCTGCTGCGTGTCCCCAAGGGAGTGACAGAGCTGGAATGGGATTGGTGCCCACTCACCTCCCAGAAACATCTCAGCTCTCCCAAGAGCACTGGAGGTGGAATTTGGCTGTGAAGATTGAATGCCAAGGATTGTCAGAGGATACAATCTAATTGTGTAAGGCAGGGCCTGCTTGGCCAGACCCATCCAGTTCAGGTATACTCACCAGTGTTGCCTGGAGGGAATTGGGCCTGAAAATTAAAAATCTCCAGAAAAAACCCCCACAGTAAGTACTCCCTGTTCCAAACACAGCTCTCAGTGATACCACTGGCCCCTGCAATGCCTTCCAGTCCCAGCCAGTTATTCTGTATTTTACCCAAGAAGTGCACAAGATAAAAGTCGTCGGAGTGGAACATTACAGCAGGATAAATGTCTGCTGTTCCAAAAACTAAATGTCAAGGTGAAGGTTAAACAGTGAGTTTTGTCTTGGCCTTCATCAGAGGCTGGAGCTGCTGCCCTGCAGAGCTCTCTCCTGTAACACTGCTGCCTAATTAACACCAATCCTGAAAATCTGTTTCCCAGCAGCCAGTCACTGAGACATCTTCCCTGTAGAAGGACCAAGGCCGTTGGCACTGCAGCCTTTAGGGCACGGATGGCAGGAATGGTTTCCATTCATTCCCAGTCTGCCTGAATGCACAAAGGTTTGCTTAAATTCAGGAGTGAAGAGGACAGCCAGTCCTGGAAGAATGCCAGCTAATGTAGTCAGAATTCACACACTACAAACGAGGCAAAAAGGCCTCTCCTTCCTCCCAAAGGTTACTCCAAATTCCCAGGCACATCATTAGCGCACCCATTGGTGATGGTCTATGTGAGAAGCCACTACAACTTTCAACTTGTAGACAAAGGCATATAATTAGAAACCTGTATTGTCCTCATTTGTCTGTTCAGAGCCAGCAGAAAGGATCCTTAGGCAGCACAGCCATCACTTCCTTGAGCAGTGGGGAGCTCACTGCAAACCACCAATGCTGCCTTTAAACTGCATCATCCTGCTCAGTGCTGCTGATTCTCCTTTACACCACATTGTAAAAACATGTTCTAGAATGACTAAAATGTTCCCGTCAAAATAATCCACAGCCTTGAATCACGCAAAGGCTGATTAACATGAGAATACAAAGCATGTGTTGCATCACAGCTACAGTGCTGGAAATGATCAGAACCTGGTGGTCAGAGACACCACAGCCCCAGGACATGATTTTGTTGTGAGGGATATTCAGTAACACCCTGTGCTGGAGCAGTTCCAGACGAGCAGGACTCTTAAGAGAAACTACAATGAAATGAAAAGGATATCCGCACATCTTTTAAACACATTCTTAACTGCTGACACTTCTTACCGATACTCCACATTCCACAAATACCAAGAAGTTCCTTTGCACTTGGTAGAAGATTCTCACAACCCAGATGGTTCTCAAAACAGTTTGTTTTCAAGGACTAATCTAAATTCAAATCACAAATTAATACTACTTGTTGGCTGTGAGAGACAGGGACAGGAAAACAAACTAAACCAAAACACAAGCTTTTCTCTGCTTCTTACAGTGTAATAACTCACAAGTTGGATCCATTTATTAATGAATCCTGGGAGTACAGAAAGCCTCTGGAGTGGCACATGGATCTGACACTCATTCTTTTTCAGACACTCCTTTTCACACCTGTCCTCCCCAGAGAAAATAAATGCAAGTGACATTTTTATGCTTACAACTTTCTTAACACAGTTTTGCAAGGCTACTAGAATCACTTAATCTGTTAACATTCACTATGACAGTAGCAAGAAAAAATTAATATAAATCATTTTCCAAGAAACAGACATGCCACACGTGGATTTTAAATGGCAGCAGCCTTTGTTACAAGATGGAAAAAGCACAAGAGAATAAATTGAGGCTATTAAGTGCAGCACAAAGACTCCACCACTGCAGCCTCTGCTGGTGGCTTCAAATTAAATAGCATCAGTGGAGGGAAAAAACCATTTTAAAAATCCACATCACACTCTAGCAGAATTACAGAGAAATACCACAAAAATCTTTGTCAAAACTAATCTCAGCAGCTGTATTTTCCCTAACCAGCTGGAAAACAAAAACTTGCAGAGAGCAATATAAAAGAGAAGAGGTTATTAGAGTTTTCAAGAGGCCTTTCGCAATGAGGCAGGTGCATCCCTGTGCAATGCTGCTTCCTGAATGTGAGCACAATGAAGTGAATTCTGCCACATGTAGAGGCCTGGCTAGGCAAGAAAACCCAGAAAGTTTGTAGCCATTATTGTACTATTAACCCCTAGCAATTCCATTTTCAAAAACCTAAATGAGTGCAAAGAATTTTTTTGTTCCCTCCCCTGCTTCCAGTACCCCCCAAACCATCTACATCTCAGTTCTACTTATGACTCCACTGTATTAATTTAAGATTACTTTCTTGTCAGGCTTTTGCAGTAATTTTCTTTAAATCTCACAGGTAGATTTGGCACTGGTCAAAGCACTTCAGGACCAAGCCCTGCAGAATCTGGAGCTTCCATGACCAAGTACAATATCAGAACACAAAAGCAGCTATGGGGGCATATCCAACGTATCTACTGCTGCCAGTGGACAGCCAGCAGGAATAATCATTAATGACAGTGGTAAAACTGGAATCTGCAACCTAGTGCTCAAACATACAAACAAACATTTAAAAATACAGTAATGGCCTTTCATACTAAACTTGAAGCTGTTTCTAGAGACCCAATTTGCAGAGCAGACTTGACTCCAACCTCCCAAAGTGCCCTGTACAATTAGCACCCAGCCAAGCGCACTCAGAATAAAAATTAATATTTTGGTTTACAATCCAGTATAAGCCACCTTTCTCCTGTGCCCAAAGACTCATGTAGTTTCATGCTAGAACAAGATTTTCATGGCTGTTCTCCTTCCACTTCAAGTTCTACACTCTAGAAGGCATTTAGAACACAGAACTTGAACTCACACAAGCCTTATAAAACACTGTTTAGTCTGTACCTACCCAACCACCGCAGTTTTTCCCCCACCAGTTGAAAAATTTAATATTAAATAGCACTTTTGGGCCACAGGAGGAAACTAATGTAAAAGCAATTCCCTTGATTGTCCTTGTTTATATAAGCAGGATTTCACTGTCACAAGCCTAAACAAGGGCAACTCTGCCAGAGTCTGTTCAAGTTTGCTTCCTACTTGAAGTTTCTTCCTTCTCCATACCCACTTCTCCATCTCCCAGGATAAGTCATTACATATATATTTAAATTTCCAAAGGCTTTTTATTTTTCACAAGCGGAGGTTGTTTGATGATTTGGAAGAGCTTGCCTTGGAGCTGATGACTTAAAGACAGCTATCCTGGAATGCAAACCTTCACAGGTGTACTGGGGAAAGGGGTGGGAGAAAGCACATGTGCAGTACACCTGACTGCTGGCAGCTGACTGGACAGCCAACCATTTCTCCTCGGGGTTATCACATGTAGTGTCTGCCAAGAGTAGCCATGTTCAAATTCTCTCTTCAGTATCTCGATTTAAAAACTGCAACTTCCATTATACAAGACCCTGAAAGGGCAGGTGTTTGGAAAAAGCTTCTCAAACCGCACCACCTCACTGCTCACGGGAAGTGGGAAACTGGCAAGTGGTTAGACAGGAAAGCAACCACAGAGAACCAGAGTTACAAATCCCACTCCTGCCCTGGCAGAAAGAGGGGACAGTCTGTAGGTAAAGCACATAGTGTATAACTCACACCTCAGTTCTCTAAGCCTATAGTGTTGCTTTGTGCGCACAAATGCCCGTTTGCTTCTCCAGGGAGCCAAGATGCCAAATGAAGATGAATCCCCAGAGTCCAAGTGATCCCTCCCTACTGCCTGAACCCACTCCAAGAACATCAATGCCAGTCTGCACCAAGCCCTTCCCCTGGCTCACACACTAGTGGCCGAGCTGGCGGTCGTCATAGGTGCTGTATCTCTTCACGTGGATCCGGCGCACTCGGTCGCGCAGCTCAAACCCCTCATCATCCTCACTGTGCGATGCCTGGCTCCGGCTCCGGCTCGTTGCTTCCAGCAGTGAGTTATCAGGAACCCGTGGTGTTTCATACAGTAAGACATTTAGTGTTTCCTCATAAATTCGTGCCTCAGGGAATTCAACCTACAACAGACAGCACACATCCTGTTCCTGATCCATCCAGGGTAACGTGAGGGCAACAAAATCCATATATGAAAAGACACTTGAGCCATAAAGAAACATAAATTATAAAGAGAGTAAAACAATTAGAAATGAACAAAGCAGACTAATTCCTGGTAGAAGATTACTCCCACCACCAGGCTCCTCATCATTTACTTTGTCCTGGAAGGGAAAACAGTATCTCTGATTCTTACTACTGGACCCTGGTCACCTTACCTGTGCTACTAGAAATTCAAAGTTAACTCCTAAATTTAGGGAAACTCCGTATATTCACCATGCTAGTCATTCACCTAGGAGTTGGAATCGATCCTTGTGGGTCCCTTCCAACTCAGAATATTCTGTGACACTGTGATTTCTAATCTGTAACAGACAGGTGGGTGAAGCTCCATTACCTTGGTTTGCTTCTTCTCCGTGGCGTACACTATGGAGGTGCAGCAGACCTCGGCGAGTTTGCGGCCCTGCCCGTAGAAGGACCAGCAGCAGATCTCATCCCCTATCACATCCTTGATGAACAGGACTCTGCCATTGAACCGCAGAGAGAGCTTGTCGAACAGCTCGATGTTCTTCAGCAGGTTGTCATCTGAGTTACTGAAACACAGCACCAAAAGCAGGGAGGAGGTTTCTCAGCTGCCCATCTCTGCCCATTTTATACGTCTGCTCCACCAGCTTTAAGCATTGATCTAACTGCAGAGTACAAATAAGTAGTGACTCATTGCCACATGCTGCCAAGAAAACAGGGGTAACAGCCCATTTTGGATACAAACACACTGCTCTGACCCCTGTAAGCAAACACACCAGCCTTTAGAGGTCAAGTTATATAATTAACAATGACAGCACAATGTCTCCAATAATTACATCAGCTATCCATAAGTCTCCCAACTGACACTCGAGGAGATCCAACCACAAGCTCACTGCAGTTCTCTGGCTTGATCACAACAAAAGTCCAAAGTTGGTGTATGTTGGAAGAGGACTGTTGTAATCAAAAAACCCCACAAGCCCAAACTAAAATGAGCCAAGTTAGGTCATCTACCCTCTTCCTCTACTGCCACAGTCAAAGGGGAGCATTCCCAATACAGCAGGGAAAAACCCCAGACATACCTGGTGTAGGAGTATTTATTGTTGCTCCTGTTATAAAGCAGCTTAACAACAGGCTGTTGGGAGAGAAAAGCAGAAAATGTAAGTTCTGTGTTTAAATACATTTAGCACACATTCACAGTTCTTAGGAGCACTTACTTTCATTGATGACTCTATCAGTCTCTCTTCTTCCTTCGGAGAGGTGATAATAGGAATACTGCAGACAGGCTCATACAGGTCTTTCTTGTCCTGTTTTAAAAAAGAAATAGAGGAAATAAGAGAGAGAAACGCTAAAGCTAACACTGCTGCTGCTGTCTCCTCTAGCCATGTTCTCAAATGCTGTGATGCACAGGAAAAAAAAAAAGCTCTGGGTTGCTATAGTAACCACACAGCTTACCTTGATCTGCAACCCAAAATCATAGTTTTAGTTAAATGGGAAGGATTTTCAGTAATGACTATTTCATACCACCACATACTTTGGAGCGTGGGGACTACCTCTGTCTGAGCTGGATCTGGGAAAGACTGTTCCCAGGGTCTCAGAACCTGCTGGAAAGGTGAATCCCTGGAGTGCAGCATCCCGGGAACTCAGGAGACAGGAACAGGGTATATCCTGTCTCGGAAGACAAGAGACGAAAGAGCAGGCACGAGACAGAACTGCCTCTCCCTGATTTGTTTTAACCTAGGGGGAGGTGGGTGGCTATGAAATATTTTCTGCTGTTGTTTGGGGTTTTTTTACCTTTTTAGTAAAATCATTATTTTTTTCTTCATTCAGACTCCTCATAACTTTTACTCTCTCTGTACTGGGGGAGGGAAATACAAGGGAAGGGTTCATCTCATGAGAGGTCCCAACCTTCTGAATATATATATACTAGTCACTAGATCAAGACACCATATTAGAACATACGCTCCATCATGTTTATTCAACAGTTTCCTCTGGATTTCTGGATTTTCTTTCATTTCACACCAAAGGAACTCATTCACTATCTATTTCCTAAATACTATTTTTAAAATATCTTACACATCTCAGATTTATTGCCATCTCTAAGGCCATGAAATAATCTCTATAGTTATCTTAAGTAAATTTCATAAGCAAATCACCCATGAAAAAGTTCACAGGCTACTTCTGTTCTTACCTGCAGGGATGCTTGGCACATGTCCACTAAGCCCTGGATGAGATAGTATTTGGCTTCTGCCATTAACTCTTGGATCTCCTGCCTGTGTTTTGGAAGTACAATTGTGTCATCTCGGAGATAGTTTAAAATTGTTCCGAAGTGCTTCCCACAACGGTCTATAAGGATCCAGCCTGAAAAACAACCAACACATTTCAGTCACCTCAACACAAGAGGTAAGAAAAAGCTCTTTGGAAAGGTTAAATAAGCCTGAGATTTCCCTGAAACTGCAAAGGACACTTCTCCCATTTCACCCCATGGAAGTCTCTACTGACTTTAAGCAAACCGAAGCTGGTTCCAGAACAGAACCTGACAGTGGAATCCCTTTGGTAACTGTCCAGATGTTCCCACTGCTTTCCCTGAAAAGCAAAGCCTCAAGATAAAAATACTTGGTTTCCTTCACAAGACACAAAGGTTGCTGCAGGAATCTGACTGCAGTGCTACACTGTGATGCTGAGCAACCAGGAGCTTTGCACTAAGAGCACCAAGGAAGGACTAGAGGAGAGAATTCACAAGTGTTTGCAACAAGTAGGTTTGGGATAAGTCCTGTGGCCTAACAAGGTGGATTTGGTCTAACATCTTCTGCTGCTGTTTGGAGTTAAAGAGAGAGAAGTGTTCCGAAGATGCTAAAAGGTAGACCAGCCCAGAATACATGATGTGGGGAAAAAAGCTGTTCTAGTCCCCAAACAGGAGCAAAGAACACGACAGACAGATCAGGAGGGAGCACAGAGGGGATGCAGCACAGGAAACAGTAGCAGACAGACGGTTCTTGCCATTTTACAACATCCCTGAAGTCACATTCTCTAGGAAACAGGATGTCTCACTGCTGCCAAACAATAGCAACAATCAGATGCACGCAGGCAGAGGGCTTAATGCCGTGTCAAACCCTTTCCCATAATATGGAAAGCAGGAAAAAAAGTGGTGTTTTGGGATCTAGGTACAGAAAACGATCTAGGAAAGTAAGCTAAACCCCTGATGGATTCTCATATCTCCATCTGGAGAACGTGATCCTTGTTTTCCGTTCAGGTTGAGGCACCTATAAAAAACTGTCTGTTCCGCTCTCTTGAATGTATCTGGGAGTTATGATGTCAATATCCTGTGTCCAGCTGGAAGTGACACACTGCCTGACTGACCCTCACCATGACAGCACAGTGAGCCACAAGTGAAATATGCTGCTGGGAGGACGAAAAAGAGATTTCTTCAACAAAGCAAGCCAGGCTATTCTGAGCCTTAAAGCTGAAAACTGCATGTCCCTCCCCACATGCGCAGTTCGAATGATGCCACTGCATGATGTGACAGAAATGACAACCCACAGACTGTCTGTTCAGTGTTTACAACACCACCAACAATCTGCTCAGCAGCTGTGAGGGCAGGAAAGAGGACTAGTCCTTCCTCAGTTAATTTTGGTAACAAAAGAGCATTTCTATAAAGCCAGAGGATTGCTAGTGCCGATGGGAGCTGGCTGCCTAATGCTCCAAGTTATTTTTGGAACGTATCTTTCCCTACATCCTTAACGCAGTGTAGTCAAGTTATTTTAAAAACCACCACCAAAACCCAGTTGCTCTACAAAATTGTCAACAACAAAAGCCACTCCCTTACCTTCCTTGTCTGTGAGCACTTCCATCCTGCCACTGAACATGGCCTTGAGCATGGTGTCGTGCCTGGTCAGCACCTGCACCGTGGTGTAGTACAGGGAGCCCCCGACGTTGAGACGCACGTACTTGTTCCCCAGGCTGCCTCCCTTGAAGCTGCCAGCCTTGGGCTTGGGCCCCGTAGCCGGGCACAGGGTGAGACACGTGTCCCCCGACATGTCCTTCTGGAGGTAGATGACGACCCTGCAGCGCGTGGGCCGGGCGGGCCCCGCCGTGGTGCTGCGGTCACGCGTCTCCCAGCGGGGACGAGGATGGAGAGCTCATCACCACGGGCCCTGGGAACAGAGCGTGGGAGTCAGCACAGCCACGCAACAGCCACTGCCCACAGAGACAGGGAGGTCACACTACGGAAGAGGCACTTCCAGTAGATTCCCAAGGACACATCTACACACATTGTGATATGTTGGTACAGAAAAATCAAAGGTGAGCAAATCAGATCCATATAGACCCTGTGAGACTGAAAGCAGATATCAGCTTAGAAGCAGCAAGGCCAGAGCTGCTGTTGTCTGGTAAAGAAGAAATCACTCCCTAGGAGTTCTTAGCAACTGCCCAGAAGTTTCTCATGAATACTCCTCAGGTTTCACACAGTACACCAGAGATGTTCCTGAAAACAGTCAGGGTGATTTCACCAAAACACTGAACTTGTGAGATATGGGTTATGACCAATTGGGAGTTAGATGGTGTGAGACTCAATTTAGCCAACTGAATGTAGCCTTAACCCTATATGAACCATGTGCAGTGTGTAATAAATGGCATTCGCTTGATCACATTGATCTGGTGCGTGGTGTCCTTATTCCTCTACATATTTATTGCTTACTTTAGTGATAAAACACTGTTTAGCAGTTTTTCAGACAATTCCTGCAGTGATGCAATGCAGCCAGGATGTCACTGTGCTACATTTCTGAGCCACGAGAAACTCCCCTGACTTCCTGCTATTTCATCTTCAGCCAACACTGCAAACATCACACACCCCTGGAGCCCAGGCTTAGACAGTGCTGGATTCCTGCTCTCCCTCAGCTTCCCAAAAGAACCCAACTCTCTGAGCAGAGCTGAAACACTGGAAATGCTTCCTGCCCCATAAAACACAACCCAATCTTCAGCCTGAATCTGGGCACAGCGAAGTCTTTACGGCTGTGGCACCTGAGTCAGGAGCCAGGCAGGGAATCCCAGCCAAAGGCAACTGCTCAGCACAGACAGAGCTGGCCAGGACAGCAACTCCTGACAGGTCAGTGAGTGGTAGCCAGACACAGAGTGCTACTCATGGTGCTGTACAGAAAGCTAATTACTCTAACAAAGCAGCTGAGATTATAGATAAATCAATCAGAAATTGTCCAAGCGTGGCCAGGAACGCAATTCCTCCAGACCAGTCCACTGGTGTTTACTGAAACCCTTAATGAGTCACGAAATCAAGACCAGGAGAAGCTACACTTTGCCTGGCAGGTAACGTCTTTGGGGAAAATGGAAACTTGCCTCGAATCTGCTGTCACTGATGTCCTGCCTTGCTTCAGAAACTCACAAACACCTCTTTAGAACAACCGCATGTTTTAACAAGAGCCAGACCAACTGTGCGAGGAGAGACAAATCCAGTCTGTCCGAATGTCCTCCTCAGGCCGGTTCCATCCCTCCAGGCAGTTTCTCACTTCTCTGACCGGGCAGGACGAAGCTAAACACGAGCAGAACCCCCTGCACGGCCAGTGCAGGCAGGAGCCAGGACCTGCCCAGGAACGTGGTCACCAAGGAGTTCGGAGGCCTTTGCTGTAAACAGCCCCAGCACTTTTAATTACCCGCTTTGATACGAAGGAAAACTCCCTACGTCCTTCCTGTCCCTAAATCCTGCCCCGCGTGGGAGGCAGGAGGGGCAGCGGATCAAGGGCCCCGCGATGGGACCGCAACTCAGGAGCGGCCCCTGCTCGGCCCCGCCGGGAAAGGAACAACCGAGCGGCTCTTGGGGAGGCCGGGGAGGGCCCCAACCCGCCCCAGGCCCCGGCTGGTCATACCGAGCGGCCCCTCCGCTTCTGCCCCGCGGCCCTGCGAG
>JAOXXN010000246.1:10519519-10547703 GCA_026770055.1 Myrmophylax atrothorax | reverse complement strand
ACCCCACGGCTTCTGTCTCTCTCCTGAGGCCTTGGTGTCTCTTGGACTCTTCCAACCTAATGTCCTCAATCCACTGATGGACACTGAAGAAGCTGCTTGGGGAGCTGATGTCGTAGAGAAGCAACACACTGGGCTTTGTGGAAGTAGGACTGGACAGTGCTCCGGTACCTGAGGCCAGGGGTGTCCCTGCTGCTGTTGTGTTGACTGCCTAGTGTGGGGCTGCTGCTGGAACCCTGGCATAGCCCCAGGACCCCCTGCGCTCTCACCTCTCCTTCCCAGCTGTGTCCCAGGTCTGTAATGTGGTTTGCTCCCCATCCACCATCAGCTGCTTGATCTGGAAGTCCACCTGTGCCAGGAGGAACAGTCAGGCCCTGCTTCTCTGCCTTTGCTGCATTTACGGGGTCAGTGATGCTGGGGACTCAGACTGAGGGTGTTGGGGATGTCTCCCCAGAACTCATTCATGCAGAGGCATAGTAGGAAGATGGAATTTCCTGTGCCCCAGTCTCCTGCCAGCACCGGCTGGTACACAGGGCAGTGGGGTGTGGGTTCCTCCTCTTACACCCCTGCTGGGACAAGAGGGGTGGGTGCTGGCACAGGAGTGTGCCCAGCTCCCCCAGCCTGGACCTCTGGATCGCATGGGAGGTGCTTGTTACCTCTGGGGCAAAGGCAGGAAGCTTCCTCTTGCTGAAACACCTGGCAGCACTGTGGGGTCCTTCCACCTCACACTTTGAGGAGCTGGAGGCCTGCTGAGTGACAGGTGTCACAGTGAGGGCCCAAGCCCAGGAGCCGCAGGTGAGCAGACCTGTGTCCCTCTCTGGGCCAGAGGCAGGTCCCTCACCTTGATGCTCCAGTGGCAGCTGGAAGGCCCATCTGCTGGGCTGTGGCTGCTTCTGCTGCTGAGAGGGAGCTGCGTCTGTGCTGGAGGCACAGCTCTGCCGCTGTCCAAGGCTAGCACTGCTGCAGCCCAGCTCCCTGGCTCTGTGGGAGCCTGCACTGGGAAGCCAGGGACATGGGGAGCTGTTCTCTCTTCAGTGCAGAGGGCAGTGCTGAGGGAGGGGCTGCAGTGGTGGGGCCCCTCTATGCTGTGGTGTCTCTGCAGAGCAGAGGGTGTTTGGCACTGCCAGGTTAGGGAGGTGGGCACTCTGTGGCCTCCTGTTCCGGGGGTTCATGCAGATTCCCCTGCTGTGAGCCGTGGTGCTGGTGGGACAAGTGAAGGCAGCCGAGAGAGCCGGCCTTGCAGAGAGGCAGCACCCAGCACCCCTGCCCTTGCTCCGTTCCCTCCTGTGTGGGTGGCAGTGCCAGCACCCCAGGTCTGCAGGGCTCACTGCCACAGGCCGTGTGTGAGCTGAGCCATGTCTGCCGCTGCTCTCCCAGAGGCTTCTATTCACTGTCCTGGCAGGAGGGAGCAGCTGGGCCTGGCCCAGGAAGGGCTGTACCTGTAGCACTGGCACCCCGCGCAGGGGCACATTCCCTGTTTTCTCTGACTGCTCCCCTGCTGCTGCCTGGCTGGGGTACAGCATCACAATGTAGCTTTCCTGGTTCTCCACCCTCTCCAGCAGGACCAGTGCTCCCAGTGGGGACCTGGCAATCCCCCAGCAGCGCCCCATGCATCCTGCCTGCGGCTAGCACAGGGCCTGTGTGGAGCTGGGACACCTGGGGAGCCCCAAGGACACTCAGTGTCACAGTGATTGCCAGCATAGGGCCTGGAGGGATGTGCCAGTGCCTCCAGGTAGGCTGCCCAGTGGCCCATGCTTGTGGCATGGATGAGTAAGGCAGCACTTCCCCAGCAAACACCCAGCCCTGCCTGCAGCACAGGGGTCTGGCAGAGCCCCTCACCTGCACTGGACTCTGTGGGCACTTGCAGAAGTGCTGCTGGCTTGGGGTGTCCTGACAGGCTGGGACAACCCTGCTATTCTCTCCCAATGGTGCCACCTCTTGTGCTGCTAGGTCCCCTCAAAATCCTACCCCTGCTGCTCCAGCTCCACAACAGCCAAGCTGTGTTTGGCCTGGCATTCTCCTGGACAGGGACAGGTTGGTCTCCACTCGTGCACAGCCCAGGGCACTGGGGAGCATTTGGATGCCAGGGGCTGCAGGGAACCCCCACCAAGCCCTACCTGGCCGCTGTCCCCAAGCTGGTGTCACAGGTGCCCATCCCTGAGCCACTTGTGTCTTCCTACATCTCCTGGGGAGGGAGAGGTGCGAGGGGCAGCCCTAGGGAACTGCAGGCCCCACTGTTCCCATCAGGGCCCCACAATGGCATTGCTGCACTGAGATCAGTTGGACCCCAACAGTACCCACCCTGCTGTGCCACCCTCACCTCCTGCAGCACCTGTATCCTCTGGCTGTGCCAGGCTGGGGGGTGCCCTGGCAATGTGTGTTGGTCCCCCTCCTGCACCTGCTGCCACTGTCACAGTGTGGGGCGTGTTGTGTGCAGCTGGTGCTGTGGCCTCATGGTTCTGTGGACCCTAGGGAGCTGACCCACTGTGTTTGCTCTGTGGGTGAGGGCCTGGGGCTGCTGTGATCCTGCACAGCACTGGCATCATGCCCTCCTTGGGAGCAGTGGCCATGGGCTGGACACCCTCCTGTAGGCCCAGGACTGTTCTTTCTCTGCACCCCCTGCTTGTCCCCCCATCCAGCAGAGCCACCCTGAAGGTGTCCTCAGCTGTGGCTGCTGTGTGGCTCGTACTGGGACGCTGCAGGCACTCCCTTTTCTGCCCCCCAGCTGTGGCCTGTGTGGGGTGATGGCACAGGCTTAGGTCAGAGTTTTGCATTAAAATGTATTGAAGGAGTTATTTACAGTGAGCACATCATGGCAAGGGTGGCCAGGCAGAGCCCTGCTCCCCTGGTGCACCCCACGGGGGCCAGGGCATCCAGGCTGGGGGCTGAGCACCTGCCACCATCTCACTCCAGTCCTTTGGATGGTCCTGGGTCAGCACAGGGCTGGTGTCCCTGAAAGCATCCACCTTCCAGGTCCGCCTCAAGCTCTCAGATGCCACTGTCTCCTGGGACAATGGGTCAGTAGAGGCCAAGAGGACCAGGCAGAGCACAGGGCACAGCAGGGACCAGCCCTGGGCACAGTTCATCATGGCAAGGGACTATGTGGAGACGTTGATGCGCTGTGGAGCGCGTCGTCGCCGCACGATGCGTGGCCCTGCGCTGCTGCGCCGGTGCTGCGAGGAGCTATGGAGGCAGAAGGGGCTCAGCAGCAGCCACAGGTAGAGCAGGACGCAGGCCCAGCATGAGGACACCTTCACCCAGAAGGTCGACCAGCTGCCATGTGTGAAGGTGGTCTCCAGCACTGCGTTCTCATAGCTGGTGGGAGAGGACAGGTGCTGGGTGCTCAACAGATGCTGACACAGGGAGTTCCTGTGCCAGCGGCAGCACCAGGTCACCCTGTGTCCCAGCACCACATGTCCCTGTGCACGTCCCAGCTGCCATGGGCCCTCCAGCCCTGCAGACCTCGGCCCGTCCACTGCACCACACAGCTGCTGTTGGCCATTAGCCAGAGCAGTGCAGGTCTGCAGGCACAGAGCCCTGTGCAATCCCCAGCAGGCACCAGCTTGGTGGCACCATCAAGGCCTGGCACAGAGGGCTGGAGCAAGAGCAGGGAAGGCTGGGCAGCAGTGTGGGTCCCTACCTGAACCAGTTGGTGAGGGTCATCATGACGTAGAGCGAGGCAAGGAAGAAGACGAAGTGGAAGGCTGAGTAGCTGTAGACCACTCGGTCTTGCTCATCCTGGATGATGAACTGTCCCCTGGCACTCTCCTCCACTTGTTCACATGTCTGCTCAGTTCCTGGGAGAGTGCCAGGGCACGGCAACTCCTGCATGCTCCCCTAACTGGCACCCCCAGGCTTGGACACAGGCTCTGCCTGCTTTCCTGCACCCACCTCTCAGTTCCTCCTCCATCTTCTCGGGGCAGCAGAAGCAACAGGATGGTTTCTGTAGGGAGAGCAGAGTGGTGGCTGCCCAACCCTGTGGTCACAGCAGCTGGGCTGAGCCCTGCCTTGCACCAGGGCAGGTGGGGTGTGTTGTGGGCAGCCCCCTCTGCTTGGCTGGACAGACCTGCTGGGGCTGGGACAAGAATTTGGGGTAGTGGGTCTGGGGTGCCCATGGCAAGAGTACACAGGGCACAGCTGCGTCTGTACTCACTTTAAACTCAAAGCTGTAGACTTTGACCATCCAGAGGGGCCCAAAGACCTCGGCAAGGTAGGAGGCTTCATTGCTGTGCCCAGGAGAGAGACAGAAATCATAACATGGGCACCCACCGCCCTGTGCCAGGCCCCCAGCCCATCCCATGGATCCCCCATGGCTGTAAGAGCCCTGCTGTGCTGTTCCTGGTGTCCCTGTGCTGCCCCTGCTCACTCGCCAATGCCCTATTTGCTGTGACCCTGCCACCCCTCAGGACATTCTTGGCTCTGCTGGCCATGGGGACGGGGTCCCTGTGTGGTGCTGTATGGGCTGGCTGTGCCCAGCAGGGCCGGTGCCTGGCAGGGGCAGTGCTGTGGGGGTCCTGCCCACCCTGTGCTAATGGGCGCACGCACCATGCGAAGAGCACACAGGCATACATGATGGCAGCGCCCAGCATGGCGACAGTGGTGTCCTCCGTCTGCAGCTCATCCTGCCGGACCCCCGGGAAGCAAACAGTGAGGTTCTGACCCTTGTAGAGCACTGTGGGGAGGCGGAGGTGAGACAGGAGTGTGCCGTGGTGGCACCTGCTGGCAGCGGGCACGGGCACCCACCTCTCTCCGGGGGACGGCTGGACAATGCAGAGAAGGTGAGGTACATCACGTAGCAGCTGATGATTGAGGACTGCAACAGCCCTGACCGTGGCTGCTCTGCAAGGGTGGGGACAGAGGTGTCACTGGAGTCCCTGGAGTGCCACGAGCTGTTGGGTGGGCTCTGTGTGGGCCCTGAGCAGCACCCTCCTGCCACCCCCTGCCCAAATGCCCTACACCAAGGTACAGGAAAGGCTGTCAGGAGCCCTGCGGAGCTGTGCTCTTCTCCAGTGCTCAAGTGCTGGCCCTGAGCTGGGGGCCACAACCCAGGACACAGCTGGCCATGCCCTGCAGTGTGATACTCACTGAGCCGCACACAGGGTGTGATGGAGATGAAGGACATGATGCCACAGAGGCTGCCATTGACGGTGAGCAGTGCCTTGTTGAGGTAGCAGGCAGCCGGGTGGGTGTAGAACTTGTAGAGGAAGGAGAAGGCAGCGGAGGCGAGCGTGTAGAAAGCGGCCGTAGCCAGCAGTACAGCCAGGTACCAGCGCTTGTCCTGTGCGGCACCTGTCAGCCTGTGGGAGAGCGTGTGAGTGGCAGCAGCAGGTGGGTGCCCACCTGGCACCCCGGCACTCACCAGTTCTTGTTCCAGGTGTGTGCAAAGGCTGTGATCAGCACCAGCTGGATGAGGATGAAGGCGAAGCCTCCACAGACACCTGTGTAGTGCCAGGCTGTAGGCAGAGGGCAGAGTTGGGGATAGGGATAGCACAGGGCAGGTAGGGGCTGCAAGGGATGCCCGGGGTGCCAGCTGGGGTGGGGTGGGGGACACACCTTGGATGAAGTTGTCCTCAGGGATGAAGAAGCTGGCAGCCCAGAGGGCCACCAGTGCCAGCAGCTTCAGGAGCCAGAACCTGCAGAGCAGCAACCATCAGTGGGACCAGAGCCCCTGACAGCCCCATGCCGGGGACACCCTCTCCCGGCCCCACGGCCTGTCTGTACCCGTTGTGAAGCTGCGCGCGGCAGTCGGAGCTGGAGCGCACATTGAGCAGCAGGGCAGCCTGTGCCAGGTGGAAGCAGGCGGTGCCGAAGCAGATCCGGTACACAGCGGAGGAGCCCACCAGCCGCTCACAGTCTGTGCCCCCAGGCAGATGTTGGCACAGCACCACCGAGAAGGGCACCTGCAGGCACAGTGGGTGATGGGACAAGCACCCCCCAGGGCCTGTGGCATCCAGCACACCCAGACTTTCAATATCTGCAGCATTTCCAATGTCTTCCCCAGTACCCCTGGGACCCCCAACACCCTGGGCAAGTCCTGCATCTTTGGTACGCCTTGCACACCCTTCCCCGTGGCACCTCCAGCACCCTTGTCATTCCCAGCAGCCCTGTTACTATGCCCAGTATCCCAGTATTCCTGACATCCCTGACTCCCCTGGCAATTCTGGCACTCTCAGTGCTCTCCTGAATACTCCTGGGCGCCCCACGGTGCCTGGCACCTCAGTACCCCCAGCATGGATGGTATCTATCCTTGAGACCCTCATCACCCTTGGGACCCCCAGCATTCCCAGCACCCTGGTCGTCCCAGCTCCCACTGTCACCTTCTCTGTGATAGCCTGGGCCACAGTGCGGGACAGCATGAGGCAGCACACGGCAGAAGCCAGGACGTGCAGGAGCGTGTAGAGGATACGTGTGCTCGTGGACACGCGGAGCCCGTGACAGCCACAGCAGCGCTGGCGCGGGGCACGGTCAGCGAGGATTCGGCGGGGCCAGCGCTGCTCCGTTGCTGCCCGGCACCTCCTCCCCGCCAGGCCCCGCTCCCAGCCCTGCCCCGCACCCTGCCCCGCTCCCGACCCGCTCACGGCCCCGCTCACGGCCCCGCACACGGCCCCGCACACGGCCCCGCACACGGCCCGGCGCTCCACCCTCACTCACCAGCGCGGCCGCCCCTCAGCCCCAGCCCAGCCGAGCGCTCGTCCCGCCCCAGCAAGCGGCAGCCCGGAAGAGCTTCCAGGGCTCCCGGCGGGCTCCGCGGTGCGGCCGCGGCGGAGGCGGGGCCGGGCCGGGTCGGACGGGGCTGGGCCGAGCTCGGCGGGGCCGTCCCGGGGCGCTCGGCGTCCCGCTGTCAGTCCGGCGGTGTCCGAGCCGGGCCGCCCCGATGGCGCAGGCCGCGCTGGGCTCCGCGGGGCTGCACTTCGACGAGCTGAACAAGCTACGGGTGCTGGAGCCCGAGGTGGCGGCACAGACGGCGCAGCTCCGCGAAGAGTGCCGAGCCTTCGTGGACAGTGAGTGCCGCGGGCCGGCCTCGCACAGCCCCGGCCCGGCCTCGCTCGGGTCCCGCACAGCCCCGCCCCGGCCCCGCTCGGGTCCCGCACAGCCCCGCACAGCGCCGCTCGGGTCCCGGCGTCTGACCGGCACTGAACATCCCTATGACTCCTGGACACTCAGGGCTCTGCTCCTTCCTTGCCCCTTTTATCCGATTCCATGGAAAAACTTAACACGTGGCTGTTTACAGTAGACGCTAAACATAAAGCGGCATCTGAAAACTGTACCACAAAGCCAGGAGCGTTTCTCCTCTTTAGGGTTGATCTGGGTATCATTTGACAATTTTTTTTTCTTTGCAGAAACAGCAGAGTTTCAGAAAATAGTGGGCAGCTTGATGGAGCTCGTTGACCAACTGGCCAAAGCTGCAGAAAGTGAGAAGATGAAGGTACTGTGCAGTTAATGCCTGGCTTCTCATGTGCTCTGCCCTGTCCTGTGCCTGAAAAATCAGCCTTGCCCTTCCCTCCCTTCACAACAGAAGCAGTGTTTCCCTGCCAGCATCCTGCTGGCATTCCCATGGGATTAACTGAGCCTTTTTAATTGATATTAATGTCTAGAAGCCTGTGAGTGTCACATTACTCCATCATGTCACGGTCCTGCTCTTCTTGCTTGTATTTTTGCACATAAACAGAACCTGTATTTTTTAATCGTTCCTTCTATTGGTAGAAGTTTGTCCTCAAGAGGCAGGAGTACCCTCTGGTAGCCAGAGCTTGTCTGGCTGTAGGGCCAGTGCCCAGTTTGTGTGTCCAGAGGAGTCAGTGACTTTGTTCCTTGAGTTTGAGGGAAGCCCCAAAGGCTTCACTCCACCCAACCCCACAGGGGCTGTGGGCCAGTCCCACCAACCCCTTGGGGTCACAGTGCTGCCCTCCCTTATTGCTGCCACAGCTGAAATGCCTCAGACCTCAACCTGTTGGGAGGGAAAGGGCCTTAAAAAATTAACAAAATCCCCTCAACACCTCCCTGCCCACCCTCTCCTGCCAGGCCATCGGGGCACGGAACCTGCTGAAGTCGATCGCAAAGCAGAGAGAGGCTCAGGAGCAGCAGCTTCAGGCTTTGATAGCTGAGAAAAAGATGCAGCTGGAAAGGTGAGTCTTGTGTTCAGTGCTTTGGGGTGCTGTGCAGGCTGGGAAGGTTCAGGGCTGACACAGGGCTGACCACCTGCAGGACTCTTGGTTCCTAGTCCTACCTGCAGTGAAGGTGTGTCCTGCCCAGAGCATGTGTGGACAATGCCACCGGCTTGGAGTTACCTTCAGGCCCTGCAGTGAACAAAGAAGTGTCATCCCTGAGGACTTTGGGGCTGAACAGAGGCAGCACAAGCTGGGGCAGTGCAGAACCGAGTACACCTGTAAACAGCCTCGTGTCTGGCTGCTAAAGGCCTTAGAGAGCAACACAGTGTGACTCAGGCAGCTGCTGCTTACAGGTGACTCATGCAGGTAGCCCAGGTCCTCACACAGGTAGCCCAGTTTCCCTCCCACAGCCCAAGGGGCTGCACTGACCCCCCTCACACAGGTGGGGGTCTTTTGACCATTTTTCTCCTGCAGGTACCGGATCGAGTACGAGACTCTCTGCAAAATTGAAGTGGACCAGAATGAATTCATTGACCAGTTCATTTTCCAGAAATAGAGGATTTTAAGATAAAAACCAGCTCACTTGGAAACTTGACCATTCCAGAATCTTGAGAATTTCAGAAATATGCAATTTCCACTGTGCAGGAGTGCAGATGGTTTGTACAATGGAGGGGCTTTACTTTGGTATAAATGTCCCAACTGTGGCAATAAGGAGGGCTGACAGCTCACAGCTGCACACACTATTTTGGCCTTTGATTTTATACCAGTTTGTACAGTCAGTAGTTCTAATTCAAATTACAGTTGAATTAATGCTACTGGTGCTCTGTTGTGTCTCTTTTTGAACTGTACAGCTCTTTCAAAGAAATTGGGAAATAAATTATTGTTCTCAGACTTTCTGGCTGTACCATTATTAGTTGCTCCTGCTCTGTTATTTTTCAGCTTAAGGGTTTACAACTCCCTGAACACTCCCAGTGGTTTTCCACTTCCTTTGTGTCTGTAAAGACACTACACACAAGCAGCAGTAACTAGGATCTACCTTGCCCACATCACTTTAGAATTAGAAAAAAATCTCAGAAACTTATGATTTCCAGAATGGATCCATGGACTCTCTACTGTCTCGTGGTCACTGTAAGTTCCTTTCAGCCATTCCTTGAATAAGATTAAATGCAGTTTAATGCGTTTAGTTATTTATTTCCATATTAGAAGTGATTTCAGGGAAGAGAGAAATTTGCAACTCCTTGTTTACAATTCCTGAAGTACTTCAAAATCCTCTAGGCAATATTCCTCATTGTCAAAAGTAACTTTAAGCATTCACAAATCCAGATTTTGGCACATTTATCACCAATCAGACATTTATAATTAATCAAAATGAAGCAGAGAAAAGGCAGGGGAAATTTTAAAGGAAGGGGTGAGGAAGTTAAGAATCATGATATGATTTGAAATGCTTCAGAAGCACAGCTTGCAAATCTGAGTGTAATCATTTGGGGAGTCTGCAGAATATGCTGTTGGAAGACAAATTTCCTACTTAAGTGGTTTCCATACACTCATCTTGGAAAAAGGGAACTTGGAAGAACAATATCAGCTGCAGAATGTGAGTGTGTTCCCTCAGATCGAAGGGTTACAAGTCCATTTTCCTGTTAGAGGCCCCACACAGACACGACCCCAGAGGCCCCAGGGGTGGCTGGCCAGGCCTCTGGCAGAGCTGTTTGTGGTCAAAGCAGGGCTGTGCACTCAGACTAATTCCATTCTTCCTTGCAGCAGCCAGTGCTCTGGCAGGAGCTGCTGCAGCCAACACAAGAGAGGTTTGTCCCAGAGGACTCTGTGAGCGCAGGGTCAGAACCAAATCCAGTACAGGAGTGGTGTGTACAACTTTCAGAGCAGGCTACTTCCTTTTTCTTTTCTCCACGTGTTTGTAATGGGGGTTGCAGAGCATAGTGAACAGGATCAGAAGTGGGATCAGCAGGTAGGGCAGGTATATAGAGAGCAGAACGAGGCGCTCACGCAGCGTCTGAGGTCCCACATGCTCAGACTTGGAGAAGTCGTGGAACAGGATATGGGCCAGGATAGCAAACAGAGTGGTGGCTACGTGGGTGGAGTAGATAATGGCAGGAGTCCTGATCCATCTGCAGCCACCTACACAGAAACAAAAAGGAAAATGTCTTGAAGTGTTTTGAAACAAGCAGAATTCCGAGACTTTTAACTTAAAAGAACATTGACTGCTGCCCCTCTGCCAGGGTCAGCCATCAGTCAGACTAAATAGGTAGCACAAAAAACCTAAGTACTCGTAGGAACCCAGCACACTTCTCTCCCTTGATGGAAATTTAGAACAAAGGGGTGATCCTGAAAGTTTTGGAGGAACAAAATGAATACACAGGCTTGGCTCAGACCTTTATCTGCCCTGGAAGTGTGCCAGATGTCAAATGCTGATGCTGGTTACACAAGTGGCTGCACCTGACAAGGGCCTGTAGCCACAAGGTTTTGTTTCAGACAGATTTTATTCTGTGCTGCTCTCTCAGGTAAAACTTGCCAGGAGAGTAGCCCAGTGCTCACAGCACACTTGTTGTAAGGGCTGTGACAGCCCAGCCCTCCACAGGGAACATTCCCTCAAGCTGCTTGAGACTGATAGAGAAACCTTCTCTGCTGTTCCAAAGGTAGGTGTCATGCAGAAAAGCCCCCAGTACATGCCCTTCCTCTGGTTTTCCCACCCACCTTTCAGGAAGGCGTACGCGGCGATGGGGAAGAACGGCAGCTGTAGAAAGGCTTCGCAGTAGATGAATGCCTTGAACCACTCTGGGGGCTGCAGCATCATGGGGTCCCTGAAGGAGGTTGCATACTGCTGCAACAGGTCTGTCAGCTTAAAGAAACCAAAACAACGGGTTCTGTCACTGAACAGCAGCCCCAGGAGGGCAAAGACTCTGATTCTCAACTGGATGAAGCCACCAGTGCAGTGGGAAAATCCACTGATCCCATCTTGGCATATGAGGATTTGTACAGCAGTATAGTTTTAACAGGGACTATGTTTCTGCAGCCATTAAAACAATGAACCCTTTGCATTAGTCTATACTAAATTTGCACTACAGGCAATTTTAAGACTACTCCTGAATTAAGTACAGTTTCCAAAAACTATTTCTGAAACAATTTCCTATCAGAAAAAACCTAAACCACAAAAAATCTGCCCCTTGACACTTGTAGCTATTACATCCCTTTCTCTGACCCTCCTGTTGTAAGCCCAGGGGGGCTCTCTGTGTCTGACTGGGGTGTGAGTCTCAAGCCCCTCCAGGTCCTGCCCACCTGGGTGGGGGTCTGGGGGCTCCTTCCTCAGTGCTGGGGCCCAGCTGCTGTGGGGGAACAGCTCAATCCAAGGATCTGGGCTCAGGGAGTTGCAGTTAGTTTCCATGACAGACATGTAAACTTCATGGCTTTACGTTGGACTTTGAACAGAGAGATATGCATTGAGATCTGCTGGTTAACTATTAATTGAAAATGGTGCCTATATTGGAGTAATTCTACAGCAATTAACATGGCAAAACCCACGTCACCAATTGTAAAGCTCAAACAAAAGGTTACAACTGACCTCATCCTGACGATGAGGGCTGAACTAATTATCCGCCATCCAACTGTTATTTTAATTAACTTTATGATGTTTATTGACTCTTTATGATTTTATTCAACACCCAGCAAACCAGGGATTTTTACTAAAAAATTCAGTCGCTGGAATGCCTGCTGCTGCAGCGGCAACAACTCCCTGTCAGGTTTCTGGCAGGAATTTGAGGAAAACTCAGGATCAGAGAGCCCCGCAGCAGCCATGTCCGGAGCACGTGGCACCAGCCCCGCGGTGCCGCAGCCCTGGCGCGCCGGGGCCGAAGGCGACAGCGGGGACATTCCACAGAAAGGATGGTGTTGTGGCAGCTGTAAAACACCCACAGCCCACACTGGGCAGAGGAACATTCCCAGCACCGATCCCCAGGGAGGGAGATCAATGACTCCGCACACCAGTTCCCGGGGGGCCTCCCCGTGACTGGGGACAAGGAGCAGCCGCGCACATCCCAGTTACAGCCTCGAGAAGCAGCATCAGGCACAGCCGCCAACCGCGTGGATGGAGCATCCCATTCCCATTCCCGCTCCCATTCCCGTTCCCGTTCCCGTTCCCATTCCCGTTCCCGCTCCTCCCCCCAATGAATGACCCGGCTGTGATTCATCCCGCGGGCACCAGCACCGCTTTGCTCCCAGACGCTTTTTCACACGCATTTACTGCAGTTCCTCTCCCCCGCTATGCCTCCACACACACGATTCGGTAAAATCCTCCCGCAGCCCCACCAGCCCCGCGGATGCTCCGCACACACTCGCGCCAGGAGCCCCGGCCCGGCCCAGCCCAGTTCCACTCACGGCCCGCGGGAGGATCCCGGCGGGCAGCAGCGGCTGCAGGTCGATCAGCGCCGTGATGGGGATGTGCGAGATGAAGTAAAGGGCGAAGAGCCGCTCCCGCCACCGCGGAGCCGCCGCCATCGCCGCGCCCCACGGACACGCCCACCGGCACCGGCCACGCCCAACCGAGGCCACGCCCAACCGAGGCCACGCCCCTCCCCGCCCTCTGCATGCTTCCCCGTTTTGGTGGAGTCATAGAATCAGCCGGGTTGGAAAAGACCTCCGAGATCATCAAGTCCAACCCTTGATCCAACATCACCGCGGTCACCAGACGATGGCACTGAGTGCCACATCCAGTCTCGTCTTAAAAACCTCCAGGGATGGAGAATCCACCACCTCCCTGGGCAGCCCATTCCAATGCCTGATTATGCTCTCTGTAACGAATTTCTTTCTAAGATCCAACATAAACCTCCCCTGGAAGAGCTTAAAACCATGGCCTCTTGCCTGGCAGAAGAGACCGACCCCCACCTGGGTACAACCTCCTGTCAGGGAGTTGTAGAGAGTGATGACGTCTCCTCTGAGCCTCCTCTTCTCCAGGCTGAACAACCCCAGCTCCCTCAGCCTCTCCTCATAGGGCTTATTGTGTTCAAGTTCCTTCACCAGCCCTGTTGCTCTTCTCTGGACCTGCTCCAGCACCTCGATATCCCTCCTGAACCGAGGGTCCCAGCCCTGGACACAGCACTCGAGGTGTGTTGTCCCCCTTTCCCCATTTCCCCGCGCTGCCATCACCGATCCCCAGCTGGTCCCTTCCCAGGGCCTGCGATCCAGAGGCTGTTCCCCGTGTTCCCAAGCCAGGCATAAACCCCTCTCCCCACAGACCAGCGCACCTCCCCGGCATGATCCTGACCTGCAAAGCTCCGACACCCCCTGGGTGCCGCAGGGTCTGATCCCACCTGCCCCAAGCACGGAGCTGCCCCGGTCCTACACGTGGGTCCAGCATCCATCACCTGCCTGGAATCCCGTTCCCCCATGGATCACAACCAGCTCTGGAGGATCCACACCTGAGCAGGGCTGTGGAACACAGGGAACAGAACACTTCTGTCAGGTTATACCTGACACAGACCAAACAGTCCCAGGGTCTCGCAATTCCATTACTGAAACAAATCCAGGGTAAAACAATCAGAAAACTCGCTCCCCAGGAAATCCCAAAAGCACCAGCTCGGGCTGGTGAACATCCACATGCTCCTTCCTATCAGGAAATAGCACTGCTAAAGAACTGGCTGAAGGAGAAAAACACTTCACAGCTTCCCGAAATTGATTCAAATCAGTCAATGACATTTCACCAGGAGACGGATTTTAGCCACTTACTGTTCCATGACTGGCCTCAATCACTGCTCAGTGTCACAGTGCCCACACGAGGTTGGGCCTTCTCACCCTCAGATGTTCCTCTGACCATTTCTTGGCAGCTGTGAGTTATCCTTTACCCTCCACACGTCTGGTCCTTTCTCAAGGCACCGGCGATACAAGGGGACACAGCAGCTGTAGTTAGAGAGCTTAAAATTTCTGATGACAATTGTAATTCATTTGACACTGAGATCTGCAAAGCTTAAAACTGATTAAAGTGGAACTCTGAAAACCTCTCACCAGGTTTTAGCCTCAATGGGAAGGAAAGAAGCTCTCATGATGGCAACACATTGCCATCATGTACTCCTGCATGTGCTCACTTTGGAAATGGAGCTGTCTCAGTCAGAGAGGGCTCAGGGCAGCACTCACTTTCACCATCAGTGACTTACAGGAAACATGGCAAATGCAGGTCAGGCTACAGAAACACTCCCAGGATTGTGGTTTACATATATTTGCACACCCAGTTTTAGTTACACCTTGTGCCAGTGTTAATCCCCATCCTGCCCACAGCTGTGCCCAGACACCCTGCAAAGTAAAGGTCCCAAAAAGACCTTTTATTACTTTTATGTTCACAGACAAGACTCACCCAGATTGGTTCCAAAAAATCCCCTGCTGCCCAAAGTGTCTGTGCCAGCTGTGGTAGGTGCTCACACCCTGGCAGACCCACCCTGTCCCCTGCCATGACACACTCACAGCCCAGGGACTTCAGTCGTGTTCTGCAGCTCCACTGCACTGGACCCTTTGCATTAGGACTGCAGACAATGGGGAAAGTGTGCTGAAAAAGGGACAGGAGCTTTGCAAATCAAAGCCAGAGCTGCCTGGAGGTCTGACCACCCCCCAGGACAGTGCAAAGTCAAACATCAGTTTGATTTATCAGCAAGTTGGGCCTTCACCCAGGATCAGGCTGAGAGAGTAGATAAGTATTGTATCTAATAAGTCGTATGTGTACACATACAAGGGTGTGTGCATATGAGTGTAAAAATCAGCACCATGCCCAAACCAAGATGTTATAAAGTCCTTTTACTTGTATTTTTAATCAAGATTATAACAACTTACTCTCAAATGGAGGCGGGAGATCAGGCAGCAAATAATGACGCCAGCACTACGGTTTCAAATGTCACATTTAATGTTTTCACCACTGTACTCCAAATCTACATTTTACAAAGTGACCAGCAAGTGTGCCACATTAACTGACCAACCTCTGAGATTTTACCTTTCATACCAGTGTCTTCTGGGGCTCGTTAATTAAACACGTTTCTCATTCAAGTGAATTGAAATGCTTCCGTTGGTTTTATTCTCAGGAGCCTCATAAAAAACAAAGATATTGCACCATCTTTGTTCAGTTATTCAATGTTTGTCTCTTTCACAGCAAATAATTACTTCATTGAAGTTAAAACTTCCAAACATAACTTACTAATAGTCTCCAATTCCAGCTCAGATCACTCTTGTTGAAAATACTCTGCTAAATACAGATAACTTACAATAACTTTAACAGTTAATTGTCCATAACAAACACCACGGTTTCTCTCCAGACCAAGGCTCAAATTTTAAGACCACCCTTTAGTATTCCTTTGTACAGGTGAAAAACAGTCTTCAATTTTCTAGTCTTGTTTTAAATATAAAAGTTGGAAGGGACATTCAAGTTTCAAGTCTCCACACTGAACTTAAAAAAAAAAAAATCATGTGGAGGTAAACAAACCAAGTTGTATACTCCAGGAGGTAGAGGCCTTCAATTTGTGTTCATATATACATATGCACAGAATTCAGTGTTCCAACAGAAAAAGAATTAGCCAAAAAGTAATAAAAGTTATTTACTACTGTGACATTTCAAGACTTCCACAGCTTTGCCTAAAGACACAAACACAATTAACAGAATTCCCTATGTGCTTTTTTTTGTCCTTTTCTTTTTTTTTTTCTCTCAACTGTCCAGTGCAGGAAAAAGTTCTCACAAAATTTCACAGACCTAAAATGTGCAAGCTAGTTTCTCTCTATACAGCAATGATGTCAAGGATCTCTGAAATTAGCCCATAAATGGAATTATTTACACACATAGAAGATGCATGCTGGGGGGTTTTATGTAAGAAAGAGCAGAAAAACTTCTAATAAAAATAGATTAAATATATATATATATTTATACTGGGTAAGGAAACAGAAGTTTAGTCTCTCCTAGTCACAAACTCATTCTCTCTACTCACAACATTTGATTTTAGAACAGCACACATCACCATCACAGCTCTAGTGAGAAGCTATTTATAGGGCTTAGGCATCAGGGGATGTGGCCACTTCCCATGGTCATGGCCACCCAAAGGGACTTCATGATTGGTCGCAGTCAAGTTTTCTGTATTCCTTAGTTTTAGAAAACCCAAAATCTCCAGGAATGGCTCAATATCAAAATGTATGTCTATCTGTTTGTACAATCTCACTTCAATAAAAAAAAAAGAAAAAGAAAAAAAAAGAAAAAACCTCCCCAAATTTGGTTCAATTCTGTTTGTTCTGAGCTGAGCCATCACAGCTGCACTAGAATTCATAAAACACGTGCAACTCTGGGTAAAATATTTTCTTCTAAAAGCACAACCACTTTACAAGATTAAAAGTCTAGTACATTTCTAAATATTATTCATATTGTACAAGTAGTGGTTGTTAATTCAAAACTTCATTAGTAAAATTACAGTACAAGCATGATTAACCTCCAGAATTGCAAATCCCAGGCTCCAGTGGAAAGCTACATTACATCTTCAGTAGTACGTCGTGCTCCACGTCACTCCCACACCAGCGGAGACGGCGGCATCTCGGAGGGCTGGGCGACCGTGGAGCTGCAATGCAGGTGACACAGAAAATCAGTGTTCATTTGCAATAGCTCACAGACCACAATGGTAATGCTCAGCTGGGAGGCAAACAAGGAAAACAAACACCCCCCCCCAGCCCAGTTCCCCCAGACCAACAGTTACCAACACTGACAACAAATAACTGCACTATGTTTTATCTACGTATTTGCACCCTTGTCATTCCTCCTAATGCTTTTGCAGGGCAATTCTACAATCAAAACTCAACTTGCCAACCCTCCCATTCTCATTTTCAGTCTGAATTCTCTTCTTTTACATGAAAATGTTATTTGAAACTTTTGCACATTTTACTGAAATTCTAGAAGAGCTCATAAAAATAGTTTACAAAAGTTTTTTCTATGGGCCTTTCCTACTCTCAGGAAACTGAAAACCTAAAACATTCTGGATGTGCAAATTCTGTACTACTAATAAATGGGAATTAATATCAGATGTGATTACATACAGTTACCTAATAAAGCTCTTAAAAGCAGCAGACTGAGGGTTGATGCAGAGAGGCACTCTGTTTCCTTTCTGCTGTTCCAAAATGAACTGATGAATTATTTCTGTACACAGGAGAAAAATACAAAACACCACAGCATTAACATTTCTGGCTTCAGTAAAATGCAATGTAGACTGGAAGGAAATACAGATTCCCATACTGAGAGTGCATTTTAGTGAGGAAAAATGAGCTCCAGCTTCCCTAAATCTCAGTTTCAGCTCCTGGATGCTGCCGCCCCTTTCTGCAGGGCAGCTGTGGAGATTACATCTCGCACCCCAGAAAGGCCACAACAGTGATTTCCCCTTCCCTCAGTGCCACCCTGCAGTGAAAGGATGGGGAACAGGGCACTGGGCACAGTGCTGGGAAGGTCTGAAACCCACAGCCTTCTGCACAACAGCTTGTGCTTGTGCCACTGTTACGGCAGAACATTTACAGTCCTGTTCTTTCAGTGAAAAAAATTATTTCCAGTGTCTACTATGGAAAAAATACCTAAAAGAAACCAGCACTGGGGTTAGTGCACAGATCCAGAGCACACATCCCAGCTACAGCCCAGCTACACACTGCAGAGGGGTGGAGCAGGAGCACAACTGCACATCCAAGCTTAACTCCTACTCACCTTTAACCTGCCGAACAGAACTGAGGTTCTTTTCAAAAGTGTCATCAAATTTGGGATTAGTGATGGGTTCAAAATCACTCGTATAAACTCTTCCAGTAGATGTGGAAAAACAACATTTACACATACAGGTGTGGTATCGCAACCGCCCCTCGTCGAGATACGGGTGAGCTAAGGCATCCTTAGCAGATATCCTTTTGGACTGAAAAGAAAAGAAAGAAGGAAAAGAAAAAAAAAACAGTTGGGACACTTTCAGAAGTATTAAAACTACTCATCGATTAATTCTCAATTGTTTTGTAAACGCCTAATCCTGTTCAAGGATCGGTTCATGTCACACGGTGTGGGAGCTGCAGGAGCTGCCACTAGAGGGGAGCTGTGGCTCAGGAACCAGCCTGGCTGGGATGGCACCGACCTTCCTGTACCACAGCCACGATGGAAAAGGCTGCTAATATGAGCTTTAGAAATACGTTTTACAGTAGTTACTTTCTCCATATAACCTTACAATTATGACTCCTACAATAAATCAAAACAAGCTGGGAATAACAGCATTCTAAGTGTTGAGGGAGTTTAGAAAGGCAAACTTTAAGGTTTTTTATGTGGAAGTTATGGTTTAGCATTTCTATGGCTCTGTTCTGCAAAGCAATATTAAGGTTTAAAAAAATAAACTCCAAGGGCAGTGCCTTCTGAGTGCACCATCAGCCCCCAGCCACCTCCTTTGCACTGCAGTCACTCTGGTTTTTATTTGCAACACAGGGGGGGCTCTGTGAGAATGAAATAATTAAAATTATCAATTCTGGTATCAGATTTTCTAATGACAATTCTCTACAGTGTCCCTAGAGAAGAAATCCAAAATCTAAAGCAGCACATTTTTATTAGAAAAACAGTGGAAAAATGATCCTGTTCTGTGACTCGGGATGCAGGAGGAATTTTTTGTGTGTTGCAAGACCAGGAACACCCCCGTGTCCCTAATTAGAACTGCATCAAAGTAGCTGATGTTCTGCTACCTACACCCAGCTCAGAAAAGAGCATGAGTCACACACACCCTCATCCTTCAGTAGCTTCCTTCACAAGACCACTCAGCTTTAAATGTGAAACCCCCATTCCAGGGGGAATTAATTGGCCAGTTATGACATTTTTATGTGTTTTACAGACCAAAAGTACTGCAATGCTACATAGAAGGAAACCAGTTAAAGCAGTCATTGACTTAAACACTCATTTAGGAACTATAAAAAAGCCCTGTTCAAACCAAAATTATTAGAGAGAATTTCCAGTCATACTTACTGGATCAAAGACCAACATCCTGCAAAGGAGATGAACTGCTTCATGTGTAGCTTGACTGGAGAGTGTATATAGGACAGGAAGGGATGGCTGTAGGGGAAATGGGAGGAAGAGAAGCACAGAGTGTCCTGTCAGATCCATCAGCAAGAAAACCCTGTTCCAGCACTCGCTATTCCACAGTCACCAAGGACAAACTCCTTGTTAAGGAGGACACACGGTACCCAACGCTTTTCAGCCCAACAATAATCACCATAACAAAACTCAGCAACTGTTAATAAAGATCTAATGGATCATTTTTTTCCCTTAGTTCAGATGTAATCCCTGGACAAACATATATTTTATTTATTTATCTTTCTACACAGACCACTCACAGCTGTAGCTGCTCAGGGTTTTGATTAACCCCATCATTTCCAGTAGTTAATTTTTCTGATCTCAGTCAATCCCAGATTATAGATTGCTTTGCTTTTCCTTGCCCAGGCAATCCACAGCTGACTGACAGTGACAGAAGGACTGTACTGGATGTCATAGTCGCTGTAAATTTCCCAGTATAAATAACAATTACACCTCCACAGTGACATCAGCCTAAGTTAACCCTGAATATGCAGCCCTGAGCACTTCTCAGCCTTGGTTTCTCAGGGCAGCCTATGAAATATGAAGCTGTAATATTTGGTAACTCCATCTGATTTTTCTAACTACTGAGTACTCTCCACCCAAAAAAGCACTGTGGTCCAAGCACTGTGATTACACAGGTTTTATCCATATACTGGAGCAGAAAAATAGTATTACTTATGGAAGCTGTTTCATCCAACACAAATGAAGGATTCTCTATTTTTGCTACACTTATGGCCCTTGTGAGCAGCTTGTCCTGCCATTTCAGGAGCATTTGGTTAGAGACAGCTCTTGGGGACAGCACCTTCTCAGCCAGAGCTGGGAGCAGCCCTGCAGGGGCATTGTCCCAGCATCAGCAACTGGGAAATGGAATTCCATGGAATCAGTGGTCAGTCTGTCAGCAAGGAAGGGGCATCCTCCTCCTGGCTGGCTCTCCCACAGCACAGAGGGCATGAGCACAACAGACAGGGGATGGATTCCAACACATTTTCCTTGGAGAAGAGGGTGAGTGGAGCCAAACCCAGCGGGGTGGGTGCGTGGCTGGCAGGGCAGCTGGATCAACTCAAACTTAGACTGAAGCACAACTTTTAAAAAACCAAAGTGACAAAGAAGTCTCTGGAGTACATAAACACCCATTTTGCCAACACACAGTGGGGTGGGGGGTTTGATCAGAAACTTCACACATTAATCTATTTTTACGTGGAGCAGCAAAATGCTTCACCCTCCCCTCCCACTGCGCTCACCTACGGCAAGTAAAAATAGTTGGTGTGACAAAGTAATCGCCTGTATCTAACTTGGGTTTCTCTGCCTATTAGTCTAATTAAGAAACTGGTAACACTTAACTATTTATAACCACCAAAAGGCCCATTTCAGAATATGAAAAGCCAGGGATTCACATTCAGACATGAGGTTTGCTTCAAGTTGAAACCACAGAAATATAATTAATCACCTGGATGCTCTGCATCCCCTAGTTCCAAGTAGCAATGAGCACACTGGCTCCAGAGACTGCTCAGCTCCTGGGGCAATCCATGGAAAATGAACCTTGTTTTCCACCACAGACACAGAACTAACTCTTAGAGTGTATTTCCTACAACTTTGTGGCTACAGGACATTAAATCTGTAGTGGAAACTTTTTATACCATTTCACCTCACTTGCTTTTTAGTATTCCCACCATTCAGGGGTCATGAGACACTGGGTTTCAGAGTTACAACTCTTCCAGCACATGGTAGCTGAAAAATATACTTGGTTTCTTTTAAAACTGGTAGAGAAAGTTTGAAGGAAATCCTCCTATTACTAATGCTCGAAGAAAAAAATCCTGTCATGAAATGGAATAGAGAGAACTCAATATAATGAAACCAAAGTGCCAAGGAGGCAGAACTCCCACATGTCAATAATAAAGCAGAATATACATGCAATGCTCATTTCTATGGTAACTCCTTATTGTGGTGAGCAGACATGTGAGAAATTACTTCAATATGCAGAAAATAAAGATGCAAACTTGACTACTGGAAAGATCCGGTGTATTAACATGTACAGGTCAATAATTTTGTTAATTTTTACTAACAATCATAAAAATGACCATACTGGATGGCCACACAGGTATGCAGGGACTCTCTGGGGTTAGGGTTCTGCCCTCAGCTCTTGTACATGGGTGAGTTCCACCTCTAACACTCCTGATCCTGGCAGTGCAGGAGCCCTCAGGGTTTTCTGATTATACTGGCAATTTTCATATATTTTCATTTATGTCTCTTGACAATACTATCACTTAAATTTAACAACTTCATTCAAAATAGCTATCAAAACACTGTCACTTCAGAAAGGGAGACTTTCACCTG
This sequence comes from Myrmophylax atrothorax, assembly GCA_026770055.1. Taxonomy (NCBI): domain Eukaryota; kingdom Metazoa; phylum Chordata; class Aves; order Passeriformes; family Thamnophilidae; genus Myrmophylax; species Myrmophylax atrothorax. Next base: position 10,526,175 of record JAOXXN010000246.1, on the reverse strand, counting down.
TGTCATCAAGTCAAACAACATGTCCAAGGCAGAAATGCACTTCACTAGTGGAAAAAACACCCTCCCTCCACAGCAGCTGGACTAATTATACCACTAACCCACCACACTGCAGCACCACAACCACTGCTGGTAAATATAACCCTGGTTAACAAGCAGAGACAGCTCTGAGGCCGAATATCCAAACTAAGCATTTATAACAAACAGGCCCTGAGAGTTTAATCAGATGTGAAACACTGTGATGGTGCAGGAGGAGTCCTGCACAGAGGGAGTGCTGGCTCGTGGGGCTGACTGAGGGTCCCCTTGCCCAGGTGCCCCAGCCCAGCCCCTGCACTGTACCTGTTTATGAGGACCCCTGAGTATGTGTGCCTTGGCGCCTTCGCACGCCGTCCTCATCGCCTCCAGTGACGGCGTGCCCAGCAGGTCTGTGATCAGATCCAGCTGCAGGGGCAGAGCACACAGAGACATGTTAATACATTTCTCTAGGACTGCAGACTGCCAAGCTCACATAAGGGACATTCAAGGTACGGATCAGTTCAAACCCACTCCTTCGCAGACAGTAAATTACAAATATCACCATACACTTTCAGTAGATCCATATACATAAATCTCACAATTTTAATGCTATGTAACTTCTAAACTATAGATGAATACTAGCACATTGAAGATACACATTTTTATGTCAGCACATCTTGCTCCTTCTCTTAGACAGACATATAAGTGAATCCATCTCTAATATCTTGCCACAGATATTTTCTACCTACTGTAAATGTATCACTTCAAGATGGTAAGGTGTAAGTATAGTACATTAAATTCCTTAGTGTTGGAATAGCATCAGCTATAGAACACAAAAAAACCACTCACTGCCTGCTTACACACTTGCCTGTTACTGAAATGAAGCAGTCTGAGCAGTCCTGCTACCTGGCACTGTAAATAGTTCACGTGCCAAGACTGTATCTCCAGTTGCGTCTTGACAGAAAACTCACCACTTTATCGCAGTAGTTGTTACAAGATGCTTGCTGCCAGTTAAATCACCTTTACTTATCTGAATAAAATGCCCAAGTAGAGGTACTGCAGCAATTACAGGTGAGTACAAACCTCACACATTTCAAAAGCAACTGTTAATAACCACAACTTCTAACACTAAAGTCTGGAAACTGTCACCTCAGTGTCCCAAAGTAGCTTGGGTTTTGCCTTGTGTAAACCAAACAAAACAAAAACAAGTTTGAGGTTCAAAATCAGAATCCCAGAATCAAAGAGGTTGGAAAAGATCAGGACCACAGAGTCTAACCTGTGACCAATCCCCACCTTGTCACCCAGCCAAGAGCACTGAGTGCCATGTCCAGTTGTTCCTTGCATACCTCCAGAGATGGGGACTCCACCATCTCCCCAGGCAGCCCCTCCCAATGCCAGACCACCCTTTCTGTGAAGAAATTCTTTCTGATGTCCAATCTGAACCTCTCCTGGCACAACTTGAGGCCATGCCCTCTTGTCCTTTCCCTTGTTTCCCAGGAGCAGAGCCCGAACCCCCTTGGTTCTCCCCTCCTGTCAGGGGGTTGCAGAGAGCAAGAACATCCCCTCGAGCCTCCTTTTCTCCTGGCTGAGCCCTCCCAGCTCCCTCAGCAGCTCCTCAGCATTCTGACTCTCCAGACCCTTCCCCAGCTCCACTGCCGTTCTCTGGGCTCACTCCAGCCCCTCAGTGTCTCCCTTGAAGTGCACCAGTCCAACTGATTCCAGGAAATTACACAGCGGAAAACTGTTGGAAGGGAAACACAACAATACCTGCTGGATTGGACTCTGTGCCTGAAACAATATCCTTCGCCCAAGCAACTCTGCAAAGATGCAGCCAACAGACCAGATGTCGATGGCATTGCTGTAGTGCCGGCTGCCCATCAGGATCTCCGGAGCGCGGTAATACTGAGTGACAACTTCCTGAGTCATGTGCCGGGATTCGTCTAATTCTTCCACCCTGGCCAATCCAAAATCACAAATCTAAATTGAGAAGGTAAATAAAAAAATTAAAACAACCAAAACACTCTCTGCAGTTCAAATAGGCAACCCTCTGGGAACGAGGCAGGGAATCCCAAACAGCATTTAAACCCATCAGACAATCTGCTGTAACTGCATAAGCCAGGGGAAAAGGGGGACAGGAGGAAACTACGTTACTTTATTCCTCAGCCATTTAAACTTTCAACTATTTGATTTGAAATCACAGTACATTTTATGTTGGCATTACAGTATTTGTAATCCAAAAGATTAAAAAGCTTTGCACTACAAAAAATCTGACCTCTGTGTACAGAGTATTTAAACCCAAACAAACTTCATTTGTTCATGATACACCCCAAAATGTTGAAGATTCAGCCTTCTACTCACTCTGGCATGGAGAATTGTTAAAAATTCCTTGAACCAGAACGGTTAAGAAAAGACACCAAACTTTCCCAATTAGATTGTTTAGCAAATCCCTGTAAACAAAACTGAACTTTTATGTTTGGCAAAGCTATAGAACACACCTAAATCCTCCAAAATTCCATATGCCCAAGAAGTTAATGGAAGCGTCTCAAGCTTTCAGTGTCATCTTCCTCTGAGGAGAACACTGACACTGAGGCCCCTTCAGAGCCCCCTGCCCCTCCCAGCCACCAGGCACAGGAGATCCCACATAATTCAAACACAGGAATTGTGTCTCGCTTTCAGAGATTTAGGAAGAAAAGGGGAAGGGAAGATGTTTGCTTTATTTATAATTTTTTAAGAACCTGTGGGATTTTTTTCTTTTTAAACTGACTTTCAGGCAAACTGTTCACACTGAATGTGTTTTGTTTAAAAATTTAACAACTGCTTCATAACAACCAGCACATACACATGAATATCTTCAATAAATGTAAGTAGCACCTTAAGGACACAGTTGCTGTTCACAAGTAGGTTCCCTGGTTTAATGTCTCGATGTAAAATGCCAGCAGAATGTAGGTATTTCAGACCTGAAATATTGAAGGAAATCAAAATAAATAATGTTTTTTTCTTTTAAAAATAATTTAAGGCTACAAACATTTTCCTGGAAGGTCTGGCAACTCCTCATCATCAAAGACTTTGCCTGGGGCTCAGTTTTCACATGATTCTAACTTCCAGTCTCTAGTGCACACTCACTCAAGGAGAGGGTACAATTTTTGAGTATATAAACTAGACAGAGCAAGGAATTTAAATAGTCTGTTTTTTTAAAAAAAAACCCTGAAACCCAAACCCTACCCCTTCCTCCCCACAAAAAAACCCAAACCAAACCAAACCAAACCAAACAAATCAAAAGCAAAACATCATCTCCCTGTTTGTGGCGTGGATACTCTGCTAATCCCCACACTGGAATTTTGACATATACCTCTTACTGCTCTGTTTTGCAGTAACAGTCTTGACATTAAGTGGGTACAGTTACACATATTTACCAATTTGGCTCGGTCTAGGTGTCCTTTCTGTGCCTTGATTCTAAAAGCATGACTTTTCATTTCCCCCTGACTATGCTGGAAGGCAGCAGGGCTCCCATGCTCTTGTAAATAGAAAAATTCATGCTCGCTATTTATTCAAATATTAAATTAAGTTTCCACCTGAGGCTTATTCAAGATGAGGATGTCTTGAGAACGAACATTAATAAACAGAGAAAAAATATTACTAGTACATAAATTTAATGAAATTTACAAGAAGAAAAGTTACCTCTTAAAATCTGGTAAAGAAAAACTTTGACATGATCAGAGCTGAGCGGCTGAGGAGAGACGATAATCTTATGGAGGTCACTCTGCATCAACTCAGTGACAACATATCTTCAGGTTATTGGTTAAGGAAAATCAGAACATCCAGCACAGAAGCTCTTGAAACATTTACTAACTCAAAGAGAATAAAGCTCTTTCACAAGTCAAGCCTTCAAGCTCTTACAAGAATGAAAATAAAAAAAAGGGGTTGTGAAAAAAACCACATTAGTCAATTACAGCCTTTGAGTTAAGGAGTTGTATAAAGTTATTCTAAAGTCAAATTAGAACTCAGGAACCAGAACCAAAAATGTTGGTATACTTAATGGCATCTTGAAATATTTGAATTTTTCCTTAAAGTTGGTAAGCCACAAATTCCAGACAACTACAGGAGCATCTTCAACAAGGGACACACAACAACACAGCTTCAGCAGGTGCCAGCCCATGGAAGTTGTTATCCCAAGCACCTTCAGGAGGCTGCCAGTGAGGAATGTGGAGTTTTGAAAATGCACACACTTCTCTACGTGTACCCAGAGCCCATCCTTTCACCTGCCCAAGCATCATATCCACCTGCACACAAATCCCAGTCAGAATCACTTGGAGCTGCTGCAGAAATCACCACAATAAATACTGGGAGCTCTACAGGCATTAATTAAAAAACATTCTGCTTTAAAAGCTTAGTTCAGCAGTTGTATTTGAAACCAGAGTCTCTGATATTATTATGTTTGTGGCTGAAGGAGGTACAGTGTTAACTGATACAGCAAGGTATCAAATGCACATTTTCTTTCATTTCTACCTAGTCAATGTTGCCCTTCCATCTGTTGCTCTGCCAACCCTCTCCAGCCAAATTCCCATCAGCCAAATGGTTCAGCTGCCATCAGCACACCACACAAAAATTCACTTTATAAATTAAATATTACCAACTTTTTGAGGGGAAAAAAATTAAAATTGCATTCATAAAGAATTCATAAAGAAAAAACCCAACCCTGCAGCACCATAATTTGTACTCCTCTAATTTTTCTTTTCCTTTAGCAAAGACCCTCTTAAATATTTATACCAGGCTTTTAAAATTTGCGGTTTACCTTACAGCTGCAACAAATCTTTACTTTTAATTTAATGTAAAATATTTTAAAAAACCCAAAAGCATTACTCTGCACTTTATTATGATAAGAATTTTGTTTTCCTACGCCACAAATCCTCCTAAATCTCAATCCCAAGCATAATGTCTCCCAGATGTCTCCACTAGTTGCCATGCCAACTAAAGCAGCTTAAATTAAATGAGGGCCTGAAATGGCACCTGCACCACTCCAGGTCTGGGGCGCATTAAATAAAGCTCTTGACAGGGCTCAGAGGTGCCATTAACCCCAAGAGCAGCGATCTGATTATTGAGTCTGGATAATTTGATGAGGGCTCTGTGAGCAGCGCCTGCCGATGTTCCGCCCGTGACAAACGGGGCGGCTCCTCCTGCCTGGGACCCAACGGGGCTGGGACCTCACCCAGCCACTGCCGCGAGTGTTTGGCAAAAAACAGACTCCAACGTGATGGGATTTGAACCCCCTGCTCGCACAGGTACCTGCACTTTGCTGTGTCAAGTCGACCCACCCAGCGCCGGCTGTGGGGTGGCCACTGGAGCTGGACACGCAGCCACGAGCGTTACTACCAGGGAAAAATTGCTCCTGACAGCAGTAATTAGTTAAGTAGCTGTATAAAATTAGAACTACAAATGTACCAATTTGCTTCAGAGTAATTATCAAAGCAAATGCGCGGCACAAAGGACTTCGCTGGCTCTGCTGGCTGGGACCTGCTGAGTTGGTACATTTTATAAAGCGACAGATAAATTTTAGAAAGGGATGAAGTGCCCTCAGTGATGTGGTGCTCTCAGCACGGCTTGGACCCTCTTTCTTCCATCTTTCACACCTCAGAACTCAATTCTATGGCCTCACAAACTAATCCTGCCAGTCCCTGCTCAGCTGGTGTTTGTGCTGGACCAGGGGAACCCTCCCCAGGGGTAAGCACAGGCTGCTGGTCCCAACAGCGCTGTCACTGTCCCCTTCACTGCCCGGAGGAACCAAAAGCCACCTTGTTCCTCCCTGCCATCCTCCATCCTGCAAATATGAGGGATTTGCTCCCTAATCCACAGAAAACAGTTATTTCACCTCTCCATGAGATCAATGGGCAGGAATTGATGGACACCTTTGCTTCTACTTGTATTAAAATCTTTCCCAGTCAGTCTAGCAGAGAAAAGTGGTGTCTTTTCAGCTGCATTTGATACTCACTTTAATGGGAGAAGTTTTCCAAAAGTTACTATGGAAATTTTGGATAATGTCCGTGGGTCTGCAGTTGCTGAATTCAGTATTACAATCAACTATGGGAGATTTTGTAATTGGAAAAAAGAGCTATAAATCACGGAATCATTTAGGGTGGAAAAGACCTTTAAGATCAGAGTCCAACCCCAACCCTAATGCTGCCAAACCAGTTTGGGCAAGTCAAGAACTAACAGTTATGTTCACTGTAATGAAAGGATTTTTAGATGCTCTAGAAAAATCCAAAAGTCACCATTCACCTTTATACCTGATGTGTTTAAAGCTGCGTGGGAACACCTGGGAAACTGGTGGATGACAGAACCCAAATATTGGCCAGGTTTGAATACCAGGGATTACACTTGTGTTCCACCAAGGCAAAGTGATGAATGCAGGGCTAAACTCTGAACTTCAGCTTAATGACAAACTTAAAAACAAATATAAAACCCCTAACATTCACTAACAATCCCTTTTCCATGTATTTTCTCTAGACAGACACAGAGAATACTATATGGTCCCTTAATATGGTATTAATTTTTGCACTAGGTGATATTGGCAGAAATATCAATACCCTGTAAGACTCTGAATGCTTACAAATATTTTCAATCTAAAATCTCATTATAAATTCAAATTA
>JAOXXN010000246.1:10460092-10484391 GCA_026770055.1 Myrmophylax atrothorax | reverse complement strand
GGGACTGGAGTTGGACCAAGGGTTGGACTTGATGATCTTGGAGGTCTTTTCCAACCCAATCCATTCTATGATTCTACTGGCTTGGAGCTGATGCATCACTCCGGTGTGTGTCAGTGTGGTGTGGCTACTGGCACTGTCATGGCACTCTCTGAAATGTGTATCAGTTGTAATTCCAGGCATCTTGGAGGTTGCCATAACTTTTCTTTTGCCCTCTGTTCTTAGTGCTATTCAGTGTAATGCAGTTTAGAGGGAAGTGGGTCATAAATATTCTGTAAACGGCACTCTGGTTGCCCCAGTGGCATCCTGGCATTGAGGGGGAGTGCATTCTGCACAGAGACTGAACCTGAGATGGCAGGAGCCACTGTAGCAGCATTACATGCCAGTGTGATGGAGAGGAGGTGGCTCTCGTTCCAACATTCTTTAAGCCTTGGTTTTGCAATGTAATGTTATGCTGCTCAGTAGATCCCAGAGGATCTGTACAGTATCTAAATCTTCACATTCATCTCCTGGCAGCCCCTCTGAATTGCTGCTGGTCAATAGCTGGCCAGTCCTTGGGTTCCTGCTGTTTAGAGAGCCCTTGGGTGTCCTCACGTCTGTGCTTGCTGGGCCATCTCATGCCATCCTGGCCCTGCCCTTGGTGCCAGCCTTGGCACTGCATCATATGGAGGGTCTGCAGGGCTGACCTTGGGGCTTGGGGCTGGGGTGGTGCCTGTGCTGCATCTGAAGGGGCACATTTGGGGAGAGCTGAGCTCTGTGGCCGTGGCAGTGGCCCCACTGCCATTCCTGGTGTCACCAACTCCTCACGTCCCTGGCCAGGTTTGAGGTGAGAAGTCGCTATGGCTCTGTCCATAACGTGAATGGCAAATGCAGTCCAGCAGAAAAGCAGGTTACTCCACAGCTGGAACACAGACCAGGCTTCACCTAATCCCTCCCTTAGCCAGAGAAAGGTGGCTTTATTCTATTTATTCTGCATTAGGTTGTTTTTCCAGCACTGATCTATCTGCAAATGCCATAGCACTGTTAGTCTGTTACTGACCATTTGCCATTAGCAGATGTGTCGGGACATGAAGCTGTTTCCAGTCACTCAAGTCTAATCCCAGCAGTGCCACAGGATCTTGGGAATGCTTTTGTATAGAAGTAAACAACATGTAACATATCATTTTTAAGAACTTGCTACCAGCAGTTTCAGGATTTTTTTAGACAGCTGATTTTCTTTTTGCTGATGTTTTAGACAAAACTAATTTGATAGGATTATTAGCGGAGGAAAATTAAAAGGACAAAACCATCCAGAAGCTCATTAAAATGGAAACCCTGAAATAACTGAGTAATTGGGCATTGATTCTGTCCTCCCCCCCTCACTTTAGGAGCAGTATTGTATTAAAAGTAACGTCTGCAGATGATGCTTCAACATCTGTTGCTGCTAAAACAGAATGATTTGCTTGGTTTTTCCTCTACACATTCTTACAACATCTGCATGTGTAGATTTGTCCTGTATATTAATCACATCTGACACTGCTCCTTTCTAGGGAAATGGCATCAAAGGGAATGGGATCCTGCCTTTGGCTGGAAGGGGAATGTTTTGGTGGAGGATCCTGCATTGCCATTCCCTTGTATTAGATACTGGATGACTGGCTGTGAGATGAGTCCTGTGAGTGAGTGAGGACTCCGAGGGCTGTTCACGAAGCCCTTCCACAGGTTTAGTGCTCTCAGGTGTGTTTACAGGGAACAGAGGAGTTCCCAGGCTGTGGCCTGTCTGTCTGCCAAAATGTCTGTGTCACATTATGTGATTAAAAGAAGCAAATAGTTGTCCTTATTTTCTGTTCTCTGAATATTTGTAGGCAAATCACAATATTTAAAAAATATTTCACATTAAAGATGCTCAATAATTGTGCTGGGATTTAAATTTTTTTTTTAATTTTATAGTTGATCCAATAAGTTGATTCTATATGTAGCTTACTGAGTGTTTGCTATTTCAATCACTCTGGCTGTGATTATTGTGATAGGAAGCAAAATATTTGCTTTGGTTTAAGTTTTGGATGTTTGCTCAAATAGATATGGTTGAATGTGCCAATCCTAAGATTCAGTTTTTTAGGAGTGTGACTTTTTACCTTCTCCTCAGTACTGGTACTATAAAAAAACAATTGCATAAAGGTTCATAGCAACAAAATAGAAAAAAAGTTTTGGGCAATAGGTTTGAAATAATATTTGGAAATATTTTCTGATCTCATATTATTGTGATATTAAATGTGTCTTCCAGTCTTGAAAATAAGCATGGGAAATACAAGCATGGGAAAGCACGTGCTTAAATCCATCCCTATTCAGCAAAAGCCTTGAACTTAATATTAAGCATGTGCATAAGTTATATTAGTTAAATAACCCATAACTATTTGCTTAAATCCAGACAATGTTAGGCTGACTAAATATTAGAATTGCAAGGTAAAAACTGCAGTAAATAAGATAAATATGGGTGTTGGCTTTACCATGAACTTGTCCGTGGTTTTGACTTTTGCTGTCATTTTTATGGCATACAGTTGAAATCAGAAAAGAATGGAAATTTCAACTAATTTTTTAACATGCTGAAATGTATTAAGTTACACAAAAGAATCCATATTATAGTAATCCTGCATATATACAGGCAAAGAGTACCCAGCGTGCATGGCAGATGGTTTCAAAGGAAATCCTCGAGAGCTAGGATTAAAAAGCAATTTTCAGCAAGTTTAAAATGGGTCTCCATATTTGGGTCACAGATATTAACTCTTTCATTGCAAACAAATGAGGGAGAGTCTGGTCGGATTATTATGGAAACGTTTCTCCCAATAAAAGCTGACCAGTTCGTGCTGGGGAAGAAAGGTGTGAGAAGGTCAGTTGATTCTGCCCAGTCCTTTTCTCACACCAGTGGGAAGCAGAGTTGTGGCATGCAGAGACAGGAGGATGTTGCAATAAATGGAATTCATCTTTCCACAGACACTGGCAACTGTCTGAAAAATAATGTGTGTGTGGCTTTGATCTTTGTCTGCCCACTGAGGCAAATTTCCACACAGACAAACTGATAAATAAGTTTTGGCGTGTTAGGAACAGCAGATTTATACTGTTTACCTTTAGTAAATTTTTATCAATCACTTTAATAAAATGTAAAGACTTTGCAGATAGCATTTTTGTAGTCCTTTTGGATATGGCAGGCATGTATGATAAAGGATAAATAAGAAATTGCACAGCAACAGAAATGTTGCTCCATCATAGACAGGAATGACCACGGGCTCCACATTTGGCTTGGAAGTCTGGCTGTGCACGGAAAGCAAGCCTGTGTTTTCTCAAACGTGTTTTAGGGGCACACTAGAAATTTATTCATTGTTTTTAAAGGTTATATTCTAAAATAAACAGTGCCATGCAGACATTGTTCAGGCTGCAGTTGTTTGATGGTGGTGTATCAACATCCAGAAATCTTGTGACCAGCCTGATGCACAGAAGGGATTGAGTGCAGGTCAGCTTTGTGCTGTGGGATCAAGGGAAGGTGCTGGGCTTTGAGCAGATAAAAATAGCACAGCAAGTTGGAGATTATTGGCTTTAACTAATTTATACCAGCTAGTAACCATGTTAGGAGTGTAATTCACATGTACATCAGTGCTCTTTATACACTTTGATAGTACAAAGGAACCTCAAGTTTGACATGAACTAACTTTTCTTTAAACGACTCTTCTACTTCCAAAGTGGACATTTAAGTTAGACCTTAAGCAATATTTTATCACTGAACAGTGAAGTAGAGCAACCATCTTACTGTGGTCCCAAAGCTCAGGTGGGCATGTATGGAGTAGATTTGGAAAGCTTTCCGAGCCAAGGTGCCTGATAAGTGAATTATAGGAGTAGTTGCTGGTTTGAATATCAGCTTAAGAAGTTAATTGCGTTGCTCTTTGGGTATTACATGGGCTACAAGTTAAGTGAAGGACAGGGCACTTCTGAAAGGGCACATCAGTGTCCTGGTGGGAGAGTGAACTGCAGGTGGGAATCTACTACATGTTAATTAACATGCTAAGCAAGAGGTCTTTTCTACAGGACTGAGCCAAGATAGCTACCAGAGGTCCTGTCTGCTGTCAGAAAGGACAATTTAAGGAATGGGTGAAAATAAGGCAGCCTTTGGTGTTCAGTTCTTGTACCAGAGCTAGAAAGCATCTGTAGACTGGGAATGAGCTTTTAAATCTGCATCTGTTCTTCTGGGTATTTGTGTCCCATTGCCTGTTACAGGAAATCTGCCTGTGTGCATCTTGATACAGCCTTCAGAGGGCAAATAAAAGTGCTGAAATTAGAGACCAAAACTTGAACATCCCAGGCTGTTGTCAACCATCACGTGTCTCCAAGTTATGATACTATTAATACTTGGAGAAAAAAATGTCATCCATGACAACCGTTACCTTTGATCCTTGTGTTTGTAAATGGAGTTGGGAGTTTTGCCTTAGATTTTTCAAAGTCTTGCATCTTTCAAAGGGAGGCAAACCAGATCTGTTTGGAGTCTCTGTCATTGTTATCTTCCAGGACTTTGTTTCAAGTAGTTTTTGAAAGTCTCTGCAAAAGGATTTGAGATAAAACCTGTTTCAGATGACTTTGGATAGTCCAAGCAATCCATTTGTTTGACTTGAATAAACCTTAGGATAGTTTCTAAATAAACAAATCAGTGCTGACTTTAGAGAATGAGTTGATTTCCTTTACTCACTGTACAGTCGAGTATTCGATAAAAAGGAGTTTCTTGTGTGCAGTCAGTTGTCCCCTGGGTCCAAGCAGTGTCTTCCTGGGGCCAAACCCACTGGGAGGGAAGTAAACTCATACAGATCACTGGAAGGTCAGACAGGTGGGAAACATGCCTGAATTTTCCTGTCAGGAGCCAGATGAGAGTCCTCCAGAAACCACACCAGGGTGCAATTCTGAAGCAACGTGGGACATACAGTTAAAATGTGTTTAAAAGAATACTGTAAAGTAATTATTCTATCATTGTACAGAGTTCTGAGTGCTAGAAACTATAAACTTCTCTAAATGAAGTAAATGCTTTACCTCCAGCAACTCTTACCAAGAAATATTGAAGGTTCAGTTCCACTGAGTGCTTTGGAATTTTTCTCTGCTTTATGTGTATAGTTATTAAAGTTTCTCTGAGTACTGAGTAGATGACTGAAAGCAATAACCTGTTCGTGTCAAGGTTGTGCATTGATGTCTGATGTACCTGGTCAGACAAAAGTCACAGATTCCATAGGGATAAACTGGGCTATGGATTGGCTTCTTGGCACTTCTTTATTGATGGCACTTTAAGCAATGATTTGAGGAGAAGCAGATAATGAAAATTGATTCTTCTCTGCAGGTCTCTCACTTACTTTTGGAGTTGGACAGACCTAATCTGTGAAGATAATTAAAGTTCCTTTGCTCTGGATGCTGTAAGTGAATTTTTTGTTTGTTTTATGGGAATCATTGGAAGCCTATTGGCTTCACACAGGAAAAAAGGTGAAAATGCCAAATCCTAAAGAAATGGTAGAAATTAAGTAAGTAGAAAATTCATATCTATGACTGTACATGTTTGCAGGAAATATTTCTAAACAGCCTTTTGTATTCAGAAACACCCTGTCTCCTGTCCAGCCATGCTGATGAATCCAGTAGCAGAACCTGAATTGCAAATTGCCAGTAAAGATACAAGAGGAAACAATATTTTCATACTTCTGTAAGGGCTACCACTAGATCAGGAATCTTGGCATGGTGGAGGGAATTTCTGTTGCTGTGTCTCGTGTATCTGGTTGAGAATAAACCCCTCAGGTGTCGGCGTTGACCAAAATATCATGTGGAGAGGTCAGAGGGGTAAAAATCTTGTAAATGAAGAATGTTCCCATGGGCAATGACACAGGGTGGTGGCCCTGGCCATTAGTTAGCAGGACAGTTGTTTGAGCTCCAGGTGCCATGATAACATAGCAGGAGATTTTAAATGCCTTTTACTGTTCAATAGACTGTCCCAGGAGAGACTGGCCTGCCTTAAAGCCTGTCCCTGGACCAGCATGGCTTCTGGAGCATCCCTAGAACAGGGAATCAGCTGTAGCTGGCACTGCAGGAAGGCAGGGCAGGACGCTGGAAACAGAATGCCATGGCTTTGGCCTCGTTGCAGCATCCCTGCAGGATCCTTCAGACACAGCTCTCTGAGAGTTACAGATGCTGATGACATATTCCTTATTTCTGTGAGAAAACAGCTGATATTCTGCCACCAATGAAAACATGCAAAGAGCTCTTCATATCCCCGTTTTCCCCCCAAAGCTGTGGGAACAATTTTCTGGCTTGTAGAACAAAGAAGTTGGAACAGATGACACAGCCAACATCTGCACCTGGCTCACTGAGGAAGCGAATATTTGGCACAGAAGCTGAACTCCCTTCTGCCAAGAGAGCTGTGCCGATGCAGTTGTTCAGGTTTGAAGATCCCATAATGTCTTTTCCTTTTTGACTCACTAAAGCTACTTTATTGATCTGTCAAAACCAAAATGTTGTTGTGAAGGAAAATGTCTTTTAAGTATCGGGGGTTAATTAATGGTTAATCAAACCTTTTGTAACCAACTCTGTTCAGATTATGATGGTGTATCACTTCAGTTCCAATGGCAGACACATCACATATGGGTTGCCATTTTGATGGCTTTGAATGGTAATCTGACCCATAAAAACTGAAGCATAATATGCAAACTGATTTTTTTCTGGCCTGCCCTGTTCTTGGTGCCATCTGTGTTAGGATGGAAACGAGCCTGCTTGAAATGTGGGCTGCTGGTTTTAGGCTGATCACAGATGGGTTTTGAAGAATAGCCTCGTGTGCACAAGGAAAGAGGGAGGATGCTCTGAGAGCAGAAGTTCCACTTGAAACCATATTATGTCTGCTAAACCCTGGGGCCTATGGAACACCCACCAGACCTTTCCCTGAGATCTTCGTGTGGATTAAATAAACTAAACTTGCCTTCTAGAAATCAAGAAAAACCATTCACTTTCCGAACATTGCTCTCCCTCCACCACTGCCTTCTACTGCTGCCATTCATAATGGAATGGAGTGCAGGAAGCTGACAGTGCCTGACCCTGTCAGATGTTTGCAGTGCATCCGTTCAGCAAAACCAGGCACAGGAAATCATTTAATGAGTTTTGTAAATACGTGGCGTTCTAATCTGCTGCGTGAATCCTCTTGAAGTCACAGGTATTCTGGCTGCCATTTCTGCATTCCTGTCTTTGACAATTAACCAAAATCTGTGTTGTAGGTGCAGGTGAGTACCTATCCTCTGCTGCTGCATCTCAGATCAAAAATTCAGGTGTTTAAGCACCTAATTCTGACTGGAGTCAATGAGAACTTTGTTCTCTTCTCATTTTGAGAGAGCCTGTGCTCTGAAGTTAGAGGTTGACTGACCTTGTTTTATATGTAACCACAAGTGTCTTGGTACTATTTATAATCCCAAGAAAAACATTAAATAATTTTCACTGGTTAGGAATATGATCTACAGAACTCTGATGTGTTTTTTTACTTTCTTTAAATCGATTATGTTGTTTGAGCGACCATTTGCTTTGGCAGAAAAGAAGCCCATGGAAGGAGACACTCATCGATGACTTTCATGGTCATGACACACTCGAACATCCCTCTCAAGACATCTTTAAGCCTTTTATTTCCAGGCTAAATAAACACCAATTTCAGCAATGTCTCATCTACTCCCTTTAATTACTGCTGCTGAGAGAAAGTTTCTGCCAATGCAAATGTGCTATTTTGTCATGTCACATCAAATTGCATCAGCCTTATATTTAGGAACAAAAAGAGGGGGAGGCTGAGACAGGATGTGGCTACAAATGGAACCAAAGGGTTTTCTTAAATATAGGCTGAAAATAGACAATCGAGGCAGTGATGCTTTTTCAAGCAAAAATCCATGAAAGGGAAAATCAAGGCTGTGACGGCAGAACAGCAACGGAGGGCCGGGGTGTGGGCAGAGGGAGTTCTGGGGGATGAGGGGGTGATGGAAGGGAGAGGCTGATGAACTTTACACAGACACCCTTGCATTGTCAGATCCCTGTGAAGTGGATTTGGGACATGTTAGCCCACACCTTGTTCCTCTGTGAGGGCTGAAGTAATCGGGAGCTGTGCTTCCCTCCAGCTTGTCACAGAGCCTGCCCTTTCCCTGAGGTTGTCCCCCCTTGTCTCCCCATCCAGCAATAACTCAGCCCACTAAACCAAAGAGATTGTGGCATAGAGAAAATCTGAGTAGCTGTCCAAACAAATGTAGGAGACTTCAAACAATCCCTCACACTACTTTAAAATGTAATGTCTCTTCTGAAATAATATTTTTTAAAAATTGTTCTTCGGAAAATATTAGCAGCCTCCCCATGGAAAACAGTTTTTGCCCTCTCGAAACTGGGCACAAAATGATCTGTTGAAATTAAATGCATAAATTATGCATGTAACAGAGTTTGCTTTGAACTGATGAGTCTGATCAGAGCCTGGTGGCAATTAAAGTGAGTTCTGAAAGATCAGCTGTGTTTGAGAACCAGCAGAACTCAGTGTGGATGTGATCTGGGGGCGTGTGAGCAGCACCTACTTAGCAAATTGGAAAAATACTATTCATTTCTTACAGCTAAGCACTTGGAATCTCTCCTCAGGAGCAATTGGTGGTGTTAGAGGTAATATTTTTGTTCTTGTCACCAAGGATGATAAAAATGCAGTAGAGACTTAGAAACTTGTGTATTTAGAGCATTATGACAGACATAAGTCAAGCAGCATTTCAGATGGAAGTCAGAGTGCTGAAGCACCCAGGACTCTGTGGCTGATGGCACTGGTCCTTCAGGACTGTAAAACATTAAATATAGTGATGCTGTCAGGTGTTAAAGTCTTTACCACAGGCAAATAACAACCGTGGTGCTAAATCTGTCCTCATGGTGCAGCTGGAGGGAAACAAGACAAGGAAGGATTTACCCCAGGCCTTGTGGGCCCACCTGCAGTGTGGGGGGGGTCTGTGCTGGGGCTGGTAAAGGCATCACCTCACTTGCCCCTCTGGGGCCATGTGACAGGGTGTGCTCCCTCCAGGGAGGAGAAGGGCACAGTCCTGTAGAGATTCTTCAAGCATTAATTTGCACAGAATTCCTAATAGTTCATTGTTGTTTAATCCACTTCCCAAAACTTAAGGCAACCACGTCTGATTTTTGTCCCTGATGACTTTATTTTAGTAAATAACCATTAAAAACTCCTCAGGAAAATGTGTTTTCATAGCAAGGAAAGCATTTCTGTTATACTTTTTCAAAGCAAATGACAGAAAAATTAAATGGGGAAGGAGAAATATAGATGTTTGGGTTTTATAGTTGTGGTTTGTTTGTTTTGAAATGGGTAAGTCTGAAAATACTAGATAAAAACTGCAGATCAAATGAAAAGATTCCATAAGCATCCTCCAGATTGTTCCTCAAAAAAATCACCCAACTGACAACAGTACAACGTTCTTAATTAATGTCTTCAGTTAAAAGAAATGCATTGTGGATCTCTTAAATATATTATTAAATCTGCATTGTTTAGATAATAGGATGGGGACAGACACTGGTGCTGAGTGCTGTGTCAAATTCATCAGGGCCTTCTCTAATTCTAGTGCACTTGCTGGATTTCACAGCTATTTATCTGGGTACTGGGGTAATTTGGAGGGTTGAGTGAAGCCAGATGACTGTAATGAACTCATTTTGTGTCTTTGACTCATTCTAGCAAAAAAAAAGATGCTATTCATGGGGTATTTTGTATTGTTAAGACTTCTGTTCCTCCTGTCTCTCAAACTTTCTCTGGGCCGCTGTCTTTGCACCATCACCAGTAATTACATCAAATTAATTCAGCATAATTGAGTTAATTATTAGCACTGGGGGTTAACAACATGACTTCAATTGAATCAATGCTTTTATCCCCCTTTTCCTGAGGTTTCGCAAAATGTAAACAAATCTGAATCATGGGTGAAACTTAAGGCAGCTCCGTTTCCATGAAGTGCTTTTGCCACTCAGAACTGCCTTTCCACACTCCTTTTCTCAGATGAGTGTTGATAAATGAGCTGCAAAGGGAAAAGAATCCTCTGGCATTCTGTATCAATGTCCAATACTTTAGAAACAAAGGAAATATTTTAGTAATCCCAGAGCCATTCAGTCAGAGCCAGAAATGTAGAATAATCGTTAATAAAAATTCATATGTAGAGAGGATATGGAACCTGGGTCAGCTGAATTAAGGCATGGGTTCTGAAGAATCAGAGGATTGCTTTCTGAGCAGGGATGCAATGGTGAGTCACTGTAAGGCAGAATCAGCAGCATGATTCCTGCCGTGAGGTGGTAGTTGGAGAACTGGAAGGTTCCTATTCCCAGCTCTGCCACGGTGTGACTTTGCACAAGCTGCTTGATTTTCTGGAGCACAGTTTCTTTTCTCAGCTATTTTGTCTCTTGGAGATCGAGGAGCCCTGGTGTCCCTTCCCCACACCTGGGTTGTCTTTCTGCTTGTGCAGCACATTTGTTTTGATCTGTTACAGCAAGAGCTCCGAGCTGGACACTGGGATCAAGAGGGAGTATGGTTTGAATGTAACTCTATACACAGTGAAACAAACTTTTCCCCCTTAACTTCCTCTCAGCCAGAGCTATAAATTAGTTTAGGTGCTCAATAGAGTTGGTGTGTTGTGTGTAATCAATTAAAAGCAAGTCCTGTACTGCCAAAAACAAACATCCTGTAGAGTTGGGGGGAGTGTGTATATTAGCAATAGGTTGTTGTGTTGCTAGCCAGACTTTTCCTTTGGTTTTTGTATGAAAAATGTATCTTCTTTTTCTTTGAGCTAGACTAGGCCATGGAGACTTAAAGTGAAGTTTTGGGAAAACTTGAGCTGTGTCTTTAAGAACTCGGAAATATCCCTAAGACATGGCGAGCTCTGCCCCTGATTAGCTGTTGGTATGGGAACAATCCCTGATTAGGGAACTGGGCAAGTTACAATCCCCCTAAGAGGCTAAAGGCTCCCAGACTTACATGTCCTGTCATACTGCTGCTTATAAACATTGCTCACAGGAACAACATGGATTTTGCTCAAGATGTGGTGGGTGAAATTCATCCTTGGTTTAATGTTTTAAACCACAGACAGGGCTTATGCCAGGGAGGGGGCTGGCTCAGATTGTTATTGTGATTCAGAGTGAAGGATTAGAAGATGCTAAATTTTGGTAGGTGTGCATTTGGAATAATGAGACAGCAAATCGTTCCTGATGCTACTGTGAAGGATAATATGAATTGGGAAGGACAATTCCAGGGCAATATCTCCTGCAGATACCAGAGCATGGCACAAGCCTCATCATCACTAGTCCAGGGATTGTGTGCACAGTTAAGGCTGGAAGAGTTGTGCTGGGGGAACAGTAAAAGGAGGGGTCACACTGGACAGGGTTTATTCCCTTGTAGGCAGGGTGTGATGCTTGCACTAAAGGAGGGTTCAGAAGTACATGTTAGGAATTTTTGGTTTAAAAACCAGATATTTTTTATTAAACTTTAGTCAACAGTGTGCATCACAGTGACTTCTTTTGCTGTTTTAAATTCTGACTCTCCACCTTCACATGACTTTGTCCTATTGAACTCTTGTACTTACCTAAGCAGAGCCCTTTCTGCACTGACAGCTGCTTGTTTTACCCTCTCTTCGTTTAAAAAAAATAAAAGGATAAAGTTGGATTCTGTGAGCAAAATGAGCCTGTCTTCAAGCATAAAGGTAAAATAAACCTTAACCAGTTTCAGTCCTTCCTGAACTGAGAGAAGAACCTTGACAAAACCTTATGTAAGACTTACTGTTCTTCCCATGCTTGTCTGACCCATAGAATCAATGTGTTCATTAGTCAGACAGCGTGTTTGTTCCCTTCAAAGGCACTTCCACACCTTATGCTGTCAACTGGGTAGCTCCAACAAAAGTTGTGGTAATTTGTTTTATGCCCAACTGGAAGTTTTAGAATGTGATATAAGCCCAGCCAGAAAGTTGTTTCACTAACTGGCATAAAGTAGTAGGGAGAACCATGATTCCTAAACTGAAACTGAGCACTGGAACATTTCAAAACACAATATTTACAAGAAAGGAAGGAATGAAGGCAGTTTTGGTTTAAAGTTTTTGGCACCAAGATATAACTCAATTCTTATTCAGGCATGATCCTGAAGGTGCATACTTACAGATGAGACCACTGAGAAAAAATTCCTGTTGACAGCAGCTGAACTGAGCAATTCACAGCTGGGAAGATAAAGGTCTTTTGAGACTGTGCCTTTCAGAATTTTCTTTAATCCAGAAGTCATTGTCAGGAGAAAAATGTAGAGAACTTTGGATTGCATGTAAATGAGGGAGATTCCTGTCCTCCCACTAGTAAGCATGCTCCAAAGAATATTATTCTAATTAGTCTGAGCATGCTTATTAATTATCCAGAACAGGGTAATCTGGCCTCGGCGTGGGCAGTGTGTTTCCTCACTGATATTGAATTGCAAGAGCCTCAGTGTTTTATTTGCAGTTTGATGTATTGCATGTCTGCAGTGTGACACCAAACCAGGGTGTAAGGTAAGACTTCTGCCCTGTGGCTTTGGTTAATTTATACCATGGTCGTTATGCCCAGCTCGAGCAATCTTTGTCATCCTCAAGTTTTACCAATTACAATTTTATATTTGCTGGGAGGCAACTTGTGAGTGTTGAATGGCATTAGGCCTGATCCTGATGCTGCAGAGCTATGTGAAGGATGTCCAAGCAGTGGTGATTCCTTGTCAACAAACAGATCTTTGGGACCTTTCATTAGCCAATTCTTGATCTTCTGTGTGCTCTGAATATCATGTAAGGTAAAGTTTATACTGCAGGGCTGTGGCCCCAAATTGTGCTGCCCTGGCACTGTCACCTGACACTGCTTGTGGCTCATGCATCCAGCAAAGCATAAAGGGGAGAAAAACAGAAATAGAAGGGAACAGAACAGGACTGGCTATCATCGCTCAGGCAATGGGACTTTGCAGATTGTATTTAGAAAGGACAAAATCCACAACAATAACTGGCCACAGCTCGTCAGAAGCAATCACATCAAACCAGCAGATCTTAATAAAAGCCCAGCGTGCCGGAGAGATGTGGTTATGGGGAAGTGACTGCAGCATTGTATGTGCTCACCCACACACGAGGGGGGTGGAACTGCAGGGCAGGCCTTGCCCAGGGCTGTTCAGAGGCTCTGAGTGGATGTGACCGAGTGGCTGGTTTGCCTGGGGCAGCACAGCCCATCGCGCTGCCCGGGACACACCAGATGCTCTGTGACCTACTGGAGAATGAGGGAAGATGTGACAGCACCACAGCCAGAGAGGGCTGTTGGGTCCGTGAGAGTGAGGAGGTCTGTGTGTGCTGCAGGCAGACAGAGCATGGAGTCACAGGCCTTTACTGCACTTGCAGGTTGGGAGCCTGAGAAACCTGGAAGGGAGGATGGATGGGACCAGAGAGTGGCAATCCTTCTGGGTAGCAGCAGTTCGCTTGGGTGTCTTCCTGGACTGATGTCAAAACATAAACCAGGATGTTTTGTGGTTAAAAAGGTTTCAAGAGGCTTCCAATTTCATTCTTATTTTGGTGGTTTGATTATTACTTTCTTGAGATCATGAGATTTGACTGGGATAGGGAATTATAAATTCCTGGGTTAGGCTTTTGAAGGTTTAATACTTTAAAGTAATAAAACACATCTCCAGCCTTAATATGGGAGGAAGAGCATGAAGGGGGAGCCAACCTGTGAACAGCAACGGCTCAGGTAACTCTTGCAGTTTAATTAACACTTCCAGTCTCTAGAGCCCCAGCTTTGGTGGCTGTTTAACTAGTCTGGAGGGATTAGGATTCAAAGTGTTGAACTGTGGGGATTTGCTTAAAAAACACTCACAATAGCAGAAAAAAAAAGTAACCTAAGAGCAATGGCAGAGTGTCATCTCTGCATCACTGAGGTTCAGCTGTGCGCGGGGTCAATTGCCAATGCAGAGTGAAGATTAATTGGCTTTGGTCAGCCTTTGCTTCACTATCTGAATATCATTATCAGGAATGTAAATGATTATGCAATGCAGAGAAATGCCACAATGGTCTCAGTGTCTCCTTTTATATTTGTCCCTTTTTGAACAGGGCTTTATCTAAATGCAAATGTGATTTCAGCCTTCTGATTAGGACGTTATACAGTCATCCCTTCCAGAAAAGCACAATTAGCGGATTATTTTATTTCTGACTCAACAGTTCTTGGTTGAGATAGTTTGTTTGTTGTGCTGTGCATGATATTTAAGTTATCAGAAGGAGATTTACATTATTAGTCAGGATTATAGCCAGATTTGTGAGGTCGAGCATTTTTGCTTGGTAGATAAAAATGGTAACATTTGTGGGATTCAAGGGGGGATGTTTTTAGAACAAAAGGCAACAGTACAGATTCTTACAGTGCTTCATTGTGTCAAGAAAGGGGCAAATTACAGTAGTAATTGTGCAAATTCTCCAGTGCTTTGGGGTGTACAAGGGCAGAGTGTAGCCTTACCTGTTGTCAGGATCGAGTCTGGTGTGGGGTGCTCATGCAGGACCCTGGTATCCCAGAACTTCACAGTGGGGCAGGTCATGAGATCATTTCTTATTTAACAGCCATTTTACCAAAATAACCATAAAGTTTTCCATGATATTGCAAAGACTGAAGTTATATGCAGAAAAACATAGATTTTTGGTGATAAACTTCCCTGACAAGCTTGTCCATGTCACAGCATTTGTACCATTTTTGGAGCTGTGAATCTGTCGGAACTCAGGATTTTTTTTATTTTTGTGTTTTAATTTGAGTATGGGAGCTCATACAGTTTAGGATTGGTAATAGACATGATGAAAATTTCTATCTTCAAATCTGTTAGAAAGTCCAGTACTTATGGGAAGGTGAAGGATTTTTTTTCATTTTTGTTCATTGGTGCAAATGTATTTGTCAGGTGATTTGGATTCAACAGCTTATCATTTTCCTAGGAAAAAATTACTGCAGTGGAAAATTCCTAATTATCTATGGTGAAACACCATTTTCAATTCCATTGATCTGTTGCATCTTTCCATATTCATGTGTTTCTGTGACTGGTTCCTTGCTGTCTCCCAGAGCTGCTTTTCTTTATGCCGGAGCAAACTGTCCTGGGCAGTCCCAGTACATGAGGGATCTTTGTGTTTGTGACAGGAAATCTATTGGACCACTTAGGTTTAATTAGAGCACAGTGACATATGATGAGTTTACACATCAAAGTCTAGAAACAACTCCACAAATTGGCTCTAGTCCCAAAGTGTGGTTTGGGATCTGTATTGAATTTGGGGATGTTTCACAGTATTTAGTGGGAATATGTGAAATACAGGGTCAGGTTCTTAGGGTCAGTGGAACTATACCAATTCTGACCAGCTAAGGATATAGCCCAAAGTATGTAAAGTTACATTTAGGTTCAGATCAACTTGAATCCAACTACATATTTCAGATTTATGTACTGGATGATAAAACCCCCTGTTCCCAAGGGTTCTGGGCAAGTAACCAGTTGAACCCTATGCCCAGTTCTAATTTGTGAACTAAGGTTCACAGTTGAGTATGGACATGTTTTATTGTGCCACAGAGTGGAGTGAGAGGTTAACTTACACCCAGGAGCACAGATGGGCTTTGAATTCTGCTCACTTGGAGCACTGCGTACATGTTGGTGAGTCCTCCTGGTGGTGGTGGTAGTAGTTCCCCAGCACTTCCACGAGGGATCTCTCCACCTCATCTCTAATGTGTTTGTGGCTTTGGCATTTGAAGCAGCAGGACTTAGCACTGGAGCGATTTTTTCCATTCCATAAATGCTTTTTGTTTTTAAAAAAAGGGAATTTTGACATTTCTCATATATTTTATTTATTTTAGGCAAGCTTAATTTGAGATTTAGTATCCAGATCCCAACTTTGTCTACACTCTGGATTATGGAATGGGTCCATTTTTGTCTTATCGTTATTAATCTACATTACTTTCAAATACCCACTTTAAAGGTCCTTTCCAAGCCAAACCATTCTATGATTACATTTCTATTTTCAAACTAGGACACAGACTTGGAATCATCCTGCCTAATTTAGGCTTGTAACTGCAGGATCTAGTTTTGCTGCTCCATGTTTCATGGAGAGAAGGGCAGAGAGTAATTCAGTCTGTATGTTATGAGTCACATTTTGGAGTTACTTATCTTCCTACTGCTTGGAGGGGAATGCAAGGATCTCTGTGCTGACTACTGGGCATGTAGTCACCTCCTATACTTGAATGGCAAAGTGAAATAAATCCAAACCAAAATGCATGGAGCTGATGCCCAGCATAGGTTTCATTGCAAAGAGAAAACGGTATTTTAGAGAAAAAAAAAACATTGGAAGAAAACAAAAGATGAGCATGTTGAAACCTGGAGTTATTTTGATCTATTATTCTAAGCTGAACTTTTTAGCTAAACCACAATTAGCACATCTTGTCTGCTTTGAAAGTGAGTGAGCCTTAAACTAGGCAGATTGAAGGCATTTTGAAAAGTCAGCTCTTGGTCTGGATTTCTCAGTTTTTGTAGTATCTTTCTATCCTACATAGAGGTGCTTTGTTTTTTTTTAACAGTATCCAATTCCTGTATTGTGTGAGGCCAAATGGCTTTTATTAAACAAATAAGGATAAACAGAACTGGAATCGAACAAGCAGAATGAGAAGGTTGCAGCAGCAGCAGCAGCATAGAGCCAACTCCTTGCCCTCACGATGGAAGAATGAGTTGCTAATTGTTCATGAAAGCTAATGGAAACCATATTCTGGCTGTGAATAATTCTCAGGAGGGGTCATTGTGGAGTCTTACCTCATTTCTCACACTTTCCTGGTAGTGCATCTCAAGTATTCCAGAGCAGACACACCCCACGAAGCTGGAAGTGCAGAAAGCAGTGGTTGGGTGTAGGTGGGACTGACTCCTCAGGGTGAGGGAGCTTTGCTGGCACATCATTCAGCCCTCAGGGACTGGTGCACACTGGTACTTTGGGAAAGTGATTTTGAGAAGTCACAAATGAACTTCACAGAACCCATTTCAGATGTAAAGCAAGATGTGAGTATAAATGAGTGGGAAAGGGATTCTGGCATGTGTTCTTCAAAGGTTTCTGCCTATGAACCCCACTGTATATCTTAGTTTTGATAATTTGCATCAGCAGCTCATGAGACAGTCACTCTGGTAAGTGTTTCCTTGAGACAGTCTCTCTTGGAGGCTGGAAAAGCTTTTTCTGAAGTGTCATCAGACCCTTCCTTAGGGGCTTCCAGAACACCCATTGGCTGTGACTCACCAAGTTTCTCCAGGTCCTTAAAGAGCTGGTGTTGCAAAGCTCGTTGTGCCAACTGCTGAGCCATGGGGAGCTGGAGTCTGTGCTCCCTTAGTCTGCACAGAGACAGGCTCCTGTCACCTCCTCCCTGCTCCTAGCACACCTGGTCAGCTCATCCACCTCCTCCTGCCTCAGCCTGGGACTTTGCATTGCTCTGCCTTCTACGTTCCTGGTGGCAGGAGGTTTTTCACGAGCTCTGGATGTATCCACAGTGCCGTCCACGGCAGAGCCCCACAAGGGGATGCTCACGCTCCTGTGCAGACAGTAACACTCCCAGTGCACAGCTCTCTCACACCTTTGCCGTGGACAAGGAGCCCTGCCCCTGAAACAGCTCCTGATCCTGTTACAGGATGTTACTTTTGATTCAGAAAATCAGCATAACCTCGAGCTCACACAGCCCTTCGGCAGCTTCCAGACAAACCCCACACTGAGGTGCTCAGATGTGACTCTGCTGTGTGTCTGTGCCATGAGCAAAGCAACGTTCTCAAGGGCCTTCCCCCCAGCAGTACAAACAGACAAACGCTGTATGTTTGTCTTAGAGTTCTTTACTTCACATAGAAGAATCCTATTTGTTGTGACTAAAATAGTAAAGCTTTTCAGTGGCCTCTGCTACTGTAAGCCAGCAGAGCTTTGCTAATTGATATCTACTTAGTTATAGACATGGAATTTTGATTTACTGAAAATACAGATTGCATTGGTACATACAGCATTACAATGGGTATTTATAGGTGCATAATGAGGAGATTTTACCCACTGCAACAAGATCTAGTCTGTGCAAATATACAGCCCAGGCATGTGATAGCTGTGGTGTTCTACTCTGAAATTAATTTGGCTGAAGAACTTAAATTACTTAAGAAAAAGGAAAAAAGTATTCCAAATAATAAGTATCATAATAGGTACTAAAATCGTGCCACACACCTACTTTATTATTCAGTTGCTTATTTATTATCTTTATTCTTAAAAGTAATGATACAAAAGTGCTTTTTTCCAAATGTTAATTTAGTTCTCTGCAGATGGCAACCATCTGTTAAATGACAAGGCATTTACAGTCTTTGATTAGCACTTTATAGAGCTTGGATGAACTTATCCTTACAATATTTAAGTATAGTATGGAGGAGAAACTTAGTAGATTTGTTCTTTTCCTGTTACCAAAAAAATTGGAAAATTTCAAACCTGGCAATGTTTTTTTCCTGTCTTCTCCTTTACTTATCTATGTTATTGCAAGCTGAAGCCTTGAAGTTCTTGACAGAAGGACAATAGTAGGGAATATTGTTGAATTTTAGCACCATTTGAAGCAATTAGGAGTATCTTCATTCTAGAAGGTAACCATGTGGATGAACTCTTAGAGATGCTCAAGGAAGGCATTGGAAGGACTCGAAGGATCTTGGCTTAGCAAGTAGGAAACTCCCTGTGGGCTGCGATTGGGCTTTGGGTACCTACAGAAAATGACACTGGGGGTCTGTTTGTAAAATATTGTGATACATGTTACTGCTCCCATCACAAAGTGATCTGATTGCACGAGCTCCACACTTTGTGTTTTAATAATCAGTGAGAACCAACCCCCATCTGTCCATAAGCTCACCAAGTTCTGATTCATTTCATACTGCGATTTCTTCTAAAGTTTCTGGAAGTCGTGCTGCTGAACCTCAATTCACTGGACCTGTTTTCATTGTTTGATATTACTTTACACTTTTATTTCTGTGTTTTTTCAGTACAATTCATCAGGTGTTTTGATTTGCGTTTGTTTTCAACAGGTAAAGGCCTGGCCATGCCCCCCCTGCCGAATGCTGAGCTGGTGCAGAGCGCGGTGCAGCTCTACCGGTACCTGCTCCGGTGCTGCAAACACCTGCCTGAGGAGAACATCCGTCAGCACTACAGACATGCCATCAGGCAGGTGAGGAGCACGTTCTGTTAGTGGAATTCACTGTGGGTTGTTTTTTTTAGTTTGGTTTTCTCCTCCTACTGTGTGGACCAATTTATAACTCCTTGCACTTAAACTGCTATTCTTCTGCAAGCTTGAGACATTAGTGGATTTGAAGGGTTATAGCGGGAGTATGTGAAGGAGCATTTCTTTTTGTTTGCTTCTGAAACCTTCTATTTTTCTTGGCTTTCATCTCTAATTCTTTTGTTAGTCAAGAGACTGAGCAATCGTTCCTTACTCCATAAACACAGCTTTTGTGGCCCAACTTACTGGTTCCCTGTTAGTCATTTTTTAATATAGCTATCTCTCCCTGGCTGGGTAAATCTCATCTGACTGTTCATATTCCATACTTCATATGGAAGTGATTTCATGCCTTTGATCATGCCTGTTCTCCTGTGTCTTTCCAGTTTTAACATTCCAGACAATTTCAATTCTTGTTGAATTGGAGTTCTCTGTTTTTTTGTTGGTGATGTATGAATGGAGTAAAGTACTTCACAAGAAATTCCATATGACCAGATTTGTTACGAAAATAGCATGGCCAGGTGCTACAATGTGTATCTTTACCTTTTCAGACCAACAGTTTATTTGCATCAAATATTTTTCTGAGATTAAAAAGCAATCCTTATTTTGACAACTATTGTGTTGCCTATTCCGTGTGACACTTGGAATGTTGCAGAGTTTCAAAGTTCATGCTGATGAAGACGACCCTGAGCGGATCCAGCAGATCATTAAAAGAGCCATTGAAGATGCTGACTGGGTGATGAATAAAGTAAGTGCATCAGATTGTGTGTGGTTTGGTTTCTCTCAGTTCAGAATAAAGAAGAGAAGGTTGGAAAGCAAGTTTGGAACAGGCAATTTTTGTGTTATCCTGGATGTTCAAATGTCTGATTGAAAGGAAATACCCAGCCATGAGAGATCTGTGATTGTGACAGTTCTTGTTTAAAAATTCTCTTCGTCACTATAAACTAAAGTTTATTTCTTTCAGAACCAATAACAATTTAAGTTGGCCTCTGTGTAAGTCTTTGTTTCCATAATTCTATTAAATTTCAGCCATGGTGGCTAGTATAACCTTATTATAGGAGAAAAAAATACAGCATTTTGCAAGACACAATTTGATATGCATCATCTGCTTTCCTAACAGAATCACCCCTCTTAGACACTTTATATAAAATTCCAGAACTATTGTTGTTTTTCTCAGATCTTGCCCATGGCTGCAGAGATCAGGGGCAAAGCTGTGGTGCTGGGCTCCCCTGTGCCACAGTTGTCACCCAGTGGATCTGCCCCTGTGCTGTCACAGCACAGGAAGATACCACTCAGACTGGTTTGTCAGATAAAAGAATGGGGATTTTTTATGTTAGACAGCTGAGAGTCACCGGTGCTTCCTGGGATTTGCGTCTGGCTGAGGAGTGTGATACGATAACATTGAGTATAAGGAAACAAGTCAAAAGTTCAGCTTGCTCTAAATATCTGTGATTTAATTTACTAAGTGACTGTTAAGTCCTTCTCTCTGCCAGTTCATGAAATCCAATGAGAATTGTTGCAGGAGCAAGTACAGATTAGTCACAGATTATGAAATTATAGCAGTAGCCAAATCCCAGCAGTTACAGCCTTGTCAATAACTGTACCTGAATCTGATTTTATGCTCCTACAATTAGAATTGTAGGCTCATTCTGAAAGAAAGAGAAAAGGCTCATTCTGCTTCAGCCACAGAGGCTGTAGTCTAGTTCTGTGGAAAGCTGGTAATGGACCAGTATGAGAGGATGGGCAGACTCAGTGCTTGCCAAGGAGCATTGTCTTACATTGCTGAGGGAAAGCCTATCAAATGTCAATCTAACTTAGAGGAAATGAAGATATATATATATATATGTGGATCATGAAGAGAGTTGTAAATCCTTGTCAGCATAAACTGTTACTTAGTTATGTGCTCTTTCCCACAAAAAAATTTTGTTTGGTCTTTTTTTCAGTATAAAACACAGAAGTAGAAGAGGAAGGATGAAGACAAGAAGGTCATTGGTAAACATCCTCAGAGGACTTGCAGTCAAGCTCAGTGCTGTATTATAATTACTGCCTGAAGTTTTCTCTCAGATAATATATATACAGTAATTTATATCTCACTGGGATGTCATGAAGCTAAATTAATATTCCTGAAGCTATTTAAGTCTGTAAATGAAAAGGCACAGTCGAGGTTATAACTATTGCCTTGTGTAATCACAAACTTTTAAGTTAAAGCCTAAACTTGTGTAAGCTTTGAGTAACTTATTCCATTATACTGTTAGGCCTGGATCAACCCTAGCAGTGTGTGATACACATTTGTGCAGGGCCTTTAGTGACAAGGTTCCCCTGCATCAGTCACCGTGGATTTCAGTGCCTGAGGAGTTCAGCTTGTGTGTGTGTGACACTGATGACAGCTGTCACTCTGTTAGGTCTGTCAGGACCAGAGGTGTTTTCAGAGTGAAGCAGAGGTATGACCAGAGCACAGGGCTGGGTTTGATCCAACAGCAAACACAAAAGCCTGGGCTGCTGAGAGGAGAACATGCCATGAGAACTTTGACCTCTCCTGAAACATGAACCACAGTATTTTCCACTTGCCTGTCCATGCTATGGCCGCATCTTCACTGTGCTCTGGTTGAACTAATGGCTGTCTCAATAAAGTCAGGGGCTGTCACTGATCTCTGAACTGCCTTGAGAACAGCCCGTGTTCATTCGGGTCCATGCTCGGAGCACCGCAGTCACTGCCTGTGCGATGCTCTCCAGCTCAAAGGCCTTCACAGCTCTTTGCAACACCTAATAAATGTCCTGTAAAAATGGGAGTCCACGTCCTTTTCACAAAGCCCGTCTTTCCGCTGCCAGAGTAGGTTTTCCTGGGTGAGAACCCAGCAGAGCCCGAGTTACCTTAAATCCATGTCGGGGAGCGGGCGGTGTGACCGCGCTGTGCTCCCGACCGCAGTTCCGCGCTCCGCCTGCAGGTGGCGGTGCGGGCGCACCTGAGCGCAGCGCCGGGGCTGGGTCCCTGTCCCTGTCCCTGTCCCTGTCCCAAGTGTGGGACAGCGCGGGGAATTCTCCCCCTGCCAAAGCTCAGCTCAGGTGCTCCGCAGCGCCGTTATGCTCCACGCTGTCTTCTTTTTCTTTCATTCGCCCATGAAAGAAACAAAATCCTGGTTCATACTGTATGAAAAAACACCCTTTGTCTGTGCTAACCCTAAACCCTCCTCTCCAAGAATTTCTATCCTCTTGTTCTTCCCTCTGCCGTTGCCAGTGTTGTTCCTCTCTCTACTCCCATGTCTTTCACATTACCTTATACACTCTTAACTTTTGTTTGGCCTTGTTTTACATATTCCCCAGTTCTGTTCTCATCTTGTCTCTCTACCCTGCTTATTTCTGCTCCTCAAATCCTTTTCTGTCATGTGAATCAGAAGATACTCAGCTGTTATGCTGGGGCCAGCCTTCTGCCTAATTTCAGGTAAAGCAGGAAGGTAATAGAGTTTCTCAACAGAGCAGGTGTTTCTCTGTGAGAAAAGCCACTTAAGTACATTTTTAAAAAGTACAGACATTTTTGATTAATTTGATGCAAGGTACAGCACAGAAAGCTTCTACCTTGGCAGTTGACAAGGAATATCCAGTATGGTACTGAACACTAATGGAAAAGCTCAAGTATTTTTGATAGTAGCTATCTGAATGTGCTGCTTCTGTTCAAGAGCAGCAAACAGGTACCCCATGCTGCACTCCAGGTCTATTCTGTGTATTTGGTCTGCAGTGTGGAGATGCAGTGAACTTTGTATCAGTGCAACAGTGAAATTATGACATTGTGGGATTAACAGTGTATGAAATCATGGCAGTTTCCTGAACTTTAAATGCAGAGTGTTCAGTGACCCTCTATGGCTTTAATTGCCTGACTTTTGTGAATGTGAGACATATTTTGTTCAGTTGCAAAATAGGATAATTGCATGTGTTTAAATCACTCTTACATGCCTGTTATTTAATCTATGGCTAGTTCAAGAGGGAAAGCACCAAGGAGCTGGAAGGTGCAGCGGTGACATGTCTGCAGCTCCAAATGTCTTGAGGTGCCATCTAAGAACATCAGACCAAAGGTATGATAGATGTAACTGATATGGTAGGACTAGTATCTGTGGATTTTAGGTTTTGGAAAGTAGTAGAGCATGCAATTCTTGGTAGGGTGCAGAGAGGGAACATGGTTAGTGAGGCAGAGACATCATGACTAAATATTTTGATAGTACTGATTCATCTGGAGGGCATGAGGAGGTGTCTGAGGGTTTTTTATTGGTTTTTTTCCTACAAATATAATCTGGTTTTCAAAATAGCAAACCTTTTAATAGAGATTAAATGCAAAGATGACTTTACTTAATATACAAATAATTTTTGATGGTGAGGAGAAGTGATGCAAACAACTATTTACTTCCTTGTAATAGTGTAATAGTGAAAGTCTCAGACATGTTTCTCTAATGACTGGGCTGAAGAGTCATTCAGCTGCAGAGTTGAGGCTTTCATGTTTCCAAGAAATACAAATTCCATTCTCCAACAGCATAACTTGAGTCCTAAGATGTTTTATTAACCCAGATGTAGATGAGAACCTGAATTCTGAGAGGGCATTTGGGCAGAGCTTCAATACTTTTGACCAAAACTATTAATTCAGAAAACTTCTGCTCAGAAGTCATTTAATCCTGCAGTTGGCCAAATGCACCACTCACTGAGCAATCTGGCCAGAGTTCTTTTCACCTTTGTTTGAGCAGCTTTGCCACCCAGCCCTGCTGAGCCTCGAGAACGTTCCCTGTTCCCCAGCATCTCCACCTGGCGCAGATGCTGCTGTGTCAGCGGCTCTAACAGGCCCACTGTGAGAAAGAACACGGGCACAGGCAGCTGTTCTGGGTTCTCCGATGGCAATCGGGAACAAAATACCAACCTCGGGTGCTTCTATGTTTCCATTTTCAGTCACCTAGGATCTCTGAGCATGAAGATGGTGGATAAAAGAGGCTGTGTTGTGTCCTGAAATTACTCTTGCAGAGTTTAGAAAAGCTTGTGGTGCTCATTAAGCT
>JAOXXN010000246.1:10437649-10460079 GCA_026770055.1 Myrmophylax atrothorax | reverse complement strand
AAAGAGGCAAGCCTATTTGTAGGCTTTGGTTTCTCTTACTGAAATGAGGAACCCATTTCTGCACTAATTCTGGTAACTGATGGCCTGGTAATAGGTGATTACAATAACTGAATGATTAAGGGCCAGTCAGAAGGTTGTGTCAAAGGCCCTGGGTTTGTGCCTCCCTGATGACTACTCCTGCAGTAAGTGTTCAGATGCCAGCATCATTTTCAGTGTGAAATAGTATCCCATGCCACTGGCTAGCCTGGGGTTTTCATTGTGTTTACACAAATGTAATAACTACATTCTGCCAACAACACTTTTACAGCTGGTTACAGTAAGTAACTAAGTACTCTACAATTCAAAGTTGAGTGGACTTAACTGTTGAAAGGTTGTGTACAGGTGACTCTTGGTTGAGGTAAAGAGGGTTTCACAGGAGGCTTGTTATGCAAGATAAACATTAGAACAAGGGAAGACAGTTGGGAGACTTCTGTTTAACAGGGCAAGATCATGCTTTACATTCTTGCAGTATGGGAAAACAAATCATTTAGATCACACTACAGACTTATCAACATCCAGTCTAAGGCCAGAATCAAAGCTGGTGCTGTACTTTCTGTTCTGTGTATACATGACCTTGGGAACCTAAAGCTGAAATTGTGTGGAAGTAATCTGTACATTAGAAATATGGAAATAACAGGCCTAAAATGGAGCAGTGGCAGCAGGTTGGTCAATGTGTTTTGTTTAGTGTTTAGTTCTTGCTCTTAAGCCCACAGACAAATGGTAAAGTCTGCTTTGGTTATTAACAGCCTTGGAGCCTAATGCAGAAACATTCTGTGTAGTGAAAAATTTTCCTTTTTTATATATTTTTTAATTTGTTTATTCATTTCAGGTTTTATAAGGAAAAGACTGTGTAAATTTGTGGTTTATGTAAAATACAGGATAGCATTCTGCCCTTCACGTGGCTTGAGACAAACGTTCCTCTGGTCACATTCTTCTGTCAGAATTCAATTCACTCTCGCCACCGAAAGTCATTTGAGCTCTTTAGGTACTGAATAGAATTCTTCCAGCCCAGGCCAGGTCTTGCTTAGCACCATTTGTCATTAACTGAATGTTCTTTAAATCATACTTCAGCACTTTGTAAGCCCTTTCTTACTTGGTTCGTTATGTCACAGGCATTACTTTTTGTTTAGAGACACTTGAGCTTGAGGATTTGATACTAAACAAAAACCTCTCTTCCCTGGTGTTTGGCTCATTTTCAAATATCATAAGGAAGTGATCTTTACTGTGATAATGTACTGAACAGGAATTCACACTATTTCTGGGAGAAACAAATAATACTCACTCTGATCTGTTTTAAAGGAAACAGTTTCTTATTTGTCATAGCTTTTAACTTGGCATTATAAATTGTGCTTTCATATAAAGCTCTGATAAGCTGCAAACTGAACAGGCAGCACATCTGTGAGTCTTAAACATTCAGTATCATAATATTTTTTCATTGTGAGAGTCCTTAATCTTAAACTGTAAGAATGAGTCTTTAGAGCTTTGTGCTCTACAACATCGTGGCCCTCAGTGTCACCCCGACTAGCAGAGGTGTGTTTGAGGTGAGCAGTCTCTTGGTCAGAGCAGTGTTCCAAAGCAAGTCACTGACACCCAAAAATGGCCAGACATGGAACTTCACTGCCCATTGGATCAGTTCCTTTCCTGCAGCCTTCCCTGCTGCTCACAGCTGATGTATTTCTGCTTGAGCACGAGCCAGCTGGCACATCTTTCAACTTTTGTATTATTTGATTAATTTATCTTATACTTCTGTCAAGCCAGGTTTTTATGAAATAGTGTTAACTGAAGTATACACTAATCATCAAGTACTCTTTTCAGCTTGTGATTAAGCAGGGCAGGCACATTAACTTTTAAAAAAACCCTGTTCTTTGAAGAGTATTTTCTGTTTTCCTCATAATTGTGTTTGATATTTAAAAATAGTTTTTAAAAGTTTGGAAGCAGAGGGAGGCATCTGCCACTTGCAGCTGAGAGCTTCACAATGTTTGTATTTGTCACTGAGAGAGGTGCCTGGTATTGCTCACTTCATTGGTAGAGTCTGAAGAGGACAGTTCTGGGACTGCTGTTTGCTGTCCTTGCCTGTGAACTGGGAGGCCCAAGAAGTGAACTATCAACCTGAGTGCCTTTTATCCAAGAAGAATCTGTCTTCATGTTCTGCATGGGTCCATTTTGAGCAGGATTATCTTGATTTTTGTTTTTTTAATCTGTAACTTCCAAGCCAGCTTGGCTTGGGTGTTTCACAGAATCATTGAGGTTGGAAAACACCTCCAAGATCATCAGACACAACTTGTGACTGACCCCCACCTGTCACCCAGCCCAGAGCACTGAGTGCCACATCCAGTCGTTCCTTGGACACCTCCAGGGTTGGGGACTCCGCAACCACCCTGGGCAGCCCCTTCCAGTGCCTGACAACCCTTTCCATGAAGAAATTCTTCCTGATGTCCCACCTGAACCTCCTTCCCAACTTCAAACTGAATGGCCTCGTTACCAGTGGTCTTCCTTCTGCCAGAGTTCAGCCTCATCTGTTTAAAAAACACTGTATTTTATCTTTTTATTATTACAGCTTGTTGTTTGCATGGTCTCTGGTATCCTTCTTGAGAGAAGTTTAAAAGTGCTGGTGTTTTGATTCATGTTTCCTGCCCTTTTACAGAATGGATTTTAGAAGACAAAATTGACAAACTCCTGCAGCTGATGAGGTTGACTCATGTTCTGCATTAGGTAAAATCACACGGGATCTGGAATTTTTCAGCCTTGCTTCAATTTCTTAGCAGTCATTCCTTCTACAGAAAGTCAGATGTGTTCAAATGGTGTGAAACAAGGAACAAGATAAAATAGAGTAATTTTTTCCACAGTTGTGCAATTGCAAGGGATACTTTCTCTTTTATTTTGTGTTTTTCCCTCCATTTGTAGAGCTCAGAGATACGATGTGTTTAATAACAGTTTACATCATAAAATGCAGTTGAGTCTTGGAGCTTTCTCTCTCCCAAGAGCTCTGTCAAGTTTGTCCTCTTAGCTGCAAGTATCTCACAGGGCATGTTGAAGCTTTATGGCTAAGAGTTTCAAAAATAATTCTCAGATTGTTTTTTAGGTGCCTAACTTGGGAGACCTTCAGAATTATATTTGTTGATAATCTTACACATTTTGGTATGTGGCTGTTTAACCTCGGGAAAATAAGGTCAGGTCTGTTGTGCTTTTCATGGGCTGCCCTGTATGTTTGGGGACTGTGGAGCCTTTAGTTTACTGTCTGTGTGGTGGGCCAGCCTCATAGCTGCAATTAACAGTTGGGCTGTTGTGGGCAAGGCAAGAGAACACAGCATCTTACAGGGATCTCAGTCCTGGGGACTGTTGAAGAACCCATGAAAGCTCTGAACCTGCCATTCTCTCCCCTGCTCATTGGCTCCCACTCCCACTGCCAGATGTTTTCCATGCATGGAACACCTCTCTGACATGTTGGGACTTAGGTTGCAAGGACCAGGAAATTGGGTATTCCCCCCTAGTGTGGCTCTGAGTTAGGAGGCACTGACATGGTGGTGATCATTTTACAACTATCTCAGAACCAGGGTTTAAAAATACAGAGGTCTCCAAATGCTGCTCCCACCTGACAGGATAGAGCCTGCAGGATGCCACAGTGGCACTATGCCAAGTCTGGTAATTTCTAACTGATTAAATACAGTGAAAAGGCATCCTGTGTGTATTATGAAACTTGAGATGGAGAGCCAATCCCTGCACTCTAACTTCATTACCCTCATAAGCAAAGGTGCAGATTTTATAGCTGAGGAAATTATACAAAAAAATGTACACAATAGGAGTGGTATTTAGCATAAAAAGTAAATTGAATGCAACCCATGTCTGGTTGAGAGAGGAACAGAAGCATAAACCCTTTGATCTAACAAAGAGGCTTTGAAAGGAACAGACTGAGTACAGTACTGAACCTGTAATCAGCTCACTTTATTGGACTATATGGGGAGGGGCTTATTTATTTACTATTTAGGAAGTGCTTTCAATTTTATAAGTATCTGAAATAAATCACAGATCATAATTATGTAGCTTTGCTGTGTAGAGCTTTGTAACACTCTTACGAAACTCTGGAATTCACAGGGACTGTGTTAAAAGTCAGGAGACACAACTCTTGCCTTTGTGTTCTGTCAAATTCTGTCTTGGTCTACAATAACAAAGACAGTCTAGATAATTTCTTACCAGGGTGTTTACTTCCCATGCCGCCCGAGGGTTCTGAGCCAAAGCCACTGGAGTCAAAGGGAAGGGCTCCCATGCACTTCGGTAGCATTCACCTTCTTACACCATTTTTCACGGCTCTGAATACTCAGAGAAAGGGCTGTGCTTCATCATGGTTACCAGAATTAAAAAACAGTTTTGTTTATTCAGTTTTACGAAACATAATATCTGCAGCAGCCTGGATGGACAAGTTCAAGAGGTGGGTCTGAGGCTGAAGGCTGGTACATCCTCAACAAGTCAGCTTGGAGTCTGGGCCCAAAGGCATCGCTCTTTCTTACACTGCTATGTGAGAAGGCAGAAAGAATTCTGAAGTTTCTTTGTCCTCTAATTAGTTGCTTTCTTTTCCCATACTCTTATGCTGTTTTGGAAAAATAAGTATTAAAAGTCCTGCTGCTGCCTTCAGTGCTGAAGAACCGCCTTTCCTTTTGTTTGTTTTCAACTTTATCAATATTAAAACCTGCAGTCTATTTAAAAATGAGTTGATGGTTTGCTACTCAGTGATTTATACTGCTCTCAAGTATCTCACCACTGATCTGGGTCCTTCCTTCTCCATGGTGCACTGACTCCTGCTGGTTAATCGGAGGTTGGGTCGTGTGTTTCTTGCAAAATGATCGTCTGACTGGGTAGGAACTTATTACAAAACCTTTCCAAAACCATGCACGAACTATCATTTCTTACATCCTTATCCAAAGCTCTGACACTGTGTGGGCAGGTACTTGAGAAGTCATCTTTCTGCAATGGTCATTTTACCAAATCAAGACATTAGCTGTGAGGATTTATCTCTTATTGGTGTGAAGTCATTCCAGGGTGCCAGTCACCTGTCTTTCACATATGCTGCTTTGCTCTTCCTTTGAAAAGAAATGAGATTTCAGAAACAAAAATGTGGGAGGGAGGAAATTTGGATCAGAGATGTTATGTTGGATGAGGATTTAGACACTTTGTGGAAGTACAGGAACTATTGATCCCCAAAACCCCACTAGGAAAAGGAACAGTGTGTTATTTCAGAGAATTCTCAGATTGCAATTAAGTCTTCAAAGCTGGTACGTGAGAAGGAAGAAGGACATGACATAGTGGTTTTCAGCATGTGCTGGTCAGAGAGGTCTTGAGCTGCTGGAACCTGATGGACAGTGTTGTAAAGGCACAGAAAATTCCCCTTTCTGTTCCCTTCTGCCAGGTTTCAGATTACTAAGTCAGAATTAATCATCATAAAAACAAGATGAGGCAAGAACATGCTTTTGACCAAAAAAGTTACTATTTTTATCCCTTAAGTAAAGTACACAGTCTATATCAGCTCCTCTGGCTTTGGTGGCTGTGGTCCCAATGCAAGAGTTGGATGAAGCATTTGGCCTGCATGAAGTTATTATTTTGCATCTTATCCTTTTGGAAATGCAGACCAAAATTGTTATGGCTAATAAGAGCATCCATGATAATCTCTTGATGTGTGTACTAGGACTGTGTATTATAATTAACCCCTGTGATTTAACCCACCCATAAAGCCACCCATCATGTTCTAGAATCTGACCTTGCTCCATGTCAACACACATTACATTTCAGGAATATTCCCCAAATCCCAGCACTATTCAGTGTTCCCTATTCCAGCGGCTGCCTCAGGTTCATCTTCATGTTGGATTTGCTTGCTAAGGAGTTCATTCCAAATGAAGAAAGAGTTATTTTATTCAATGATGCAGGATTAGTCAGGACATGTGTGACCACATTTCCAAAGCACACCCTGTGTATGTGACAGGAGCCACAGCACCAGGGACAGGGAAGCACCACATGTTGGCAGCACTGCCTGAAAAGAGCTTGCACGTTCAAGACTGCTTGTCCCCTGCTCACTGACAGTGTAGGATGAATGTTTCTCCAGTTACCCAATCATTGGATGATCAAGAAGCACATTTAAAAAAATAGGAGATGTAGTGAGAAGATATGTTCATACTGACATCTTTATTAAGATTTGTGATAGGAGACAAAATTTCCTAAATTAGTCCAAAGATTCATTCCATGAATTGAAAGTAGCAGCAGAGTAGCAGAAGATTGTGTTCTGGGATGCTCAACACAAACTGACCAGGGACATGGTCTGTATTTCAGTGTGTGTAAGTGTTGTCTGTGTTTCCATGTTTGTATTTCCATGTCTTTCAATGTATTTCAGTGTGTAAGTATTGAGGTGGACTTGCAGCACAAAATTGATGAAAACTGCCTAAAAATACTCTGAAGACACTGAAGAATGTGCCATGGAAATCAGGTTTTGGCAGGGGAAGATGGTTGCTAGAAAAGGAGCTTTAGCTCATACCCCACACCTTCTGGCACTGTTTCCCTAACAGAAAGGACAGAGGAAGGAAATGACACAGAAAGTTTGGAAATGTGATGTCATTTGCATGGACACTGAAGGGTGCACAGGCATAGGCAAGACTGGCCTAACTGTAGTGCTTAGCAAGGAGTCCTTAAATATAGTTTACTTAGTAAAAAGGCTAAAGATAATGCAGAGCCATAAAATTGCCTGAGAAGACCCATCTCCATCCAGGAAACATGGAAAGCAGATCAACATCCAATGGTTTTGGAAAGGCTAAGATAAGCTGGCCAAAGTGTGACCTCTGAACGTGTAGGAAACAACAATGAGTAGATCAAAGCAGAAGTAAGGAGAAGTGAGAGACTCAGAGGTCACCAGTGGAGACTCAGAGGGCAGCAATAAAGACAAACCTGGGAGTTGTGCTGGAATTGTTTCAGCAATGCTCTGTTTCTTGCTGAAGTTTTTAAATGTTCATAATTGAAGTTACTTTTATACTTCAATATTCTGTTCTTCATTTCAGTCCATAAATTTATGGGCTTCTGAAAACCATTATTCAAATCTCTTCTGTTACCTGTCCTTGGTTAGAAATTCTACTGCCCACAGCCAGTGCTCCGTTACTGAAATGGGAGTTTATTCCTCAGACTGTGCTTTTACTAAAGGAGACATTCACAGGTCTGTAGTTCACTGTTATTTTTCAAGTATAAAGCTGGTTTTGCACACAGTAATCTTGAGGTCATTTTTCTTCCCATTCTGCTGTGACAAGTGTGGATTGCAGGACCAGAGATAACACACACATTTGTCACATGCCAGCTTTTCCTTATTCTCAGTGATACCTTCAATGGGCTAAATGTAATGAAATGATGCCCGGGAGTGTGGGACACAGTTCAGCCTGTGACAGGCATGCGTAGGACACCGGACTTTAGGTCCAGTCAACTGCTAATTGCTGTTTCCCCTTTTTTTTATTCCTTTAATTTTGTTTTTGCTGCTGCAGCTGTGGCTGAGGATCCCGGGAGTGAGTCAGGAGGTGTCAGCAATCACTTCTGCTTGAGCCAACGTGCAGCCAGGCACACGAAATCTGGTTATTGATTGTCTCATGGCTTTGTTCCTCCCTTACTTCCTCGTCCCTGGTTGTGATATGCACACACGGGAATTTTGGAAAGGTTGACTGATGAGGGAATTTTGTTATTTCTGCATGTCTGAGTTTGGCCTAACTCTGACAGCGAGCAGACAGGAAGGGATGGGCTTACCAGCATGGCACTGTAAATTTAACACTCGCCTTCACTTTCATTTTCACCCTCGCAGTGAAATTTTCCACCCTGCCCTGCCATGGTTTGACATGCAGCCTTCCACTGGAGAGCAGGAGGTGGCAAATGAAACATTACTCTTTCCACCATAAACTGCTTCTTTTAATGTACCTTCAATCTGCAGAAACTGCAAAGGAGTCCAGACAAGCACCTAGGCCTGGTCTTTTATTTTGCTATTAATAGAGTTGTTATCCTCACTCTATAAAGAAAACTTCAAAATAATAAAGAAGCCAGTGAAGAAGAGGCTACAGTTATTGGTGAATGTGTTAAAGCCTTAAAGGAAGAGTCAGCAATCAGAACACACCCTGAAAAACAGAGCTGACATCTTGCAAAGTTTGGGGGAAGATTCAAACCAAACCAATTTTCTTTAGGAAAGGAAAAACCAAACCAGTATAAAAGAAGATGGTTGACAGTAGTCAATGACAGGAGATATTTGAGAACAGCTTTTTCAACAGTAGTTACTATTGTTATTAATTTTGTCTTTCTTTGTCAGAAACCACCAGAAGCTTCCAATAAAACCAGTGGATCTTGGAGGTTCCAGAGAATAAAGGCAGGGAGAAGAATCGGTGAGAAACTCTGTTGTTTCATTGCCTTAATCTCATTTTTAAGACACGCAGTCCCCGGGATTTGGCTTCCACAGCCCTGTTTCTTTTTGTGTTTAAGGGTAGAACGTCACAAGGAAGGAAAGTGTCCAGAATGTTATTTTTACTTTTGTTTTTATGTTCTAAATTAAATGTAACAAACTGGTAACACTGAAGTTTTGCATTTTTATAGGAGTTACCAGTTTCACTTTACATGACTCCATTAGACATTTAAAGAAGGAGAGGCTGATAAGGTGGAAACTTCTAGTCTGTACTATCACACAATTCTCCAGGTGTGATTTGTATATGCAGTTTCACTGTTTCTATCCCCATCCTTTAGTACATTGTCACCATACTCAGAAGAGCTTTAAGGACTGACTGAAATGTACCCCCATGAGATTTGCAAGCACTGAAAAATAAGAACAACTGCAGTGGTCACCTTGTACCCCTTTAAAAATTCTTGTCATACAGATGCCTCACAACCCAGGTGTCACAGGCTTTCTCTGCTATTTCTGCAACTTTTAGTATTTCGTGTAGGAATTGGGAGACTAAAAATTTATTTTTGCAGATGACACTTTTGGATGAGCAGTGCAGTGTTACTGGCAAACTGAGACTTGCAGGTGTGATCCCAGGGTGGTCTGGCACCCAGGCTATGCCACAAACTCTCACTGTTGTCATCATTTATGTGTTTATTTACCTCTGAGTTGAAAAAGCCCAGAGAGGCTTTCCTGTGGCTCACTGCCTATTGTGCCAGGAATTGGAGGCAGCACAAACAGACAATACTTGTCCTACAGTGAGTTTTGGTTTGATAAACACACTAAAGTGTTGCCAGGGAAATGTCTCTCCAACAGTTCAGTGACAGCAAGCTGAGAAATGTGATTGAAGCCTCATAGGCAGTAAAGAAACAGCACTTCAGCCCAGAAAAGGAACAGAAAGTGAATGAATGTTTATCCCAATGAGTTATTTGTACCACAAAGTGGCCACTTGTGACAGAAGCATTGAGCATTTCTCCAAAACCCGTGAGTGCATTTCCCTGATGTAAATGGCCTTTTGTGCTCCCTCTCTGTTTCGACTTACTCGATCCTCTTATTCCTCAGTGTCCCACCCCAGGTTACCAGGCAGCTGTTCTGCCCTCACACTGACTTGTAATAGTGTTCTGGTGGTCCAGAAATACCTGTTGCAGCTGATCTTGCTGCTGGGGCAGGGAGATGGTGCCACATGGGGGTCCTTCTCATTCTTTTTTTAATGATTGTGTGCTACTGATGCCTTGAGGACCAAATTTCCTGTCCAGCCAGTGATCAAATGGTAAAGCAGAAAGCAAAGTATGTTTCCTCAGGAAAGGAAATACATAAAGACAGAGCCATCAGTCTGTAGACAGAAATGGAATTTACTTCACCCTTAGCACAGGAGGGTCGGGGGAAGCCCCAACAAATCTGAGATGCCAAGTGTTATAGGGGCCCCAATATTGTACTTACTGTGCTGTCACATGCAGCCTTGCTGCATGATCCTCGTGGAGACATCTCAAACAGACAATAGTTGGGTTATTTAGGAAAAGAGTTAGAAAAAAATCACTAGTAACCCATGAAAAGTTGTGACAGTTAAACATCATCTCTTCAGGGTTTGGTGAAGTTGGGAAAATCAGCACTTGTTGTCATCAGCTTTGCTTTGAAGACTTAAGATGTCCTGAGCCCAGAGGAGCAGCCTTAGAAACAGCTTGCGCTGATGCAGCATCTTGCAAATATGATATAGAATATCAGAACCATAATATGACTTAGTTGGAAGGAAGTTGCAGAAAGCTGATTGTTGAGACTACAGACCATCACACATTCAGAAAGAAAACAGAATTTGACTCAAGATGACAGCATGGTCAGCATGCCATTGAATAGGTCAAAGTCTGCTGGGAAAGGGCACCTCTTTCATCAAAGTTAATGCAAGGAAAGCAACTGGTTCTTGCATTCTGATATGGCAGAGGCAGAAGTGGCTGTGCAAAACCAGGAAATATTTGCGGAATTGGTTTTCTGAAGGAAAAACTTTCCAAGCAGTGTAGAATATTTGTAGAAGGAGTGCACAGTGAGCTTGTTTAGTTAATCTCTGGCTCCACCTGAGAAATGAATGGTGCTGTCTTGTTCTTACTGTCAGAGGGAGTTTTATTATCATTTTTAGTGAGTAAAAAAACAGGTCTTGTTTGAGCAACTGGAGTGATTAAGTTGTTCCCTGAATGGCTGTACCTCAGCCAATCCTTTAAACAATTCTCCTAAGGAAAGAAGATGCTTCTTCTGGTTATCCCAAATCTGATTTTTCATATCCAATCCCTACATAGCCTTTCTGGGATTTCAGCAGTCTCCAGGCACAGGAAAATAAGGAGGGTGAATACTAAAAGCTTAGAAGCCATTGGATAGAGTTGAATTCAATTAAATTTCTTTCTTGCAGTACTAGACATTAAGACTCTCCATGCTCTGTAGGAAAGAGAGGTTAATAAGAAAGGGAAGGATGCCAATGGGATTTTTAAACCCTATCAAAACAGCAAATGCAAAGAGAAGTGTAAAGACAGCACTTCATGTCATGGCATTGAGACACAACTCACACATGATTTCTCCCTGCTGATTAGATGTTTAGAATATTTTAAACAAAGCGATGTCACCTGCTAATTCTGGTGAGAGAAAAGGCACCAGATCAAACTAGAAATACAAGTGTGAAAATTCCCGAGAAGTGGATGCAAAGCAGCACAGGTTTGATACAGCCCAGCAGATGAATGCTCAGAAAACTCAGGTCTATTTTTCAGGTCTATTGATCTCTGGCAACCCTGGATTATGTATAGGGGCTCTCGTGCATGAACACGTGTGCACAGCACTTGCTTTGCCTCTAGAGTGCTTTACACAAGAACTTAATGTTCATTTTCAAATAGAGAAACTAGACACAGGGAGAAGAAAACACCTTGCCCAAGCTTGTCCTGTAAAAGTGTGACAGATGAAAAAAATGAATGTACATTTCCTTATTTCCCTGTCTGCCTTATGACTTATTTTTGTAGATCTTTGATCGGCACCTGTAAATCTTTCTCTGATTATCACTGTGCCACATTTGACCTCATATTAGTCAGCACATATATTAATAATCTTTAATTTGTAAACAGATTCCTTAGAATAGTCAGACATAATACCAAGGAACAAATAAAGCAGGTCAAAATCCTTGCTGGTGCCTTGGTCTGGCACTGCTCTTGTGGGCTGCAGGTGCCTGGCAGTACTTGATTCTGCTGCCAGCCCTGGTCCTGCAGGGCTTGTGTCTTCCAGACTGCAGGGAGAAGCCTGGCTTTGTGATGGGTACATGTTATCTGACATTGAAAATCAGCTCAACAATCCTATCCAGCTGTCCTGCTAGTATCCCTACATCCAGCACAGTGGGAAGAGTTTATATTTCAGGGAGTGCAGTTTCTTTCCAGTATTCCTAGGACTTTGTAAAAGCACCAAGGAACAAAGCTCACAGGCAGCAACAGGCAGAACAGGGAGCTCTGGAGAGCAAGGAATTCTACAAATACTCTGTTGAGAAAGATCCTTTAAAAGTCCTTAGTTATAATCACCTGATTAAATGATTTCCTGGCCCACATGGTAAAGCTCTGTGGCTCTAAAATTTCTCTAGAAGTTGCTCACTCTGTTCTTACAGGTAGATGCTGTAGGTACTGTACAGGCATGGAGTCTGGCCACACAATGCTAAAGCTGTAAGAAGCTTTCAGGGGGTTATTTTTTTAATTTTAACCCTTGTGCAAGGTTGCAAATGCTGTTCAGTGAAACCCTGCCCTTCCCATGGAGCATGAGCAGGAATCAAGGCTGCAGCAAGTAGGGGAAGGAGGGGATGCTCACAGCATCAGACACTGGTGTCTGCCCTCCCGCCCTCCCTCCCTCCCTCACACAGGTTATGTAATGCTTTCAGCACAGTAGCCACACGCCCTCCAGTCTCCAAGACATACAATGACCAGGACATTTTGGGAATCCCCTTTTTTTCACTCTCCATGTCCAGCCTTACTCAGCTGTTTTGCATACATGGTCCTGGAGTATAAAATGCTTTTGCCTCCCAGAAGGGGTACAGAGCCTGAGAGATTAAAGTCAAGAAACTTTGACAGAGAAGAGCCTCTCCTGGCAGGGTTGGGAACTCCTCACAGAGCACGGTAAGAATCACTGTGGCCAGGTGTTCATTCTGTCATTCATTTACTGCAGCTCACAGGTAAAGTAATTATATGACAAACTGTATCTTTGTATCTTTCTGTATTAGTAACGAAGTGTTGGACTCAATCTCCTGCTCTATTCCAAGCTGTTCAGCTGCTCTGAAAACTTTGTCCCCCCTTTCTGCTGATATAAAGGTTTGTGCATATAACAGGTAACACTGTCAATGTCCACAGAACCCCGTGGTGCAGAACACAAAGAAGGTTCTTGCTCTGATAACAGTGAAGGGAAATGTGAGTCTTTTCTCTTTCCTCTTTTTTCCTTTTTTTTATATTTTTGCCCCATTATTATTTTTCATCTTTTCCCTCTTTTCCTTAATTTTCTTTTTCTCCTTGTGTATTGTTTTCTTTCTTCCTTTCTTTCTTCCTTCCTTCCTTTCTTCCTTCCTTTCTTCCTTCCTTTCCTCCTTCCTTTCTTTCTTCCTTTTTACTTCCTTTCTTTCTTCCTTTCTTCCTTCCTCTCTTCCTCTCTTTCTTTCTCTTTCTTTCTTTTCTCTTTCTTGCTTTCTCTCTCTCTTTTGTTTGTTCGTTTTCTCTCTTTCTTTAATTTTCTCTCTTTCTTTTCTCTCTGTTGTTACTGTGTGATGTGTGAATAACAGAGCAACATTTCACATCTCTTTTCTAATCCTGTGGTCTGCTCAGACACCGATATTTGCTGCTTTACATGACTGGGGGACATTTGAAATTCTCTTGGTGTTTGAGATTGATACATGGCTGCAGCATTACACTGACAAAGCACTAATAGTTTTAGTATCCCTACTCTGAGTGTCAAGCAATTTTCATTTTAAAAACAGGGTGTCAGTTACATCAGATCAGTTAGTCTGGTGAGTTTCTAAGTGATGTTAAAGGGAGTTACCCTCTTGGGTAAAAACTGACCTTGTTGGGTTTTCTCTGTCCTCAGAACTGTTCCCACAACACAGAAAGCAAGGTTTCAGCACAGTGAACTAAAACCACAAGTAAAGCATACAAAATGCTGTGCCCCTGGCAGTTTGTGTTCAAGTCTCATGCTGCCAAGAGCCAGTCATCTGGAGAGAAGGATATCAACAACAACGTGGAGAAAAGTAGGAAGATCCGTGGGTAAGAGCCTTGTCTTTTAATGGTTTCACAGTTTATCTTTCATTTGAAAAGGGAAGATATTAAGTGGTTTGGGTTATGGAGAAACCTGTCATGTGTTTCCAAAACATTAACAAAAGAACATTGTCCCTGGGGGTCCCTGTGTTGTGTTA
Source organism: Myrmophylax atrothorax (assembly GCA_026770055.1). Classification (NCBI taxonomy): domain Eukaryota; kingdom Metazoa; phylum Chordata; class Aves; order Passeriformes; family Thamnophilidae; genus Myrmophylax; species Myrmophylax atrothorax. Next base: position 10,446,202 of record JAOXXN010000246.1, on the reverse strand, counting down.
CTTGGTAATGAATGTTAAACTCTTGTGTAAGTTATACAGTCATTCAGGATATAAATAATCTTGCTTTCTCTTTCATAGTTCTAAATTTATTTGGTGTGTTAGAATGGTTTCATGTATTGTCAGGAGGCATTTGTATGCCATAATATTAGCACAGTGATTACTTATGCTGTAATTAAGTTGGTAAAGTATTTCTGTGATGCAAGTTATACAAGACACTGTATAAAATAAGTTGCACATGCATCTTAAATTTCTCAGCCTTCGGGCTGTTAGTTACTTCAGTTTTCATATCTGCTGTTTTTGTTCCCACGCAGTGCTCTGGGCAGGGTGATACTGTGGCTTTTATTGACTCCTAGTCCACTCCTTCCCTCCCTGCTTGGCTTATGGACTCAATACAACTTTCAGAAACGTTGCTGAGCATGTCCCTGCTGATGCTGAAGGCAAAACTAACACAAACTAAGCTCACATGAAGTTCTCTTTCTCCCTTTTAAAGCTTACAAAAGGATGATGCCAAATCCTATGATCGGAGCAAGAAGCAGATCGAGGTGCCATCTACTGTGACTTCAGCAAAGGCCAGGGAGGAAGGGGAGGTGTGTTCCCACCATCCTTGTTTGATAATAACATGAGTGGTCCTTGCTGCTCAAAACTGCTCAGAGTTCTCCTGTGAGGACTGACTGTGGTTGCAGGAGGTTAGGACTGCTGGGAGATCTTTATGTTAAAGTTCTTTTCTGGCCAAAAGGGAGCCTTGGCAAGACATAAGGGAAGAGGTGGCCCCGTGGGGAATGGGATGCCTGATTCCTTTATTCACCTTTGCAAACTCAGCCTTTAGTAACAAACCTTCCTGTCTCTAAAATTATCTGGTTCACTGTTTTCCTTAGCCTGTGACTATTATGTTCAGAGGCAAGGCCTTACTGAAATTATAAAGGTGTTTGCAGTGGCAGATACTGTTTGATTAGTACAAAATTACTTTTTGTCCCCCACTCCATGTCGATCTGTTGATTAGCTCAATAGTTTTGTAGTCAAATAAATACATTGGAACAGATGAAATTTATATTTAGTTTCTTGAATTTACCTGTAGCCTTTTAATGGTCAAATAAACTTTTAAGATAAAACTTCAAGCTATTTAATAGGTCTGAAAACAGTGTGCATTTTTATCTTTTCTCTGTCCAGAACCTTCCTCAAAATGGTATCAAAATTTCAAACCAAACATCAGAATGTCCGAGACATGTAAGAATAAGAAACTTGGAAAATGGATCCAGCTTTCTTGACACACTACACCTGACAGCAAAGGAGGTGAAATATGAAAATCTGAACAGGGATTTTTCAGAACTTTGAAAATATACAGAGTGCAACATTGTTTTTTGACATTTTATTGTTTTCCAGGTTCTCAACTGCCAGACCAAAGCCTGCCAAGGGTCACTCATGAACCCAAAGGGCCAGGTGAGAGGTACCAGAGATGGGCCAGTTCCACTGGCAGATCTTTTACCCCAGGCAACAGACTTTCTCAAGCAGTACTACAGTTCATTTAAAGAGTAAGCCAACTTTATTTTTGATATAAAAAAGTCCTCTCTCTACCTGTGTGTCTGTGACTTGAGGAGGATTGGTTTCTTCCTAGACCCTGATAACTATGCTGTTACATAGCATGCATTCAAAAATTACTGTTAGAAAAGCTAAATAGAAATACCCCTGCACTTCATATGCTCTATCTGCCAATCCAAGGTCTTGGGAACACAGGAATGAACTCTGTACCATGCTTTCCCCAGCCCCGTCCCTTTGGAGTGTGCTACATCCCTGTACACTGAGGACTCTCTTACAGAGTGTTACCTTCTGTTTTCTTGGCATTGGCTGGGATTAGTTCCACTCAGATCAGTCTCAGACATGAATAATGTGGGTAATGTGTTTTGTTTGTGCTGTTCCAAGTATCTTTTCTCTGTCTTCCTCTCAAGGCTTTTAGCCAAATATTGGAAGGCCAGTCTTGCTTCTCAGCCTTGCTCTGTGCTATCAGCATAAGCTCACTGAGTTTGCCAAGAGGGTGCTCAAGAGGTTTGTGTTCTCACAAAAATGGCCATAGTGCAGAGGCATCTTGTTGCAGGAAATGGTGCAACAGCTGGTAGAGGTCCAAGAGTTTGCAGTGACATTTCACCTGATGAGCTTTCAAGCAACAATTCAGTGTTTGCTCATCCCATTAGAAAATGTTATCAAACTTCCAAGGGGACATGGCCAAATAACGTCCACTTCTTTAGACATTTGAACTCTACTACAAAGCTTTCTTCCCTTTGAATCTTTCTGAAAGTCCCTGTCTTACACACAGGCTATACTTGCCACATCTCTGTGTCTGCTCATGGCTGTTTGATCACATTGATTTATGCTATCTTACATGCTTGCCCTTGATCTTTCATCTTGCTGAAAATGTGAAAACTCTCAGACAGTGCAGTCTATTTTCATTCTGTCTGTAAGCCAACAAAACAATTTTTGTCTGTGCTGTGATAGATGTTTTCTAATGTTTTGGCTTCACTCTCTGTTATCAAACTACAGGATTTTAGAGTTGGTTTCCCTGACAAAGGAATTGCTCAGCACTTCCTTTTAGGAATGCAAATCCTACTTACTTTGCTCAGAAGAGCTGTGTACCTGTGACAATAATGGAACTTTGAGAGAACTTTGGGGACAAAAATGGGGTGCAGCAGAGGGAGTTGGGGGACAGTGAAATTGCTGCCTTCATGAGGCAGTGGAGGTTTTCATGAAGAGTAGAGTCACTTATGTCTACATGCAGCAAGTGTAGATTTATAATAGGAACAGGTTCCTCAGTGTTTATCCAAACTTCTCATATCTCAGCCTGCACAGGCACCCTTCCTGGAAATTTACTCCCTTGCATTCAGGCAGGTAACAACAGTGCTGTCAGTGGAAGTCTTGTCATGCAGAAGGATGCTCAGAAACTTTATGGCTTCAGCAATGTCTGTGATATTCTTGACCCTGAACATTAAGAGAATGTCTGCACTTTGTGTCAACCCCAAGTCATTAAATTCTCATTGTTTCTTTTCATGGCTGTTTGCTGTTCAAAAGGTCAAAAATTAAAGAATACCCAGGCAGATTGGAAACAGTGACCAAGGAGATAAAAACTACAGGAACCTACCATCTGACAAAGGATGAGCTGACCTTTGCTGCCAAACAGGCCTGGAGGAATGCACCCAGGTGTATTGGGAGAATCCAGTGGTCCAACCTACAGGTAAGCTGTGGATCTAGAGGTTATGGGCCAAATAGTCTCTGCTGGGATTCAGAAGAATGTCCTTTACTTTGGCAGGACATGCCATTGCTCCAGCTGAGGAGGACTCCCTCCTGTTCATATCATAAGATCATATTTTGTAGTTCTTTGCTTCATGGCTGAATGAAAATGTATAGGAGTGCACATGCAGGAACCAGGCATGTCATGGAACCAGGTGCATGTTTTGGTCCTTGGAGGGTTGTTATGTGTGAAAATGGTGCATGTAAAGACTACAAAAATGAACCTTTCCTAGTGGAGTTACAGTCTTTCCTTTCCTTAAGTGCATAGGAAAAATAACAAGCTTTCTCTACTGTTTCAAAATAAATTTTCTTCTTTACACTTCTGTTGGAAACATGCAGGTGTTTGATGCACGAGACTGTAAAACAGCAAAGGAAATGTTTGAGCATATCTGTCATCATATTCAGTATGCCACAAACAATGGGAATATAAGGTAGGTCTCTTTAATTTTAAACAACAAAAATCATATCCAGATCTGCCATCAAAAATACCTGAGGTGGTTTATCTAAATACTTTGACTACTTGTCTCTGCTGTTAATTCTCTTGGTATTTATATGTTCCTCTCCTGTGACCCATCACCCATTTTGAAATATTTTCCTTTCATGGTCGAGGTTGCAAAATCTTTTATAATTCCTGGAGAAAAGAGATGATTTGAAGATTCAAGGGGGTGGGTAGAGAGGATGAATGATTTTATTTGTACTGATGCTTATTTTAGAGATATAAAATATTGTTGGTAACAATATATGTCTTATAAATGAGAATGTGTTTGATGTGCTGCTGTGGTGTAAGGGGGTGTGATGGTGTCTCTGTGCAGATCGGCCATCACGGTGTTCCCGCAGAGGACCGATGGGAAGCACGATTTCCGTGTGTGGAACAGCCAGCTGATCCGCTATGCTGGGTACCAAAGGCCAGATGGCTCTGTCCTCGGAGACCCTGCTAGTGTGGAGTTCACACAGGTACACTTCCAAATCCAGCACCCAGCTGCTTCCCGGCTTGGCTGAACCATCTCCCTGGGTTTTTGTGGTAGGGAGGTGAAGAGTGAATAGGATGTTCTGCCCCACAGGTTTTATAATTTCTTACAGTCCTGATGTAAAAGCATTGCCCCCCATCTCAGAACAGGGTTTGCTAATACTGCCCTGTCAGGGCACACGAGCAGGGACACAACCAGTACTTCAATGTGTTTCAACATTGTTTGAATGGGAAAGGTAACATTTATCACTTACAATTTACCTCAGCAGGTTTTAGAGGGTTAAAATTCTCCTATCTTCAAATCTGGAGGGAGAAACCTGAAAAAAACACGAAATATACTTTCTGTATTTACAGTTGTGCATGGAGCTTGGGTGGAAGCCGAAATATGGCCGCTTTGATGTACTTCCACTTGTTCTCCAAGCAAATGGCCAAGACCCAGAAATATTTGAATTACCTCCAGAAATTGTCCTTGAAGTGCCCATGGAGCATCCAAAGTAAGCATCCAAGATTCAGATAATTGCATTTTTGCCTCTGCCTCACCTTGGCAGGTTATTGAGCCGTGCCTGTGGCAGACATTTTATGAGTTCTTTGTCAGGATGAAATGATGGTAAATTGTCCTGAAAGATAAAATGCCTGTTAGAACAATGAAATAGTATTTAAATTAAGGAAGCCAATAGCAGTTTCGTTGGAAGTCCTTTTTCCCCCAGTCTGCACTTCAATCATATTCAGAATTTTAAACATCATCCTTTCTTATGCCAGTGTAATACACATGTAAAATACAGCTTCACTTGTAGCAAAGTGTTTATTGCCTTTCTGTCATTTTTTAATTCTGGTTTGCTTGAGGACTGGCCTACAGATTGCAGAACTCTGTAATATGGTTCTGTAGTTTCTGTAGGAGACAATTCTCAGTTACTGCACTGAAAACTGCTGTGAGCTTCCACAGACCCTGCTCCATGGGTCATTCCTCCTAGAATTGGAACCTTTTGTCTTCCTGGGCTTTTCTGGTAATTGCCTTAAGGAGGAAAAGACCTGCAAAAATAAAGCAAACTGCATGTTTGACAGGTATGAATGGTTTAAGGATCTGGATCTGAGGTGGTATGCACTGCCTGCTGTGGCCAACATGCTCCTGGAGGTGGGAGGCCTGGAGTTCACAGCGTGTCCTTTCAATGGCTGGTACATGGGGACAGAGATAGGAGTGCGAGACTTCTGTGACGTGCAGCGGTACAACATCCTGAAGGTATCCTGCTCAAGGGGAATGGGTTGGTCTGCAGAGGGAATGAACTTGGTGGGGGAACAGTTTTGAAAAGGGGACACTATCAGTGTTTGCAGGGATGGGAGAGAACCACTCCCTGCTTTACAAAACTGGAGCAACCTCAAGAACCAGAACTCCAAAATCCAAGTTTACCTTTGATCTCAGATGCTTCTGCTGACATCACTTTCCCAGCATGAGACTGACTCTTCCCCCTTCTGCACTAATTTTTCCTGCATATTAAGGTGATGGGGTGAGGAAATCATAGGGTCTGATTTCCATGTAGTAAATTTGCATTTCCCTTTTCTCTCTCTTTTTCACATGTAGGAGGTAGGGAGGAGAATGGGACTGGAAACAAACAAACTGTCATCATTATGGAAGGACCGAGCTGTTGTGGAGATCAATGTGGCTGTGCTTCACAGCTTCCAGGTCAGTCAACAAGTATGGGAGAGACACTGAACACTGAGTGTCCCTTTGTCCTCTCACTTGCAACAGCTTTATATGAATGTAGTGTCAATGGCCCCATGCTCAATGGAGATTACAATGTGATTCCAATAGGGTTATTCTTCATTTTACACCTGGGAAGGCAAAGGAGTCCATATTTCCTCTCAGGTGAAGGCAGAAGGGAGAGAAAAAGAAAAGAACACTTAAGGGCAAAATTTTTCATCCTTTTAACACTCTTATCTATGTGTTGAAAGCTATTGGATTAATATGTTTTATTTTCAATTAGTCTATTTAACATGTCATGACAATATGAAAAGTGGGTAAAAGTGAATCAGAGGCTTTACAGCATGCACTCCCAGTGCTGGAGAGGTAAAATGCTGATATTAAAGAAAAGATCTAAGAGTCCATAATCAAAGGCCCGCACCTCAATCTGTATCTGTACAGGAGTTGCTGATAGTGTTTATGTCCCAGCACTGAGTAAAGTCCTTGAAATATTAACCAAAGCAAGAGGATTACTTTAAACACATCAGGTAGAAAAACAGAATAGGCTTTTTAATGTACGCTTTTCTTTTTTGCAATTATTCTAGAAACAAAATGTGACTATCATGGATCACCACTCTGCTTCCGAGTCCTTCATGAAGTACATGCAGAGCGAGTACCGCGTGCGGGGTGGCTGCCCCGCTGACTGGGTGTGGATTGTGCCGCCCATATCAGGCAGCATAACCCCCGTGTTCCACCAGGAGATGTTGAACTATGTCCTCACTCCCTTCTATTACTACCAGGTACACATCATCAAAAATAAAAGCCAAATCTAGCAGACAACCTCAGCAGTGCCAGTGCAGCCTGGGATCTGAAGGAGTCAGGGTGACAAGCCCTGGTTAATTGAAGTTCACTGTGGATATTCAGAAATAGCAGACAAGAGTTACTATATGTGAAAGGTCATGTTAGTTCTGTTGAATTCTCTGACTTTAAGTAAAACACAGTTTAATGCTGCAGAGACTGATCTTTTATTTGTACTCAGTGGATTGCGTATGCAGATTCTATTTGATCTGGCTCTTTAAAGATATACAAATTGTGTGTTAACTATTTTACATTTCTCACATGAAGCTTAACTTTTTTTTTAAAGGTGGATGCATGGAAAACACATGTGTGGCATGATGAGACCCGGAGACCAAAGAAAAAAGAAATAAAGTTTAGCATCTTGGCAAAGTAAGTTGTTGAAATAAGACTCTTCATGCTTTGTCCAGCTCTTCTATTCTTGTGATATTTCTGTTCTACTTCAAAAACAAAACCCACTATTACAGTAGGGACCAGTTGAGTTGTTTGATTCATACCCTTACCTGTCCACACTGAGGTAACATTCATATCTAAGGTTCTTGTTCAGGGCTATCTAGTGTGCTGCTTCTGAACCATCTTCCAAGGAAAAGCCATGCTCAGGCTCAGTGTTTCCTGTTGTTTGTGAATCAATCTGAATAAAGTGGCTATATTAAAAATTATATATGATTATTTTTCCCCAGGGCTGTACTGTTTGCATCTTCACTCATGCGACAAGCAATGGCCACCAGGGCCAAGGTCACTGTAATCTTTGCAACAGAGACGGGGAAGTCAGAAACGCTGGCCAACACCCTGTGCAGCCTGTTCAACTGTGCCTTCAACACCAAGGTAGGGAGTGTAAATCATATACACTGCATGGAGGAGGAAGTTTGGCTTCTCCAAACCTGGTTTTGAATGTTCAGTAAATATAAGTTGGACTAGAAGTTTGATTTTGTATTCACTTAGCATAATGCCTTGTCGGTTTGGTCAGTGGTGATCTGACACCAGAGGAGACTAAGGCTAGTTCTTAGATGTCTCATGAGCTTTATTCCTTCCAGATTCGGTGCATGGATGAGTACAATATTTGTGACCTGGAAAAAGAAACACTTCTTTTAGTGGTTACAAGCACTTTTGGAAATGGAGATTCTCCAGGTAACGGAAAGGTAATGTTCCCCTCAGAAGTATGTATGAAACTGAGCTCACAGCCTGAGACCAAAGACAAACCCTTTCATCTGTCTAATGAATTTTGCTGACATCAAGTATTTTGTGAATTTTTATGCAGACCTTTAAGAACTCCTTGCTCACACTGAAACTGCTGAGAAAGAAAATTAGGTAAAAATACTTTGTTGTTTGGTTTGTGTGTGGTTGAGTCCGTTTGCATTTCATGTGGCTCAACAGAGCAATCCTATTTTTATTTCCATCTGCAGGTATGCTGTGTTTGGTTTGGGGTCCAGCATGTATCCAGAGTTCTGTGCCTTTGCTCATGCCATTGACCAAAAACTTGCCCAGCTTGGGGCTTCCCAGCTCACTCCAGTCGGTGAAGGGGATGAGCTCCACGGGCAAGAAGAAGCCTTTCGCACCTGGGCAGTCGGTGCTTTCAAGGTGAATATGGAAATATAGCTCATATTTTAGTTCATTCATTCCTTTTAGTTCAGTATTCACTAATGTCCCAGAAAAAATGAAAGAAAACAAACATCTGGATTTATATCTGAATTTGGAATTCCCTTCTTCTCTACTACTTTCCTAAGTTGGAGAGGGAACTGAGACCCTTTACTATTATTTTTAAATATTCACATATAGTTGC